>JAJOZX010000412.1:572500-752500 GCA_023014485.1 Bathynomus jamesi | reverse complement strand
GTTTATATTTCGTATATATACCGTAAATATGTTGTATATATATTTTATTCTTCTTTATATATCATCTAGGGATCATTTTGTTTTCCAATTTATATTTACTTGTACTTTTGTATTCGTTTGTGACTATAATATGCATATGTGGTAATTTTCCCTTATAAATTGGTGTGCCTCTCTTAAAATTTATCTTTCAATTTTATTTTTTAATAATGTGACATATATATCAATTTGGCAGCATCTATTAAATCGATTGTAAAACCTCCCTCTTGAGCTTGAATTGGTAGACTCCACTTACAATATTTATATTTATTTTTATTTCTTTATTCTTTTGTGACCTGTTCCATAAAAAAGCCATTTGAATTTATATGGAAGGTCGGCCAAAGTGCTAAAAGTGTCTTTATATATATATATATATATAATATAGTGTATATATATGTGTGTATATATATATATATAGTATGTATATGTATTTATGGGTTTTTTTATTTGCCTGTTTATTTCTTTATGATTATTTAGGCTGTGACATATATATCACTAAGGCACTATTTTGTAATTAATTTTTTCTCAATTTATATTTATTTTTTTATTTCTTATTCTTCTGTGACCATATAAATGTTGGCTCCTCCCACAATTTTTTTCTTTGCTTACTATATATATGTATATATTTATATATATATATGTATATGTATATATATATATGTATATATATGTGAATGTGTATGTATGTATGTTTATTTTTGTAACCTATATATTGCCTTGATCTGTCCTTTCACTCCAGTGTTCCTGAGGATGTCATTAGACGAAAGCGCTTGAGCACCCCTTTGTGTTTCTTTTTCCTTCGTGGTTTTATTCATCATAAATACTTTTCACGTGTCACTTTCGTGAAATAATTTTTCATATATATATATATGTATGTATATATATTTATGGGTTTTTTTATTTGCCTGTTTATTTCTTTATGATTATTTAGGCTGTGACATATATATCACTAAGGCACTATTTTGTAATTAATTTTTTCTCAATTTATATTTATATTTATTTTATTTCTTTATTCTTCTGTGACCATATAAATGTTGGCTCCTCCCACAATTTTTTTCTATGCTTACTATATATATGTATATATGTATATATATATATATATATATGTATATATATGTATATATATGTGAATATGTATGTATGTATGTTTACTTTTGTAACCTATATATTGCCTTGATCTGTCCTTTCACTCCAGTGTTCCTGAGGATGTCATTAGACGAAAGCGCTTGAGCACCCCTTTGTGTTTCTTTTTCCTTCGTGGTTTTATTCATCATAAATACTTTTCACGTGTCACTTTCGTGAAATAATTTTTCATATATATATATATATATATATAATATATATATATAATATATATATATATATATATATATATATAATAAAATTTTATTTATTTTTATTTTTTTTAAAACTGCTTAAAACTAAAATTCTACTCTAGCTAAGTAACTTCCCTGAAGGTGAATATGTATATTAGGAGGTTTTGACTCGAGAATTTTCATCAAGCTTCCCATCATCTGAGATTCACCAGTGATCTGAAGCCAGACCAGACCAACGCTTCCTACTACATTTATTACGAAAGAGAACATCATTACTATATAAAACTAAAAATTTCTCTAGCTCGTAAGTTAAATATACTGCATCGTACTACATTTACATCTAAACGAAAATCACTGCTTCTATCTCAATAAATAAAAACCATGTCCCTAACCGTCTTTTATGCTTAGCTATTCGGAGGTTTTGACTCGCAAATTTCTATCAAACTTCCCGTCTCTACCAATGGGTATCTGAGAATTCCCACTGTTCTGCAACCAGACCTGATTAGCAACTCCTACTCCTCCTCTAGCACAACATAGAACACATGTCACTAGTGCGCTGAACCTCTGGTCCACTCCGGAGAAGGCGATCGGTTTTACCTGCGTGCCGCCGGCTTGCTCGATCAGGATGGGCTGATCGGCTAACCAACAACAACTCCTACTACATTTAAAACAAAGGAAAATGGGACAACTCCCTATACTAACTCAAAAACATATCCCAATTTATTCACCTTTTAATGCGAATTTGTGCAACTAAAATATTTATCGAACCTATTCTTAAACATAACCCTAGTGGTCGCCACAACCCCACGCTCAACTATCTTAGTGAAAAAGTTCTTGCCAACGTTTTTCAAATCTTTTGCCCCTTATTTTAAGACTATAGTTTCTTGTAATGTTCGTATCGTCTAAAACAAAAAATTATAATTGACGTTATAAAACGATTTTAAACTTTGGACGCCTGAATTAGTTCGCCTTAATCGGCCAGTTTCAAGCGTATACAAATTCATTTCTTTGGGTCTGTCTTCGTATGTTTTACCACGTAGCGTTGGAATAAGCTTTGTGTGGCGCTGAACCCTTTCTACCATTTCTATATTCTTACTTGTAGTAGTGATGTATGTCGCATCCGCACCTGCGGGATGTGGATGTGCACTATTTACTAAATTGCTATTTTTGAAGCACAATTTGCCCCTCATTCACTTCAAATACTGAAACTTGTGCAGCCTTCATTTGATCTTTAATGTAACTGGCAATGTCTGTTGTGTACAGTGGCGTACATAAGGTGGGGCATAGGCCCCCATTGTAAAAATTACGACTACTATCATATTGAAGATATTTGAAAAAGAAATTTTCAAAAATCGATAACTTTGCAACATTCACCACAAAAATCTTGATGTATGGAATTTCAGTTATTTCATGGTTACCAGGACATGTTATTAACTCAAAATTAATTTTGGCTGGCTTAGGAACGTTTATATACGTCTTTATACGTACGATTAATTTGTGCAAATTTTATTCTTTGCCTATAAATTGGAAATAAAATACAACTGAAGCAATTCATTCATTTTGATTCCAAATCAATCTTGAGCTAACACACACACACACACACAAAATAATATACACAGTATATATATATATATATATATACACACACATTCAACTGCGAAGAACACGCAGTATAAATAACGTAAAGAACGACGCTTGTATAGGAGATATTCCGCGCAAGACGAGAGAGTATGTAGAAGAATTACGGCATTTGGAAGGGTGAGGCCCATCGTGTAATGGTATCGCATCTGACCGGCAATCGGAAGATCCCGGGTGGTTACCTCATTTTTTCATTTGTTTCGTTCTCTCTCTTTCGTCTTGCGCGGAATATCTCCTATACAAGCGTCGTTCTTTACGTTATTTATACTGCGACTTTACTGCGTGTTCTTTGCAGTTGAATGTATATAATGTTACGGCATGCGGGAGGTGCCCCCTTGGGGCATTGGTTTCTGCGAGTATGTAGAAGAATTACGGCGTTTGGAAGGGTGAGGCCCATGGTGTAATGGTATCGCATCTGACCGGCAATCGGAAGATCCCGGGTGGTTACCTCATTTTTTCATTTGTTTAGTTCTCTCTCTCGTCTAGCGCGGAATATCTCCTATACAAGCGTCGTTCTTTACGATATATTATATATATATATATAGTAGGGTGCTTTTAAAAACTGAGTGAATTTCGGGTCACGGAACCCCGCAAATGATGAGGTTCCGGGAGCAAATAAAGCACATGATTTTTGGAAAATCATCAAATATTTAGAGGTTGCCCAAAGACCCCAAAGTTTTACCCATATGCTCATTTATTTATGCGCCCTTTTTAAGTCACTTCTAGTGTTTATTAACCCATTGATACACAGCGTCCCCAAAATTAGAAATTGCATTTGTCAATTGCGTTCTGATAATCCATATTTCTTTACTTCAGTGTACCAACAAATGAATTTTCTTTAATTCTAAATCGTTTTCTCTTAATTACTCACGTCTTTCATGCATTTACGTAATGGTGGCCAAGAAGCATCACAGTTCTCATAACGGTAAGTGTTATTTAAATAATTCATATATTTCAAACGTTTTTTTTACTTAGCACTGTAATGGATGGTATTATGAATTGTTTGTAAGTATAATGACTTGTTTTACCGCAATATTTTTGTTTCCAAAAATAGTTATAAGGTTTAATTTTTATGCGTATAAAATTTGGACGCTCTCTGCTTCAGCGTATTGCAATCATCTTTTTTCGCATCGTCTGAGTGAAATAGTGTAGTGTACCGTAGATTATTTTAAATTTATATATGGATTGGATATACTGTAAATGGTTATGTATGCATGATTTCGCAAAATTATTATTTTTAATACATATTGTGTTCATGGGTTATCAGCCAATCATTGTTTTAACACAGATTACGGTTACAAAGAGGGTGGCTTATTTCTACACATTTTCCTGAGGTACTTTATCCATAATGGGTTAAATTAACTTACCAATTTCACTGTTTTGTCTTATTCACAGATAACTGGTGAACGATGGCGGCATGTACAAGATCGAAGAAATCAATCTGGCTTGTGGGGTCATCAAGTCCTACTATTGCCTGTCAGCAATTACCTTCAAGAGGTGATGTATTGAAGTACCTTTTCCATCTCCACAATGAAGAGAAGAAATCCTTAGCTGAGAGTGTGTCCTCGACATCACAAGCCATCATTGAAATCTGGGTGACAGAAGGTTTACCGACGAAACATCCGCACGACGTCAAGAAGCACGTCCGGAAATTGTATGCCGAATGGCAGGGTTTGAAGAAGAGAATTTCGCGGAAAACGAAGACCAATTTGGACAACCAGGCTGCGTTCAGGTCAAGCTTGAACAACCTTTTCGACATTGGTCACCAAAATGCCCTAAATCTTATCAAAATTCAGGAGGACAAGGACTTCCTGCTTGCTCAAAGGGAGGAGGGTCGGAGAGGAAGGATTGGAAATGTCGACAAGAAGATTGCCAAAAAAGTCGCAAGGGCCCAAGAAAGAACTGCTCAGGAATTGAAGCGGAAAGACAGGCATGTGCAGGAAATGGAAGAAATCTCTGCTACCGTTGTTATGGAAACCTCATCGTCAGCGTCATCAAGTGAGGAAACAAGTCCCGAAAGAAAGCCAGTTACATCGTCGGCTCCAAAACATCGCCGTGGGACGACGGCAATCAGTTCGGAGGTCGCTGCGGCATTGGACCGCACGCGGATGAGCGACAGGGCAGCTGCTCGTGTTCTCATCCCCTTTGGCATGCAAATGGGTCAGGACATAAGTGAGATGTGCCTCAGTCCAAGTGCTATTCGGGCCAGCAGATCCAGGTACAGATCAGTCCACGAAGCAGAGGTGAGAGCTTCCTACAAGCCTGAATGCCCTCTTGTTCTTCACTGGGATGGAAAACTTATGGCAGACTTAATGGGAAGAGACAAAATCGACCGTTTAGCCATCTTAGTTACCGGGGATGGGATGAGCAAGATTCTAGCCATCCCCAAACTCCCAGACTCCAAGGCAGAAAGGACAGCAATCGTCATCATCGAAACCATCGAAAACTGGGATCTTGGCCAGAAGATCAAAGCTCTCTGCTTTGACATGACAGCCACCAACACCGGCATCCATGGAGGAGTGTGTGTGCGAGTAGAGCAGGCTCTCGGGCGTGAAATGATTTACTTTGCGTGTCGACATCATGTGCTGGAACTGCTGCTTGAAGCAGTATTTTCTTTCCTTGTTGGAGACCTTTCCAAAGGACCTGAGATTACGATTTTCCAGAGCTTCCGTAATGTTTGGCCGCAACTGAAATTGAATGAATACTCCACTGCCGCGGACGAAGAGGACACGGCTGCAGTGATCAGTCCCTGGGCCGAGAAGATGATTCATGAAGCAAATGACCTGAAAGTGAAGCATCCCAGAGATGACTACAAAGAGCTTCTTGAACTTGTAGTCATTTTCTTGGGAGGAGTACCTCACGGACGTCGGAGTCCTGTGTTCATGGCTCCAGGGGCTTTGCACCGAGCACCGTGGATGGCGCGTGGAATTTACTCTTTCCAGATTTGGATGTTCAGATACCAGTTCACGATGCACATGAACCAATGTCCTTCAACATCTCGTGGAGCAAGTAGCAGTGACCGCCTGATTTCTGGGTTGCTGGACTTCTGTCTCTTCGTTGCTCAAGATTACGTCCTTCCGTGGTTTTCGGCAAGAGAAGCAGCAAGCGCTCCACGAAGCGACTTAGCCCTCCTTCAAAAGTTGCAAAACACCAACGCCGCTGGGTACAAGAGTTTTAATTGGCATCTCTGGTACCTCAATGAGGTAAACGTGGGCCTTGCACTATTCGATCCTGCAGTCGATGATGATGAGAAGCGGAAAATGGTAGAGAATATGAATTTCGTTGAAGGGTCAGAAGCTCCCCCCCGACGAATCTGGATTCCAGATCCAAGAGGAAAGACCCTGGCAGACTTTTGCTCTTCCAATACGTACAATCTGTTCACCCTTCTAGATCTTCCGGTCGATTTCCTGCAAGAGGATCCATCAAACTGGGAAAACAACACCAGCTTTGGTTCAGCAAAGATCAGGGTGGATTCCTTAAATGTAGTGAATGATGCAGCAGAGCGAGGCATAGCATTGATTCAAGAATTCACGAAGGCTGGAAGGACTCGGAACGAAGAGCAGATGCAGTTCATGATTCAAATCGTCGAAGAACATCGTAAAGTCTTGCCGACAGCCTCCAAAGCCACTTTGATGAAAAAATGAACGCCAACACTCGAGGTGTCATGTACTTTAATCGTTAATTATGAATTTAGTGAATATACTCACACGATATATTTGTTCTGAATACTTATTGGAGATGCAATTTATCATTTAAACTGAGAATTAAAATTTCCATTGCCCTATAAATTGAAAATACCCATCAGCTGTGGGCAACCTCTAAATGTTGTTGGATTACAAAGAAATTTTGCCTGTTCTGTTTTCTCATGTATCCTCACAAAATAAATGGTTCCGCTCCCTTGCATTTTCATTTCGCATTTTTCACCATATACCATAAACACACCCTAAATTATATAGTATATGTGTGAGCTCCCCCCCCCCCCTTTAAGAAATGGCTGTGTACGTCCCTGGTTGTGTATTTGTATAATTAATTGTTTATGCTACTATACATAACAATGTGATAAGCAGATTACTTTCCAAAGGGTGGTGGTTGGTGCGATGCAAGACGAGTTGGGTTCCCCTTCCGCATCCTGGTAACACACTTGTGTGGCGAAAACTCGTCCAAAAAGAGGAGTGTGTCTTAAAAAATTATAATTACAAAATAATAATATCTAATATTTATAACTAACCAAAAATCGAAAGTCAATTAATAAATTAAGTATGAATTTGAACTATCACATCAAACTGACAAATTTCTGCATGAACTTGGAACTAATTGTAGAAGCATAATTGAAATAGAAATAAATAATTTTTATGTATGTTTCATGATGAGCTTATCGTTCAGTTAGAGATGATTAACTAGCTACTGCTAAGACACATTATGAATAAAAATATAAAAATTATGATAAAAATCTGATTAGTAACATAATATTCAATGCAAACCGCAATTACGATGCTCAGATTTGTATTAACATAAGAATCAAAAAGTGCTAATTTCGAGATTAATCATTTCATTGGACTGTTACCTTTATAAAAGAAAATTATTCTCAGGGCCGGATTAAGAGTTTTCGGGATCCTAAGCCATTTTAGATTTTTAGTAGTAAGGGAGGCAAGAGCTAGTGCCGAAATTTTTTCACTTTCATTCTCATCCTGTTGTAACCTAGCAATTTTACTGGGAAAATAATAATAATTTATTAGCTCCAGGCGGGGGTGATCGCCCCTGTCGCCCTCCCCTTCGGTCCGCCTCTGATTACAGGTGATGTCATTTTCTATACTATATTGTTCACATAACTCTAATAGTACTCTCAGCCCATGGGGAGAGGGTGACAGAAGAACAAGGTCATGAGCATACATTAAATGATTAATTTTTTCCTTTCCAATGACACAGCCAGTACGTGCAGTTTTTAGTTCATTGGTAAGGTCATCCATGTATATACCTCCTTGCCTAACACCATTAGTTACCTTAAAACCTGGTGATACAGTGCTTTTCCATCTTACAAATATGGTCTGCTCTGTATACCAGAATGCAAGTATCCTAAGTATATATTTAGGTACCCCTCGACACAAGAATTTTTTGAAAAGTTTGTAATAACTTGGGGTTTGTGA
This sequence comes from Bathynomus jamesi, assembly GCA_023014485.1. Classification (NCBI taxonomy): domain Eukaryota; kingdom Metazoa; phylum Arthropoda; class Malacostraca; order Isopoda; family Cirolanidae; genus Bathynomus; species Bathynomus jamesi. The sequence goes on along the minus strand of JAJOZX010000412.1, from coordinate 744,366 downwards.
CCCTGCTAAGTTACTAGGCTTCTAAACAACAACAAAGGCACTTACCAGTGCTTTGATTTAGATCTTTAGGGCCTTCCATAGATTTCCAGCGGCCTACCCAACTCTCTAACTTTACTAATTTAGAAGCTACCCGTAACTGATATAATTACTAGACAACTTCCTACTTAAATTTGTCACTTTAAAAACATCACCAAATTAAACTTAGTACCAACAATTTAGTCAGATATAAATAATCATGCTGTTAGGTCAGTTCAAACAAACGAACAGACCGCGTTCCGCTGTTTATCCTTTTGTGTTGTCATTCAGCTTTCTTTTAGTGACTTTTAGACTGTACACACGCGCACACGCACACACACACACGTCACCTCAGATGGTTAACTCTATCAAATGCTTTTCATGCATCCAAAAAACAGGAATATACATTGCTACTTGACATCTTGTACTTTAGGACGGCTTCCTTTAGCATATAAATACACATGTCGGTACCATGTTTCACTCTAAAGCCAAACTGGTTGTCATAAGTCTGCAAGTAAGTACTCATCCTATTATAAATTACATATTCTAGTACTTTAGAAAGTATACTGGCAAGTGCTATTGGCCTATAATTATTTTTATCACAGACACGAGCACCCTTATTTTTAACAACTGGCAACAATACAACTGACAAAATGGATTGTGGCAAGTACCCATGTATCATACAGCTTGAGGAACACATTGCAAGCATAGGTATTATACAAGGATTACATTTTAAATGTTCTGCTTGTATGCCAGCTAGGCCACAACTTTTATCATCTAACTTATGAATAGCCTGCCAGATTTCTGAGTCATTAATTAGTAGCTCCTCAGAGCGTTCTACAGTTACGCATATATTTAGTCTATCTCCCTAGAGACAATTAAATAAGGTTTCATAATGATTTTTCCCACAGTTCTGCAATATTTTTTGCACCGTGTACACCCTCTATTACAGTACATTTGGCAAGGTAAGATTACTATTGTTAATTTTATTAAGCTCCTTCCAGAATTCCTTACTGGAAGTATTGCTATTGCCTAGTTTCCTGGCTAGAGATTCTCTTCATTTTTCCTTATAAATCTAAGAGCACCCTTGAACCCAGCACGAGTTCTATTTTTCAGTTGGAAGAGTTCCCCCTGCCTGGGTTTCCCCATAGCAACCCATCCACGAATACATTTTTTTGCTACATCATAAAAATCAGCACAGTATTCTGCCCACCCTGGATTGACATTTACATTTCCCCATTTTTTGTTCTTAAAGCTACTTCCACTCGCAGCCTTAATGGCATGTTCAAGCTCACCTAATACTTATTATTTAAGAGATCTATATGTTTTACATCATCACAGGAGGGATTCCTACAAGCCAAAGCTTCTGCAGGAATCCTCACAAGCCTTAGTAGTTATGGAAAAACTATATATGCTTACAACATAGTATCGTATGTGGTACCTTTATTTCTTAATTAAATATAAATTATTAATTAATTTAATTAAATATCTACCAAATTGCCTCGGGATTGGCGACATAGCCTATTGGGAATGAAAATAATTTACATACATACATACATACATACATAGAACCCAATATGGAGGCATTGGGCCCACCCAACCACAAGAAAAATTGATTATTTCGTGTTCAAAATTTTCCACTACTGACTCATGAAAATTACATGAAGAAAAGAGTCAACGAACTTTGCAAATTCAGCAAATAATAAAATATGAAGATTTATTATCAGCGGCTCGCTCGGAGCTGCTTATGTTATAGCGATGCTTTAAGCAATGAAGATGTACTTTATCTTCCTATAAGTCTGAGTGAAATCCTCTTAATATAAAACCTAATAACTATAAAAAGCATAACTCCATCGTATCGCGACCCTACATCGAAAAATATTGTCGCGTCCTACGAACAGAAGCGAGGCTCAACGAAATAATAAGGTAAGGCAATTTCTTTCTTTACCATTAAGCAGCGCAAATATGGAAGGCAAATAAACATAAAGAGGTCCTTTGAAGACCTACACATACATAACTCTCTAACGAAAAAACGTAGGACTTTTGTCGTTAACAGTCCACTGTAATCTGCTGGAAATTTCCAACGGATGAGTGTATCAGGCAATCAACCCATAGCTCTATATAGGTTTTTCATAGTAGTGCATCAGTCTGCATTGTATAGTAATCTACCTCAGAATGACTAAGATTTGACCAATTAACCTTATATTAATCAGCATTATCACAGTCATTGTCTAAGTCAGGTGCTACCATATAATCAAGCCCTACTACAAATGGGATATGATCAGATTCAAATAAATCATAAAGTATGGACATGCTATTGATTATACTATAACGGCCTGCTGCGTGGCACGGTCAGAGTGCCGATCGGCTCCCAGGGCCGGACCTATTCTCAGCGTGCTATTTTTTCAATTATAGGGAGCAATTGCGTGCTCCCCGAACTACTCTTACTCTCTGGCGACATTAAGACTAATCCAGGCCCCACTACAACTTACATATGTCACCATACACAAAGGCATAGACACAATAGCACCATGAGACACATACAGAAGTATAATATTAACATATTACAGTACAACGTAGATGGCCTCACAAACAAAATGATGCAGTTTAGGGAATTCGTACACAAACAAAACATTCACATAGCACTTATACAAGAAACAAAACTAAAACGCACACACAAAACGCCCACCATCCCTGACTTCACGGCGATCTGTCAAGATCGTACTAGGGGTAACGGGGGTGGACTCATCACTTACATACGTAAAAGCATTAGCTACACTGATGCTACCCAAAACATTACAAACACAATCCAAGCAGATAACACGATAGAAATACAGGCAGTTAACATTAAAACGCGCAAAACACACCACCACACTAATCAACTTTTACATCCTACCAGATAGTTCACCTCAGGTGCCAGCCAATTACAATCCACAGTTACACAATCTGGCCTCTCTCACTAATGTCATCTTAGGAGGAGACTTCAACACCAAAGACACTAGTTGGTACCTGCACAACCAAAACAACACCAGAGGCGCCAACATAGCCACACAACTAAACAGCCTCTTCATTCTTAACAATACAGAAGAACATACACACATACCACATCAAGCAGGATACTCAAACTCCTCCCCAGACATAACGTTCTGTTCCCCCTCACTAGAAACACATACTGACATACACAATGGAGAACAGAAAAACAACTGTCATCAGACCACCTGCCCATCATTACAACACATTCTACACTGCCCCAACAGCCTTAGGCACACTTACAGAAATTACAAGAAAGCTGATTGAGAACAGTTCAAATACAGACTGAGAAACAATTCACCACATTAAACAGCACACCCATCATAAACATCAATACAACACTCAAGACATTTAATCAGATCATCAATAATGCAAACAAATACATACCCAAGGGCAACATTAGGAAATACACTAGAGAAATAGCCCACCTCATAAGGCAACGTAACCTCAAATATAACACACAAACACCACACACAGAAGCCATAAAACAGCAGATACAACAGCTCAACACAGAAATAAACAACAAACTCAAAGAAAAACAAACAGAAACATTCAGGGAATTCATAACAACACTAAACCACTCCACAGATACATCCAGGCTATACAAGAATATAAACAGCATTACCCACTCTAACAGCTGCATTGACACCTCACAGTCCTCACACGCGGCTATCTGTCGCAGCCAAAATTATATCCCAACATACACACAACAAGCTAACATTCTAGTTAATCACTACGCAAAGATAAGTCATTTAAAAAGAGACAACAGCCAGAAACACGCAGACAGACAAACAGCCAGACATAAGAAAACCTACAGACTCGACACGACCATTACACCCTTCAATACAGACCAGACGACCAAGATCATCAAAAACATTAAGAATTCGAAGGCTACTGGACCAGACAACATATCTAACATACACCTTAAACACTTGGTCCCACAAGGAATACTAGCTCTCACAAATATCAACACATATTCATACCAACACTGTATTATTCCTGACATATGGAAACAAGGTAAAATTTTTACACTACTCAAACCAAACAAAAATCCAACAGAACCAGCTTCCTATAGACCCATTACTTTACTATGCACACCTTCCAAAGTAACAGAAAGACTAATCTTACAAATCGCCAACCCACACATTCCACTATCGCCTACTCAACATGGCTTCAGACCTCACCACTCAACCACGACATTGCTCACTAACCTCACGCAGCACATCATGAATGGCATCAACTCCAGACGACCAGCTCAACGTACACTATTAGCAACAATAGACATTAGTAAAGCATTTGATGCTATCCCACGCTTCCCTCTCATAAACAAAATACTGAACACAAACATGCACAATAACACCAAAAGGTGGCTGAGCAACTATATTTCAGGAAGATACATGTCACATTTAATGGCAAGTCATCCAAAAACAAGCTTTTTCCGAACGGGGTCCCTCAAGGCTCTGTTCTCTCACCAACACTTAAACTTATACATGCATGACATTCAACACCCATAGATAACAAGCTTACCTTATCATCATATGCAGATGACATCACTCTAACATCCACCCACAACAACATCAACACCGCTACAAATAACCTACAAACATACATAAACAGTATACAAGACTGGCTCACACACAATAGACTCAAAGTAGCGCCCACAAAATCAACCATCACCTTGCTTACAAGCAACACAAAAGAACACCAGGTAATTCCACAGCTTACACTAAACACCACCAACATTCCACACACTCACAGGACCAAAATACTTGGGGTCACATACAACATATCATTATCTTTTGCAAACCACATTCAGGACATTAAAAACAAATGTACGTCAAGATTTAACACGCTTAGGGTACTAACAGGCACAAACTTTGGACACCAGCAGGAAACAACATCACTCATACACAAACAGTATATTCGCTCAGTTATGGACTATGCTAGCCCATGCTGGGCACCCATTGTCTCACACACATAAACACCTTACAGACAATACAAAACAACGCACTTCGTATCATTACAGGATGCACTCAAACAACACCAATAGAACACCTGCACACAGAAACAAAAATACTGAAGTTAGGGGACATTTAGACATGAGGGGAACACAATTCATGGCAGCAGCGACAACTAACCCACAACACCCTTGCCACTACATGTACAATCATGCACCAACACCTCGCACCATTAAGGTAACACCAGAGAGACATTATAACCAAATACTTCGTTTCATACCACTCCCCACAGACATCACACAGTACAGAAAACACATACACACACCTAACACACAAAGCACTGACACGACTCGGTCCGAATGCAGTCCTAGGTGCGAAGCCGCCACCTATTAACAGGTTAGAGATCAACCTGAGCAGATCGGATCGAGTTAACTTAGCACGATTCCGATGTGGACATCACCCCAACTTACGGACATATAAACACAGACTAGACAACTCCATAGACGACACCTGCCACCTGTGCCAGGACACACCACAAACAATTGAACACATTATGACAGACTGTACCGCCTAGCACAACAACGAACACAACACAACATCACTAGTGCGCTGAACCTCTGGTCCACTCCCGGGAGGGCGATCGGTTACCTGCGTGCCGCCGGCTTGCTCGATCAGGGTGGGCTGATCGGCTAAACAATAACAACTATAGCCATCGTGGGAGGCTATACAGCGGTCTAGCCATGAGTGAGTTACCCCAGGCATCACTAACATATGTAAATGAGTTATTAGGGAGTAGCAATTTACTAGCAAGTTTGTAGTCGCGTGCCTCACAGTAATTGATAAGCTTAGCAAAACCGAACCAGGTTTAGTGATATTGCTGTTAAAATCACCAACCACTACAACACATGAAGAGTCCAGCTCCTCTAGCAGTATATTTAGTTTACAAAGTCTATCTAAAAATACCTCCCCATTTTCAGCACACTCATAAGGCATATAAACATTGAATATATACGAGGTGCGATCCAAAAGTTCCCGGACTGCCAGCGTGGAGCGCTAACAGGCCGTAGTACCGACTTAGGCCGCTAGATAGCGGTAAACAGCTTTATCGTGAAGCAGTGTGCCGAGTGACACGGTGATACACGTGCGCGTTTTTTTTCACGAGCGTTTTTGTACGGTAGTGTTAATGGTTTTATGCGATTTTTGGGAGAAGAGAAATGGCAGACTTGAAGGAGCAGCGCGTGTGCATCAAGTTTTGCTTCAAACTCGGCAAAACCGCGTCGGAGACCCACGAAATGCTCAAACAAGCATTTGGTGATGACACCATGGGCAGAAGCAGGACTTTCGAGTGGTTCTCGCGGTTCAAACGTGGGCAAACGTCAGTTGAGGATTCCGAACGTTCTGGTCGGCCCTCAACCAGCAGAACCGACGAAAATGTTGAAAAAGTGCGTCAGGCCATCTACCAGGACCGTCGGCGAACGATTAACGACATCTGCAGCATCGTTGGCCTATCGTTTGGTTCATGCCAACGCATTCTCACTGAGGAACTCAACATGAGGCCGATTGCTGCCAAATTCGTGCCCCGTTTGCTGACCCAGGACCAGAGGCAACGCCGGCTCACTGTATGCAGGGGCCTCCAGGAACAGGTCAGAAACGATCGAAACTTACTTTCCAATGTCATCACTGGTGATGAAAGCTGGGTTTATGGCTACGACCCAGAAATCAAGCAGCAGTCATCCCAGTGGTTAGGTTAATTGAATGCCTGGTTCGGTCAACTGGGTAATTATTCGTTTTTACACCCAGTCTGTTTTTATGCTAACAAACTTTTCTGGTCAATTTTGTGTATGTAAAAATCAAGGCTACAATTAAGGCAAATAAAATGTTGAGATGATCAGTAGTTTTGGATCTTTTCCTTTATAGCACCCAATTTCTTTTTTTGAATTAGTAAGAATTTCAACAGAATATTTTTATTAAAACTAACAAAAATATCATAACTTAACCTGACCAATCATCAAGGGCGTACCGTTGATGGTTAATATTCGTCTTTTCACCCACTCACACGTGGTTAAAACAGTATAATATATTGAATTGCCATTCAAAACTGACTAAGAAAATATATATCTTATGTTGTGCAAATTTGTTCAAATGTATTTTTTTTAAAATATATTTCCTGTTTTGGCTAAAATGTACTTTTTTTCATAAAATATTTTTCTTGATTGGGTTATTTTTTTGCTACTCTGCGACTTAATTAGTTTGTTGGGTTTTCTTCTGGCTATTTTTTTTTCTGATTGGATTCAGTTTAGTGGTGTTTGTGATAGAATTATGATGTGCCATTCGTGCGATCTTGACTTTGAGAGCTTGATTCATCATGTGCTCTAGATGAGGACAAAGGATTGGATGTTTTTAATTTTTTATCAATTATGGCGTTATTCTCTCATCTTTAACTTGCCCAACATGTGACAGTGAGTGCCTAATACAAAAAGATCAGAAGATATTTAGGTAAAATAACCAATATTAACCTGTTAGGTCAACTGTACACAGAGCTGGTCAATAAATACATTGAATGTATTTAAATACTAAATACTAAATACATGGGAGAAATGTATTTAAATACTAAATACTAAATACATTTTACGAATGTATTTAGATACTAAATACAAAATACATCAATTGTATTTAAATACATTTGTAAATACATTTTAAATACATACAAATTTTAACATATGCATTCACTAATTCATGTTTTGATAAATTTCTACTTTAGTGCACTTTACCTTATTACCGTCTTTAGATTTAATTTTAAAGTATTTTCCATCAAACAGAGGGTGCACTAAATTCACCGGATTTGCTTGTTGAAGCCATGACACGCACACGATAAAGAAATCAACCGCTTTCGACTAAGAGTGGCACACAACTGATTGAACTGACACGTTGAAACATGAACTATGCTGTACTATACTGTCGACGCGTCGTACTGTGCTAGTACAGAACGTGTATTAAACCAGTAAAAGTATTTACATTTTTATATTTTTAGTATTTAAATACATTGTATTTAAATACTCATTAAAGTATTTAAATACATGAAAAACAATGTATTTATAAATAGTTCTAAATACACAAATGTATTTAAATACTGCCCAGCTCTGACTGTACACCCTTGATGATTGGTTAGGTTAAGTCGTGATATTTTCGTTAGTTTAATTGAAAATGATGAGAGCGAAGTTTTCTGGTTAATTTTGAGGTGTTTTGTATGAAACTGCCATCCATTTCCTGTGCAAATGCATACTAGTTTTCGAGATGACGATATCTCGAAAAATACGCATTTGCACAGGAAATGGATGGCAGATTCAAGCAAAACACCTCAAAATTGACCAGAAAAGTTTGTTCTCATCATAAAAACAGACTGGGTGTAAAGACAAATAATTACCTAATTTTCGTATGTCCACAAGCTATCCCATCAGCCCCAAGTGAGAAAAAGTTATGCACATCTAAATTGTCCAAACCTGAAAATATTTTGAATATCTGTATCATATCACCCCTTATACAATGTCTCTCAAAACTAAACATACCTAGTTCCTTTACTCTTTCCATGTGGTTTTGCAATAAGTGTTTAGCTGAGGTTAGGGACATGCTCAAAGCAAGGTTTAAGAAAGCTGCTAGCTCAGTCTAGTGGGCCAAGGTTAGTTAGCCCTATGATTGATAGTGTAGCTAGTGAGATTAATGTAACAGTTAGGACAGAAACTGAGCCTAATACAGGAAATACTAATGTAAGATGTAATGAGGTTGAGCCTAAGCTGGCCCTAGTGTTAGAGACAGGGCCTGATGAATGGCACAAAGTCAAAAATAATTAAAGGAATAGGATTAGAGCGAATAGTAATTATGTTGTGGCAACTAGTAACAGGTTTTGGATACTAGGGAATTTAGATGAAACAGTATATAGGAATTTCCTAGTTATTGCGGTTAATGCTGCCAGTGAAAACGCCGAAATAATCGGGATGCATAATATATGTTAATTACGTTAATGCTGCCAAAACTTTTCAAAAACCGTAATAAATCGAATAAACCTTAATAATCAGGATGCATAATACATGTTAAAACGTTAATGTTGCCAAAATGAGTAAATGAAACCGTATATAGTTTTATAAGTTTATTAACATACGTAACTTTTCTTCTAAAGTAATCACTTTGCGTTTCTTCTTAGCACTTCCAATAGCATCTTCAGCTTTTCTAATCACACTCATTGTACAAAGGGTTGATAATGCAAGTAAACTATGCAAGCGAACTGTTCTGTATGAAGACTGCAGCGACACTGAACACCAACCAGCTGTCGGGTGATACTGGGTATACATGTACTGTACGATAACCACGTGCAAACGTCGGAACATAACATTTTTGCCAGACGTATGATTTTCAAATACCGCAATAACTCGTTTGAAAGTGATAATCAGGATTATAGTCGCAAATTATAAACCGCAATAACTCAAATATCGCAATAATCGAAACTGCAATAAGCGGGGAATTCCTGTAGTGTGAATTTACTATGGTTGGGGACTCTCTTATTAGGAATCAGGACAATAAATTTTAGCTACATTTTTTATCAAAATTACATTTTTCTAGTGTAGTTTTCTCTGCTTTGTTCGAATCTGATACCCATTTCTTGTGCAAATGAATAGAAACTATTTTTTTTTTCCATTCCAAAATACGGAGTGTTTCTACTCATTTGCACAAGAAATGTGTGTCAAATTCCAACAAAGCAGAGAAAACTACACCAGGAAAATGTAATTCTGATAAAAAACTAGCTAACCTAACCTAACCATAAAGCATACCAAAATACACTAGAAAAATGTATTTTTTATTTCAACTTCAGGCCATGTCATTTTTGTTTTCGTCATTTTCATTTAAACTAACGAAAATATCATTATTTAACCTAACCAATCAGCAAGGGTGTACAGTTGGCCTAACAGGTTAATATTGGTTATTTCACCTAAATATCTTCTGAGCTTTTCGTATTAGGCACTCACTGTCACATTTTGGGCAAGTTAAGGATGAGAGAATAACTCCGTAATTGATAAAAACATCCAATGCTTTCTCTTCATCTAGGGCACATGACAAATCAAGTTCTTAAAGTCAGAAACCACACAAACATGACCAAACTGAATCTAATTAGAAAAAAAAAATAGACAGAACAGAAACCAACCAACTAATTAAGTCACAGAGTAGCAAAAAAATAGCCCAATCAGGAAAAATATTTTATGAAAAAAAGTACATTATAGCCAAAACAGGAAATATTCACTATAAAAATGTAACTTGTAATTTTTTCTATAATCCTGCATTTCCACAAAAAATGATTAGTACCATCGTAAAGAGCATGAAAAATAGTGCTAGTGAAACACAACCTCTCATTTCTCGTTAGCCCCTGTGTCCAGCCAAATATTAACCAAATTTTGTAATAAGGGAAGGAAAACCCGTAGAAGGATATGTATTCCAGGAGGTCATACTATTTCTAAAGTCAATGAGATAGTGAAGAAATTGTCTAAAAACCAAGGTAATATTATAATTCATGTAGGTATAAATGATTTAAACAAGGATAAAGATGGTAGATTCAAGTTAAACAGAAATTCAGAAGTAGCTAAACAGAGGTACAGAGAATTGATGCAAACTTTAAAAAATAGGCATAGCAAATGTTATGTAGTGGGTATTTTTACCAAGAATTGGGGTAAGCATTGAGTTTACAAGTAGAACTTTAGCCTTAAATGATAAAGTTAGGATGCTATGTAGTGAAGGGGTTGAGTTCATAGATTTGTGGGATAATTTTTATGAAAGTAGGGAGCTTTACAGTAAGGATGGATTACATCTTAGTGGAAGGGGAACTGCCTTGTATGGGAGGCTTCTGGAGGAAAATGCGAGTTCTTTGGGGTTTTGAAAGTTAACTTTAGGTCAACAGAGGGCATAAAGCATCATGGTATACGTAAAGTAAATACTGTTAGTCTTAAATACAGATTGTCAGGAATAGGCATATCAACTATCTAGCCAAAGGTAGGGAATCAGTTAAAACTGAGTGGTTGAAGTGTTCTTATACAAATGCACAGAATCTTAGGAATAAGAAAAATGAATTATTTAGTTATATGATTAGTGAAAATCTGGATGTAGTCTGCATTAGTGAGACTTGGATTAGTGAGGCAGCATTCAATGATGAGGAGAGAGTATGAGTTAAATAGTTATACAATGCATATTTATCAGAGAATGAATAGGCAGGGGGGTGGTTTGGCCTTATACATTAAGAATGATTTAACTTCAGTTCAGAATGATAGTACCATATTAAATTAGACAGTAGGGTAGAATCAATTTGGATTGATATACCATATTTGTTTCAGGCAAAGAGTATATTCAGATGGGTGCATTTTACAGACCTCCAAATGAAACACAGGTAGTTGATGACAGTATGGTTCAAGAAATAAAGGTTGTAGTTCTAGAACATTAATTATGGTACATTTCAACCTCCCTCATATAGACTGGAGCTTTTTAGAGGGAAATAATAGGGAAGGTAACTCCTTCATTGACTACTACAATGACCATTTTCTCACCCAATTTGTAGACAAACCAACTCGGGATCAAGCAATCTTAGATCTGGTTTTTTCCAATGATCATGAGCTTATGAGGAAACTTGCAGTAGGATAGTCATTAGAGAACAGTAACTATTTTATCATACATTTTAAGATACAGGGTGGGCCGTAAGTTTCCATACATAGGAAAAATAAACATTTTTTTATGGACAACCATTTTTATTTATATAATATGCTCTACATGGTTGCCATTGTTTTGAAAACACATTTCAATACGTGTTCCCCACTGTTGATGAACATGCATTAGCACAGTTGACGTTATGCTTGTAATGGCGTTGGTGATACGTTCCTTTAGATGATTTATGTCTCGTATCTTTTCCTGATACACCATGGCCTTCAAGTGCCCCCAAAGATAGAAATCAAGCGGGGTGAGATCTGGGGATCTGGGAGGCCACTCCACAGGACCACGCCGACCAATCCAAGCATCCGGAAACTGCTGATCCAAATACCAACGCACGTATTTAATTTCCTATGTATGGAAACTTACGGCCCACCCTGTAGAATTAAATAGGGATCTAGTCAACAATGACCATCTAGTTCCTTGCTTCTCAAAGAGTGACTATCATAGATTTAGGGAGTTGTTAGGTTCAGTAAAGTGGGATAATGAATTTGCCAATGAAAATGCTATTGAGATGTGGTCTAGATTCAAAGAAATTTTAGAGGATGTACAGTTGCCTGCATTTGTAATATTCCTCACCTCACAGATGACTGGACATGTGACAATGCCACAGTGATAGTCAAGGTACCCCAACTGGGGTGGAGGGGGACAACCGAGTCCAACAACATATAACACAGACATATACTGTATATCTAAAGGACAATTGAATGTGCAGTCATTGACATAGAGGTAATTGTAATATAATGTCTGTGTTCATAAAGATAAACAATTAATATAATTGTGAGCAGCGTTGAACTCCATGTAGTTTATTAGTCTTATACAGTAACTAGTGGAGCAACCCAGCATTGCCCAGGTGGAAGTTGAATTTTATATATATATATACACCTTACCTTATGAACCTTATGTTGTTTTGTGCGTTGATCTCTTCACATGGAGGTCAAGTTGGTGGCCCCGCCTCTAGGTCTGGCTTGGTGGAGGAGTGAGTTGCTTTCTTGCGCTCTCCACCATACATAGCCAGGCGTGCCTGGCTCATCTGGTACTGTCCTGAGCCAGGCATCCAGTCTTCTCTTGAAGACTTCAACTTTGATCCAGTGCTGGGTTAGGGTTCTTGAGAATGGTTCATTAGGTAAATCCACATTGGACAAACTTAATACCTTATGGGATAAATGGGGATATGTGAATGTGGCTGCGTAAAGTCTCCCATTAATACTTAGATACGTAGATTTTTTATTCATATAAATAAATTTCCCTACCTATATTGTATATGAAATAAGAACATAATAAAATCATAAACATAATGATATTTACATATGATAAATAAAAATATATTAAATGAAAATAGCACGTAGCTTTTTTTCACTCTTTCGGATGGTGCATATGCTACACTCATTCAAGTGATGTTATGCTCATACCACCACACAACCTATCTAGAATCTTTAATATTTTGGCTGTCATAACCTTGAGACTTTTCTTCTCTTGACTATCACTCACAGATGCTTTATGTTTTGGTGCCATACTGCTTAGGGTGCATCAAACGCCCTTAGGTTCTTGGATTTTAATGTCTATTTCTCAAATGTTACACTTGTTGCTAGAAGTGTGTGTGCCAAAAATTAATTAAATCGGAGGTGGTCCTGGGTGGCCACCGGTCACTTTTATATTTTCGCGACAATTTTCGGGGCTGCCCTATGTAAAAATATCTATTTTTTTTATTTACCAACCAGTTGACTACTTACATTGTTTCTTTTAATATAGAGTTGCTAAGGGGTGATTTACATAACATTTGAGAGAATAGACATTAAAATCCAAGAACCTAAGGGCGTTTGATGCACCCTAAAGGGGTGATTTACATAAAACATGTACCATAAACGAAACTTCACTTATAGTCTAATAATATCCTTTATTGTCTTTCAGAAACAATGGAAGCTGTAACAATGGAAGCTAAGAAGACCAGATTAGCAAGTGCCATTTTTGGTCTTGGCAATGCTCTTACAGAAGGAGATGGTACATTGACAGGAGTCTGCCTCCCAACTTGCCGGCAGGTTCTTCGATGCGTGATGTGGCACATCCAGAAAGAAATATGTGAAGGCAAACAAACACAGCCACTCAAATGGAAATCTGCCAGCATAGTCCTTATCCAGCTGAAAACATTCTACACTAAAGCAAATATTCCTATGCTTTCAGACCATCAATGCTGCAAACTAATACTTGACCTTCTTAATGACAATAACAAATTGCGTCAAATACCTGTTTCTCGCAGAGAATCTCCAAACACTTTGGCTAAGTTGCAATCCATGAATGAACGTCTTGATAAGACCTTTGGTGTATGGACAAAAGATGCAATGACAAACATTAAGAATGAGGAAGATAGAGCATTTTTAGAGTCAATGAAATCTGACAGAGTAGCCTCATTTGGTAGTGTTGACAAGAAGAAAGCTGATAAAGATCGTAGAAAAGAAAAACGCATCTTAGCGGAAGCTTCAAGACGAGAACGTCATGAATCATCCAGTGTACAAGAGATGAAAAGTTCTGTATGCTCTGATGATAGTGCCTCTGCAGATAGCTTGGAAGAACTGAAGAAGAGGCGATTCCAGAGCTTCAAAGGAAGCGTAGTCACCACAGATCAACATATGCAGGTACGTCTGCCTTTATTCCTCATGATATTCTGAAAAGGCCTTCAGTCGTGTCTGTTGCTACTCGACTAAACATAACTCCTGTTCAACAGGCTGTGCTCACCGAAGCTGTAATTCAAGAGGCAGGAGGTGATCCATGTCGTGTGGCCAAGTCGTATTCAACTGCTGATAAGGCTTGATGATCAATAACAAGTGCTATCGCCAAAGATATTCGAGAAAATTGGATCGCCCCAACAGCTGCAACACTTCACTGGGATGGCAAGCAGATGCATACGCTCACAAACAAGAATGGCAAGGAAGAAAGATTGCCAGTGTTGGTTGGGAATGCCACTGATGTAAAGCTACTGGGAGTGGCTAGATATCCTCGTGGAAGTGATATGTCATCAGGTGACATCATTGCCGAGCACACTTACACGTTTCTACATTCAATGGAAGTGCAAACAGTCAGTTGTCAACTTATGTTTTGACACAACAGCATCAAACACTGGACATGTTACAGCTGCCTGTGTTACCATTCAATCAAAACTGGACCGTGCTCTTCTGTGGTGTGCATGTCGCCATCATGTTGGAGAGGTAATCCTGGATCATGTGTTTGACGCTCTCAAAATTGAGACATCAAAGTCTCCAGAAGCATCTTTGTTCCAAAGATTCCAGAAGAATTGGGAACGCATATCGCATGCAAAGGATGAAAGTTTAACCAAAATTGACATTTCAATGTGCAATGACGATGCACAACAACTGCTTTTATCCTGCAAAAACAAGGTTTTAAGCACAATCCGCACAAGCGCTTCATACTGTAGGGAAGACTACAAGGAAATGGCACAACTCTGCCAGGTAGTCCTCGATGATGATGTCACAAAACAAGGAACACTCCACAGACCTGGGGCCATGCATAAAGCAAGGTGGATGTCAAAGATTCTTTATTCCATCAAAATATGCCTACTTGAAGAGCAAATTTCTGTACTACCTCGAGGAACTGTAACAACACAACATCAACAGGAAAAACTGAAGGAGTTTGTTGTTTTTGTTGTTTATATTTATTGTGATTGGTGGCTCATATGTCATTCTGCTTCAAATGCCCCATGGTTTGATTTGTGCTTATACAAGACTCTGCTCAACTATAAAGCTGTCAACTCGATCATTTCAGTCAGCGCTGTAAAAGCCTTTGATAGACATTTGTGGTATTTAACCCCAGAACTGGTTGTTTTGGCACTGTTCAGCAATGCAGTACCTCAAAAGGAGCGTCGTGCCCTTGCAGATGTGTTACTGGCCATACAACCAGATGAAATGCCAAGCACTCCAAAACACCACTACGGTTCTGGATATGGCAAACCGTCATTTCCAAAAATTACAGAAGCGACAACCCTGGCTGATCTTGTGAACGAGGACTCGTGGTTTACAGTGAACCTTCTTCACCTGGATATGACCTTCCTAACAGAGGATGTTGACAATTGGCAGAACAATGACCACTTCAAGGCAGCCAAGTCCATTGTGGATGGGTTAAATGTTGTGAATGACCCTGCGGAGAGAGCAGTAAAGCTCACAACTGATTTTGTCTCAGCTGCAAGAGGAGAAGACCACTTCCAAAATCTTCTTCAAGTGGTTGAATGTGACCGCAAAGCGAGGCCAAATTTGCGGAAATGAGCAAAGTTGGAGTAGTGACATTGGCGTTGTTTTTTATACATTTTCAATTTTCAATCAATGTAAGTATAGTAATACCGAATATTTGTATATTAGTATTATAAGTAATACTGAATATTTGCCGAATATTCGGTGCATCACTACTAAATATATAAAAGTGGCCGGTGGCCACCCAGGACCACCTCCGATTTGATTTTTTTTTGCATACATACTTCTACCAACAAGTGTAACATTTGAGGGAATAGACATTAAAATCCAACAACTTTTTGAAAATCATGGGGCGTTTAATGCACCCTAATACTGCTGTCTTAGGGCAATAGCAAAACGACTGCAAAATATGACAAAAACAATCCAACACAACTTCAGTGAACTTAATGTGTTAGCAGGAGTGAGACAAAGGGTGATGCAAGAGGGAGGGAGATGCAGGAGTGTTGGAGAGTGTATGAGAAAACACTAGAGTGCACATTAGCACAAGTACAGTAGGGTACTACTGTATTAGTGTGTGTTTGGCGGACTGTGTATAATTAAATTTTCAGCTTTTGGCAAATAATTGTTTGCATTATTTTCTGTGTACAAGTAAATTTGCGCTGGACAAACATGCGTTGGACAAGGGTTTACTGTGTATATATATATATATATATAGGTCATTCCATGTTAGTTCAACGTCGAAAAAACGTGACCATCACTGATTTTTTTTAAAATTTGCACACTTATAGATCTCTATGAGGAAAACAGAATGACACTTGTTTCAACACTCTAGGTCATATGGTTCCGAAGATATCGCCCTTCAAATTTTGTAAAAAAAAAGGTTAATTTCCAAGGTCATACCATATTTCAACATGAAATATCTCGGCTCCTATTGCACTTACAGAGACCATTTAAACACTGTTTTAAAGGTTTAAGCAGATCTACAACTTTGTTTCTATTCATATTTTACCTCAGTGGCCAAAAAAAAAAGTTGATCTTATTTTTGACCTTTGAACTTGTGTAGGTCATTTGATGTCACAACCAATTTTTTTCTCCTTTCACCCAATTTTGGGTACACATGTCTACCTTAACCTAAAACAAGATTTCTAGTGTTAAGTTAGTATAGACGCTACAGCCATTTCAGTGGACCATGCCCACCTCCATTTTGACCAAGTACCTTTTTCCACCAAACTTTGGAGCACTGTATCTTTGGAACTGTTTGAGCTAGAGTGTTGAGAAAAATACCATTAGATTTTTCTTACTGATATATATAATGTCTGCTAATTTTAAAAAAAATTGGTAATTATCTAACCTAACTTAACCCATTTCTTTGGTCGAATAAGTATCTGGCCCTGTTATAAATTTTTTATTTTTTTTTGTATATTTCAGAGAATTATATAATATAGGTAATTTAAATTACATAATTTATTAATTTATATGTACATTCAAAAGTGTGAAGAACTTCGAACCTGCTATCCTGTTTAAAGGTAAAGCTATGTACGTATATAAGTACCTTATACTAGGCTATAGGTACTACCCTATAGAATAAGTTCAGTTTTAAGAGTTAGATGAGTTTTAATAGAATTACTTAAATTTGTGTATTTATTCATTGTTATAACAGTATGTACCCATGTGAAAATAAGCTTATTTATACCTTGGAGCAAGGATTTTTTTTGGCATCTGTATTTATTCCAATCTGCAAATCAAACTGCACATTTTTTCTTGTAGACCTCTGAAACAAGATCAGTAGGTCCCAAATTGTATTTGTGCCATCTAAGCAAAAATAGCTTTTAACAGGGTTGGATACAATGAATAATTATAATTGTATTTTTAATTAATTGATCCTAATTTCCATTAATTGTAATTGATTCAAAATAAAATAAAGGTAATTGTAATTGATTTTTGAGCTATAACTGATGTAATTGATCAATTAATGTCAATTGTTAAAAATTATATATAGTCAGCCCTCCATATCCGCGGGTTCCGCATCCATGGATTCAACCAACCGCGGATCGAAAATATTCGGAAAAAAAAAATTCAAGAAAGTTCCAAAAAGCAAAACTTGAATTTGCTACGCACAGAGCACTACGCTGAATCCACGCGAATGAAGTGATGTGTAGGCATAAATATTCTGTGTTTTATTCTATGTATTTCTCTTTCAGGTCATTAAATGAAAGCAATCTGTAAGTGTTGAAAGAAAGAAAATGTTATGTTGCTGCTGACGTGTACTATGTAGTTAGGCCTACAATGGTTGTGTCTGTACTGAACATGTACAGACTTTTTTTTCTTGTCATTATTTCCTAAACAATACAGTATAACAACTATTTACGTAGCATTTACATTGTAGGCCTATTAGGTATTATAAGTAATCTAGAGATGATTTAAAGTATACGGGATGTGCATAGGTTATATGCAAATACTACGCCATTTTATATAAGGGACTTGAGCATCCGCGGATTTTGGTATCCGCGGGGGGTCCAGGAACCAATCCCCTGCGGATACCGAGGGACGACTGTATACCCCTAGATCTAGCAGTCATACATCATCCATTGAAAATAAACCTTTGATAGTTTATTTAGTTATACTTAGATATTGATGTATATTTATTTTAGATATATAGAATAGATAGTTATATTATTGTAATTGATTCGGACAAAATGGGTTCTGTTGTGACCCATTTCATTTAAAAAACACAAAGGAAAAGTGAAAAAAGATATTCGTGCATAGTGATGTAAAAAAACCGGTTTTTTGTTTTTGTTGTTTTTTTGTTTTTTTTTGTTTTTTTTTTGTTTTTTTGTTTTTTTTTGTTTTTTTTAATAATTAATATAGATATTGCCAATTTAATTATAAGGTATACTTTTGCAATGATATATATTATAAAAATAAATAAATAAATAATAAAATAGGCCATATGGTACCAGTATAGAATGTCCTTTTCAGCCTATTTACAGAAAAAACTGGCCTCTTTCTTGCACTGAAAGTCTTGTATCTTGAGATCCATTAAACTTGCGAGAACACTGGCTGGGAGCTGACTGCCCATTGTCCAACCTTTCCAGGACTCTCCCATCCATGCCTCGGATTTTGAATCTCCCACTTAACTATCCTTTAGACCCGCGATGACATATTCCCCCCCCCCCACGAGACCATCCATATATATACATACACATACACCCATATACATATATACCAATATATACATAAATACTTATATACACATTTATATCTATTGTATACCCCATACACATGCATACATCCAGAATTCCAGATACATACACATGCATACTCACATATATACCTACACAAACTCATACACCTCTATTTCGCCCTTTCATTACCTCCGAGATCATTTAGCACATACAGTAATATCCATACAGCCAAAAGAAACCAATTAAGCACAGACAGAGCAGCAAAGCTAGTATTTATATCCCAAAATGCAAAATTCCAAGAAAGTGAAGTAAAACATGGTGCTACATTGGCTTCGTCAACATCCAAATCTGCAATAAATACCAGTACCTGTGATATTGAAACTATTTGCTTTAATCAATCTTGTGATAATGATTCTTCAATGGAAATAGAATCAGATAATGAAAGTTAAACAGCATTAGGTTAACACAAAGGTTAAAGAAAGAGATGAACATTTATATTTTTTATTTTTCTATTTGGAATATATATATATATATATATATATATATATATATATATATATATATATATATATATATATCGTAAAGAACGACGCTTGTATAGGAGATATTCCGCGCAAGACGAGAAAGAGAAAACAACAAATGAAAAAATGAAGTACCACCTGGGAATCGAACCCGGGATCTTCCGATTGCCGGTCAGACGCGATAACCACTACACCATGGACTTCACTCTTCCAAATGCCGTAATTCCTCTACATACTCGCAGAAACCAATGCCCCAAGGGGGCACCTCCCGCATGCCGTAACATTATATACATTCAACTGCAAAGAACACGCAGTATAAATAACGTAAAGAACGACGCTTGTATAGGAGATATTCCGCGCAAGACGAGAAAGAGAAAACAACAAATGAAAAAATGAAGTACCACCTGGGAATCGAACCCGGGATCTTCCGATTGCCGGTCAGACGCGATAACCACTACACCATGGACTTCACTCTTCCAAATGCCGTAATTCCTCTACATACTCGCAGAAACCAATGCCCCAAGGGGGCACCTCCCGCATGCCGTAACATTATATACATTCAACTGCAAAGAACACGCAGTATAAATAACGTAAAGAACGACGCTTGTATAGGAGATATTCCGCGCAAGACGAGAAAGAGAAAACAACAAATGAAAAAATGAAGTACCACCTGGGAATCGAACCCGGATCTTCCGATTGCCGGTCAGACGCGATAACCACTACACCATGGACTTCACTCTTCCAAATGCCGTAATTCCTCTACATACTCGCAGAAACCAATGCCCCAAGGGGGCGAAAAGGAGACAGGGTCAAGGGGAAAAACATAAAAATTTAGTTGGTAGGCATTCTAATTAATATAAAGGGGGTAACAGCTAGAATCAATATTTAAGCTGGAGTTCAGAAATTTAATGCACAAAGATTCATAAATACGGAGAGAGGACGGACATTTTAATGATTTAAGAATTTTAAAGTTATTAACGGAAATATCAACTTTACACTTAACAGAATGATTTCTAATGGCAGACTGTTCCTTTTTAGATAAAACTTTTCCTGTCCTATGGCTAATGATTTCTAATGGCAGACTGTTCCTTTTTAGATAAAACTTTTCCTGTCCTATGGCTAATACCCATATGGGAGCAAAATCTTGCCTGCAAAGAACGAACTGTGCTGCCAACGTAGTTCCCCTGGGACATTCGTATATTTTTTTTTTTGTCATGCATTAATTTTAGCTTTTTATTTATTAGGCCTTGAAAATGGGTAGAGTTGCCCGAAACGTCGGCTGCAGCCAAATATAATGACTTTCTTGCTCTACGTCTTCGTTTTTATCCTAAATGTAAAATTACGTCTCCTTAGGAGGGATCCTATTTCATATATATATATATATATATATATACTGGTATTCTTGCCAATCACAATTATATCTATTGTTTTATACCAGTATTATGGATATTATACCAGTACCTGTGATATTGAAACTAGCATATATGCTCTACCCAATCTAGTGATGATTCTTCCATGGAAATGAAGGTTAAACAACATTAGGTTAACAAAAAGGTTCAAAAAAAGGTGAATATTTTTTTTTTCTATCTGGAATATATATATTGGTACTCTTGCCAATCACAATTATGTATATTGTTTGAAATGAGGAAGATGTTTTATGTTCTAGTTAAAAAATAGGTATATACATATAAAAATTAGGGTTTGTTTTTCCTTTCTATTATATACTTTTTGTGTGATTCAGTTTTTCTAAAAGATGACTATATACATATACTAGGTATAACCGTATAAGCATGGTAGTATAGTAAATTATAGGTAATACTAATATACTTATTAGATTAAAGGAAAAAATATGGAATAAGTTTAAAACAATAAAAAACAAAAAACAGACTATCTTCGTTTTAAACAAAAAAAACGACAAAAAAAAAAAAAAAAAATGACACAATAAAAAACGACTCACATCACTACATACGCATACATCCAGAATTCCAGATACATACGCACGCATACTCACATATATACCTACACAAACTCATACACCTCTATTTCGCCCTTTCATTACCTCCGAGATCATTTAGCACATACAGTAATATCCATACAGCCAAAAGAAACTGATTAAGCACAGACAGAGTAGCAAAGCTTGTATTTATATCCCAAAATGCAAAATTCCAAGAAAGTGAAGTAAAACATGGTGCTACATTGGCTTTGTCAACATCCAAATCTGCAATAAGTACCAGTACCTGTGATATTGAAACTATATGCTCTAATCAATCTAGTGATAATGATTCTTCAATGGAAATAGAATCAGATAATGAAAGTTAACAGCATTAGGTTAACACAAAGGTTAAAGAAAGATGAATATTTTTATTTTTTTTATTTTTCTATTTGGAATATATATATATATATACACACACACTGGTATTCTTGCCAATCACAATTATATATATTGTTTTATACCAGTATTTTTTATTATGTATATTATACCAGTACCTGTGATATTGAAACTAGCATATATGCTCTACCCAATCTAGTGATGATTCTTCCATGGAAATGAAGGTTAAAACAACATTAGGTTAACAAAAAGGTTAAAAAAAGGTGAATATTTTCCTTTTCTATCTGGAATATATATACTGGTACTCTTGCCAATCACAATTATGTATATTGTTTGAAACGAGGAAGAATGTTTTATGTTCTAGTTAAAAAATATATATACATATAAAAAATGAGGGTTTGTTTTTCCTTTCTATTATATACTTTTTGCATGATTCAATTTTTCTAAAAGATGACTATATAGTATATATACTAGGTATAACCGTATAAGCATGGTAGTATAGTAAATTATAGGTAATACTAATATACTTATTAGATTAAAGAAGAAAAATATGGAATAAGTTTAAAACAATAAAAAACAAAAAAAACAGACTACCTTCGTTTTAAACAAAAAAACGACAAAAAAACAAAAAAAAATGACACATAAAAATGACTCACATCACTATTCGTGCATCGACTAAAAATTTGATTGATCAAAACCCTGAATTGAAACTAACAAATAATCATAAAGCATGTGCAACCTGTCAAAATATACTAGCAAATCGTCCATCCCCAATGCCTGAATGTGAACCACTTGAAAAATCACCATCCACCTCATCAAGTGCCCCATCTGAGCTAGAAACCATTGGAGATGTAGTTGAAATGCAGTATGAGCTTAGTAAATTCAATGCTTCATTGGCCACACTTGATGAGACCCCAATAAAACCATGTAAACTCTGACAGCGCTGGTTACACAAAGAGAAAGTTGAGGAAAGTAGGAGTAGTTGTGAAAAGAAAGCTTGAACTTGCAACTAAACAACCAATTTCATGCAGTGACTCAGATGATATAGAACTGGAGATTCTTCAACAACTAAAAGAGAAATTTAATCAAGTGACAAGTCAAAGTGAAAAACTGACAATTCTTACTATCCTACCAAAAAATGGACATAAGTAAAGATCAGAGAAGAATTTAAGTGCTCAGATTACATGACTAGGCAAGCAGAGAGTTTGGTGAGGGAGAAGGGAATGCTTTCAACTTCTAATCCACATTTGGGGAAATGCCTGAATAGTGAAACTGCTGCCAAAGTAATTGACTTCTATCATTTGCCAGATGTGAGTAGACAAATGCCAGGGTTGAAACACTATGTTTCTGTAAAAGGAGCTGATGGTAGGTGAGAAAGAAAACAAAAATCGCTAATCTTATCCAACAATTAAAATAGGATTTTCAAAATTTGCAGAGCTTCGGCCAAAAGAATGTGTGTTGCTAGGTGCCAGTGGAACACATTCTGTCTGCATTTATTAAAACCATTATGTTTATTGTACCATTTATTATCTATTAATTATATTTTGTATTTAGGTTAGTATCTTATTCCTATTTAAATTTGAGTCTTATTAGGCAGGACTAAAGTCTCTTATTATAGGTTTTTCTTTCTTACTGTTTGCTATTGAATAATGATCTCAGTTTTTGTCTAAGGTAAAATCTTTGGTAGGATAAATAATTACCTTGATAGGCGTATACAAATACTTTATTATTATTATTATAAATGTAACAATAATGGCTTCCATAAAATATACAGTGAGGCCTTGCATAACGAACGCCTTAAATAGCGAATTTTTGCTTAACGAATTACCTCCATATAAGGCTCCATTGATTTAAATAACGATTTTACCTTGCAGAACGAATTTGGTAACGAAAAACGTAATAACACATTTTTTGTTCAGTTGGAGGGTTGGTAGCTGTCATGAGCAGTTGTGTACAATTGCTATCAATTTTTTTTTAAATTTTGCTTTACAGTGATTTATCATTATAATATCATTAATTAATATAGTGAATAAATAATAATTAATGCTTTTAAGCATTATTAGTGCTAAATAAAGTTAATTACAGTGCACATAATAAAGAATCAAGGAATCAGATTCAGGGTCAGATGCTGGTGAGGAGGAGGATGAAACAGAAAAGAAAATAACTTCTGCTGAAGTCAAAGAATTAATGTTACATTGGGGCAAGGTGAAGGCCATTGCAAGCAAGCACCCGAATGTTGAATTTACTGAGCTTGCTATCTGTCATTTCAAAGACAGTCCTGCCCATATTTCAGGGAATTTGCAGAAAGCAAAAAGAAACAGAAATTTTTTTATTTAATTTATTTATTTAGCATGTTTATTTAAAATATATACATAGAATAACATTAATATAACAATAAGAACACATTACACTAAAAAACTTTTAGAAAATGGGTAAACAAGCGCAAAAAGGGTCAAAATTTGGACTTTGGAATGAATTACTGAAAATCCCATTGAACTAATGCATTGCATAACAAATTTTTCAGTTAACGAATGACTTTCTGGAACAAATTAAATTTGTTATGCAAGGCCTCACTGTATTGTAAATACCTAATAACTGCCTTTTTTAAATATAAAGTTATGTTGATGCCTCTTTTTTCATGGTTTCATCCAGCTAGACAAGAATTGGTTCTTATAGCTCAATTGGTAAAAATAGAGGAATAGGTTATTTTAATATACATATTAAAAGGCAGATTGTCTTAAAAATAGCAGACATTATAGATCTCAGTGAGACAAATGTAATGGTACTTTTCTCAAAAAGTTTATCAAGAATTGAATTATTTTTCCTGTAACTGTTCCAAACTGTACTGTTATGTTTGTTATGATTTATGTAGTCCCTTCTTTCTGTTGCCTCTCTTTGGATTGCCTTTGTTGCAGATAAGAAGCCTCAAACTACTATAACAATAATAAACACTGAAAATGGAATGTATTTAGATTGTATTTAAATACATTTTTGTAGTAATGTATTCAATATTTAATTATATTCCAGTTTGCAGTAATGTATCTGGTATTTAAATACAAATTTGCGTGGTATTTAGTATTTAAATACATTTTAAAGTATTTATGCCCATTTCTGTATGGTGCGTGGTGGGTTAACATGATCATTGTTTAACAAACAGTAAACTTGTTCGAGTTCATTCGAGAAATATTAGTATTGCGCAATATTATATATAGGGAATATGATGCCCTAATCTTGTCTGAACTTGTACAGTGCTTACAAGAAGTCTCACGCTTCTGTCTCGTCCCAAGCTAGTCTGTTAGGTATAAAATGGGCGGTCCTTATGGCAGCGGAGGTGTGTTTGGATTGGTGCACATAACTGCTCTAACACAATCAATGACGTCCATTATTACATCACTTCTGCTCTATTTTAGTGTTTAAAATACAAATGATTAAGAAGCAGAATGGAGCAAGTTTCGGGATGTTGGGATGGTTATGGAGCAATCCTAGTCATCATAATATTAGCTGGGCATTACATTATACCATCTCAATATATACTGTAGACTATAGAGAACAACTAATTCAGCAAATATCCCAAATCATGGCATGATACCTAAGTTATTTTGACGCAGGTCTAAATTATTTGCTCAAATGCAATTATTGATATTAAGTAATTGTCAGAGCTGTGACTAGTGGCGCTTTTTAGCGCCGCTATTTTTTTAATAGCACTACCACTAGCATCGCTATATTTTCAAACTACTAGCGCATTTACCAGCGCCACTAGTTTTTTAAATAAAAATTAACGCTATGCGCTAGCACTAATTTTTATTTCAAAAATGAATTTAAAGTCCTTCTATTCCATACGAGTTTGAACGTTTCAAACATGTATGAACATGTATGCACACACCCGAAGCTGCCGGTTCCAGCACGGAAGAGGAAGACAATTTGTTCAGTTGTTTCGAAAAAGATAGTAATATGCATAAAACTATTCTACAACAAAGTAATGAACAAGTACGTGTCTTTTTATCAAACCAGCCTTCCACTAAGAAATGGTTCAAAGCAACAGACTATACATCTTCCTTCCCTTCCGATTCATTCAAAAAACTATTTATCCGATTAAACACTTCAATTCCGTCAAGTGCAGCAGTGGAGGGATTTTTTCGACAGGAAAAGATATATTAAAGCCGAAAAGGTCCTCGTTGTCGGATTCAAATTTTGAAAAACTGTTGTTACTAAAAATTAAATAAATAATTGTCTAGGTCATTGTAATAAAGTATACTGAAACAAGTGATACCTAAATTAGCTTGATTATATTGTATGTATTTTTTTTCTACCTGATTTGAATAATTACAAAATATATTACTTGAAATACTTCTGTTGTATATATGATATATCAAATAATTAAATAAAAGAAATGTATTGTTTTCTATGGTATTAGGTATTTTTATTTGTTATAGCTAAATTAAATAAATATACTGGATTTAAATAAATAAAAAGCTTTGGTTCTATAGTATAATCGTTTCATTTTAAAACATTCTTTTTGACAATATTACTGCATAGAAGTGTAAAACAAAAATAAACTTAACAAAATAATAGGTATTTTTTATTTGTTATAGCTAATATTGAAAACTAGTGCTAGCGTCGCTAAATTTTGAAATGACTAGCGTTAGCGCTAGTGCCGCTATTATTTTGCCTCACTAGCGCTAGTTTTCATGAGTAGCGCGCACAGCTTTGGTAATTGTTGGGAATTGTTGTCAGTATTGTTGTTTGTGATATATATCCTACGTGAAGAATCTAATGACCAAATTCCTCAGTGAACCTCTCATGCGCTTGCATTTCGAGGAAGTCATGGTTGTCTCACTAATAGATAGTTTATCCATTGTTTTAAGTGGTAACCTATTAAACGAACTATGTTAAACCTATTCCATCTTATGAAAGTCATTAGTCTAAAGCAAGACTGGTGGGCCGTGAATCAGAGAAATTTGCATTTGATTTGTTCATCGTAATTATTACGTAATATAGTATACTGTATATAGTAGTATATAAGAGTTTATTGGTAGCATATCATATGACAATTCCCATAAACATGTGATGACCTCGATGTTGCCAGTTTTTATTTTTTCCTGAAACTATTACCTTCTCATAGTTTGTTTCAACAATGCATATATTATCATCTCCACGAGCGTAGACATTGCAAGAAAAAGATTCTAACTAAGGATAAGTAGAGTTCTTTCATGGTCACAATATATACTTTTATAGATGTCAAACATAAAAATATAATAAAATTCTAATTAATATAAATATATATTCGATACACATTTACGTCATGGCTTTAACATCAGTATTTCGTATAGCTTCCTCCAGCATCAATAATTTCTTGCAATTGTTGCGGCATAGAAGAGGCTAGATTGTAGGGAATGTTTGGTGTTCGGTGTAAGCTCTCCAAACTATTCCTTGTGTGAGCTAAAAGTGCTTCAAATGTTCTTTCATTGTGTTGCTCCCATTCATTAATCATTATTGCCCAAAGGTTTTCAATCAGATTCAAATCAGGAGTACGTGGTGGCAGAATTAGATTAATAATCTCTGGGTGATCTTCGTACCATGCTCTCACAACGTTACTCCTATGAATGGGACTGTTATCTTCCATTAAGTAAAATGGTTCCGGTGCTGGAACCAGATACGCATGAACACTGGGTAGCAGCACCTCTTCCAGTATCTGGCAATATTGCTGTCCAGTAAAGCGTCCATCTACTTGAGTCAATTCTCCGACACCATAGCCAGACATCCAGCTTCACACACTGAGATTGATGTGACCACTACGTTTGCTCGGGAAAACATTTCCTCAGGAAAACATTTCCTCCTTCATAGCATTTTCCGCGCTGCCTCCAACAATGCAGGGAACCATGACTATCTGTTGAAAATGTTTTTTCGTCACAGTACACAACTTTTCTCCAGAATTCTTCCTCCTGCGGCAAGTATTGCAAGGCAAATCCCATCCGCGCCTCTTTATGCTCAATCATCAATGCAGGTTTTATAGCTGGACATTGAGAAAAATACCCTGCCTCGTGAAGTCTGTTGTTCACTGTATTTGTGCTACAACGAAGGTTCAGGTGCCTGTAAATATGCGTCGCTGGAACAAATGGATGCTCTCTGGCATGATTAACAATCGCAGCATCTTCCTCTTCAGATGTTGAACGTGGAGGACCAGACCTTGGCAAAATAGTGATCGAATTTTCTGCTTCATACCGATGAATCCACCATTCCACAGTGCTTCGATGAATGTCTAGTCATCTTGATATTTCTCTTATTGGCACACCATATTCATGCAATGTCACCATTGCTCCCCGCATTGCCTGGGTTGTCTCGTGGTGCACAGATGGCCTTTCCATCTTTGTGTAAATGGCTTATGTGAAGCGTGCTGGGACGATAAAGGAAATGAGGATACCATGCACCCTTTCTGAAGTTGATTTCGGTTGTGAAGGGTACCAACCCTTCGAATGGTAATAATAATCAGGCAATTTCTTATTTTGTTGAACGTATGCATAAAAAATTCATCTTAAAAGCCAAGGATCCAAAGATTGTCAGCAATAGTTTATATCCCAACTGAATATAGTTAGCCATCAACAGTATAATCCTATTTTATTTCCATAACTACTCATGACTACTCTGTCATAGTAAATAACCTTATTATGACTTAGGTAGTACGGTAGTGGTAATTCTGAGTGGCGACCTCTAGCCACATACGTTAAACCTATCAGTGCATCTAAGACCAGACTCTTCTGTTTCTGTCAATTCATTGTTAGTTTAAGGTATTTTGCTCTTTATCTTTCTAGGTCTAGGGCATTAAAATAAATATTTGAGTTTGTGTTTAGCATTTCCTCCTTTCGTAATTCCCAACCCAACCTCATTTCCTTCGACATAGCAACGCTTACGTCCATCCTCATTCCACTTCCTTCATTAAACCTATTATCGCTTTTACTGTCCCTTCCTTCCATCCTTCAATGCCAGCATTCTTAAACATAGCACATAAATTATATAATATGGAATCTAACACCTTAGGTCTCTATGCATTCATGTTACTTGAAGACACCTGTGTCTTAGGGGAATCTAAGTGTTGAGAGTGGGCTTGAGGGGTAGTCTATAGATTATTACAGATGACCTTGAACGCTCCAACTATTTAAAAATCATTATTTATTACACACATCATATGGCATAATACACACATGAATTTAAGTATCTCTTACACTATAGGAATGGAATTGAATCCTACCAGAGTTAAAAAGTCGCAAAATATGATAGATTAGTTTGTATTAAGAGGTCACTAAGAGAAAAGGATTTGGAGTAGAGCGGAAGGCAGAGAGTATATTTTCTAGAATTTTGGTTATTATTAACGTTATATGGATACATTGCTGATGTCCCTGCTGAAGACCTCTGATGGGATGCAGTGTGATGAGAGAGAGAGCGCTTTTAAATCACACTTTTAAATGGTTTGTGGGTAAGGGCTTCACGTATGTTATTTTAGTCCAGGGTAGTTTATGTGGAGGTGTTAACGTAACTTGCACTTGGGACTGTTAATTGTAAGACAACTACCATAGCTGGGACTGAGACACGTTATCCCCTGCATACTCTATATATATATCTATATACAGTATGTCTCTATATATAAATAGATAGAGTGATCAACACAATGATAATGTGGACATCATTGATGAGGTTAGAACAATTATGTGCACCAATCCGAACACACCTCCGCTGCCATAAGGACCGCCCATTTTATACCGAACAGACTAGCTTGGGATGAGACAGAGGGGCGAGACTTCTTGTAAGCACTGTACATACGGTACCTTGTGCAATCCCTGCTACTATATATAAGCTGCCCCAATCTCATGAATTCCCATACTTATAGAAATGGAGTTGGAGGCTACACAAAGCTGTTCTATTGGACAGAAATTACATGATGTATGTCATAAAACTTGGAAAAACTTGGTATATTCATGCTGGATCAGTTAACCAGTGAGGATACAGCACTGCTACAATGGAGATGTGATATATTGTTGGAAAAAAGTGATACTGTGTTTTTTCATCATGAGAAAATGTTTTTGTTTAGTTATGAAAGTCTTCAACGCTATTGTACAGACCCAAGAAAAGTTCACAAAGAAAATCACAAGTAAGTTTCCTATATATTACATTATTATTGAATGTTGTCTCTATGCATTTACATTGTTCTACCATTCCTTTCTAATACCAGTAAGTTTATAGGTACAGTAGTGTCCTGATTATCCGATTCTCATTTATCCGACATTCTGGTTTATTCGACATGCCCTTGACACGGCCCAGTGGACCAGGGTGTGATTGAAGCATTAAAGAAAAAATATCGGCGTAAGCTTTTAACTACACTTCTTGATGCCATGGACGATGAAAATGGTATGATAGATACACTGAAGAAAGTGAATATAAAAGATGTTATTTATTGGATAGCACAATCATGGGATGAGAATGAACCACAAACCTCAGCAAGATCATGGAAAAAGTTACTTTCCAAAGATGAAAATGAACAAGAAATAGTTCAGGAAGGTGATAACCTGCTACCTTTGTTACAAGAAATTCCAGGCTGTGAGAATGCAGATGGTGATGACATACGGGAATCGATGCAGAAAGACGAACAACAAGAGCTGACAGACCATGACATAATTGCTATGGTGAATTTAAAGGAGAATGAAGACGATGAAGAAAATGATACTTTGGCTGCAGTGGAACGAGATGAAACAGAGAAAATAAATCATAGTGAAGGAGTCAAGGCCCTAGAAGTAGCACTCACTCACATAGAACAACAAGAGGAAGCGACTGCTACTGACATCATGTTATTAAGATGGTGGCTCAACCTCGCTGCGAGGAAGAGAAATAAAAGTGCAAAACAACCTTCCATCACGCATTTCTTTAAACGTTTGCCTTAAAGTTTTTCCTTTGCATTGTCTTAATTTATAAATGGGTAGCTTAATAAAGATGATCAAATTTTTTCTTTTAAATACTGTGTATAAAAGCAATAAATTTGTGTAATGAGATTTATTCCTTTATGTAGTCACATAATGTATTTTCCATTTTTTATAAATAAACCTTAATTTCAAAATTATTGGGAAATTCTGTTTAATTTGCGTTCATTTCATCTGGCACTCACTATTTCCGGATTATCCGACGTTTTTGTTTATTCGACTACCTGTCGGTCCCATTTATGTCGGATAATCGGGACTCTACTGTATTCATTTATAACATTTGTAGTTTTGTATCTTATAGCAAGCAAGTTTTGAGAAAAATTTGATTTAGAATTGTGTTTTATAATTATCAGAATCCCTACACACTGTAGACAGTGACACAGCCAGGATGATGAATATAAAACTAGGACAAAAGCTGTGCCCAGAGTGCCACAAATGCCCCACACAATATGAAGAACAATACCTACAGCCTCTACTGGATGATGGAGCAGGTACCAGTAGGTCTTGCGGATCAGATGAAGATTTTCAGCCAGAAGAACTTCTTTGTCAGGAACTGAACACAAGTGCTAGTGTCCTGGACTATTCTCCTCTAAAGTTTGTGAGTGACAAGGCCAAAGTGAGTTATGTTAAATGGAAAGTTAAAATAATGGAAGGGGCTACCAAAATGAAGTTTTGTAAATTGATGAGCATTTTCTAAGAATGATGTGGAATCTGTCAATGTAAATGAGTGCACATAGTGTAAACATTTTGATAGGTTAGTAGAGCTACTTGTTGAAAAGTACAGACTATCTTCCAGCAAGGACAATATAAAGATACTGACTCTTGTGCCTGATAGTTGGACTATCAAAGAAACAAGATCCTACCAGTTCAACTTGACTATAAAGATTTGCTATCAAAACTTGTATGTGACGTGCAAAACCATGACTGTATGTTGCATGATTGTGAAACTTGTCTTGGTAAAGAAGCATTGCATGCATATTTAACAAATTTGTTATCTACAGATGATTTTGACCTGGGTGTTAAAATCTGCTATAAGCAATGGGTATGGTACACACAGATAGAACCACTCTTGTTACTCTGGAAACCAATACTCATGATTTTATTAACATTATCAGTGATTCTTTGGATAATCTCGGGCAGTACCACTGTCACCAAGGCCCAGTTAAAAGCTTTAGAAAAAATGGAGCAGCAGCTTGATGACAAATCAGCCATAGTTCTCTTAGATTTTGCTGAGAATTATAGTCTTATAGTGCAGGATGCAGTTCAGGGGCATCATTGGGATACTGTAATTCCCAAGCAACTTTACATCCCTTTGCCATGTACGGTACATAAGAGACCTTGAAACTAAGGAGCTTAAGTGTATTAGTGCTTATGTTGTATCCAACTGCATGAAGCATGACACAACTACTGTACATGCCTTCATATCCACAGTTCTCTCTCACATGAAACAAAAATATCCTCATGTCCATGGGAAAAGTCTTTGTGATGGAATTGGGTGGACTGTTAAAAGGCTTGTGGCATGAGTAAGTCTTCAGACCACAACTGAAAACCACATCCTTAATCATCTTGACATTTTTAATTGGGCAAGGGAAAACATCAGTGGTATAGAGTTCTACTCCATAGATAAAGATTCAGTGCAAGAAAACTCAGTAAAATTTTATTTAGCTGAAAGATTTGAAGAAAAATGCAAAACTATAGCAGGCCTTGGTGGTGTAGTGGTTAGCATCGCTGACTACGAATCAATCAGCCCCAGGATTGAGACCTCAGTGATGGCAGCCAGTGCACAGCAAAACCCAGCTGTTCATCCTTCCACACAATAAAGAAAGTGGTTGGTAGATAAATGGGTACCCTGGGTGGCCTAGTGGTTAAGATGCTGGGCTGCTGGTGGGGCGTGGTTCAGATTCCACATTAACCTGTAGGTCTAAGGTGGAGTGAAAAGCTTGACCTTCATCAGAATGAACAATTTAGGTGGAAGCTAACCAAAGGTTACCATAGGCATAAGGTCCCATCACAGTTCCATACCTTGCTTAAGTAGTAAGATACAGATGAGGAGGATATCTTCAGATGATATTTACACCACTCTGACCATAGGCACCGGTGATGATGATGCAGATCTCACAGATCAAAATATTGGCAAATGACAAACTTACCAGCCTGGCAAATATGTAGCATGTGTTTATGATGGGAACTGGTATGTGGGTAATATAAAAGATCATTCTGATGTTTTAGTCACTTTCATGAAAAGATCATACAAAAGTGTTTTGTCTTGGCCAGCAATGTCAAGAACAGGTGAATGCTGGGTGCCATTCCAACATATTATCTGTGTAGTAAGTGCACCAACTGTCCAGGGAAGAGGTGCTCATCATTATACCCTAAACCCAAGTGACCTTAACAAAATCTAATATACTATTTCAGAAATGAAGCCTTATATATATATATATATATATATGTAACAGTTTTTTTGCGCACACCTACAGGTCGCTACAATTGGTGTAGAACAATGCAGTTTTCACCATTCGATGCGTCTTTTTATTGCGCAGTGCCCATGCTAAAAAAAAATTCCCTAACATAAATCCTGCCCCCCCCCCCTTTTAGGGTACAGTTCTTCCCATTTCTTCATTTTTAATCAATTTTGGCACAAAATGGGGGAGGGGTGGGGTAATGGGGGAGGGGGTGGGGTTAATGGGGAAACTCGGGGGGGAAAAAAAAATGATAACCAACATCGATTCCGGTCAGGAAGATCATGCTTATCACAACTAATGGAACACTATAACAATATTATTGATGCACTCGAAACAATGAAAACTATGATTTGGTGGGCCGCAGGGCTCCCAATTACTGTCAGTTCAGTTATTTGGTCAATAAAACTATAGAAATGAATGCAGTCATGAAAATCTTAGGCTTCAAATCCGAGCTCATTGTATTAAGATTTGTGAAGCTTTAGATTTTCATGGCTGCGTTCTTTTCTGTAGTTTTATTGAATGAATAATTGGTTTGCCAGTAACTGGAAGGCCGCAGGCACCCCAATTACTGAGGCCCAAGGTGAGAGGAATAGGAATGATATCCAGATAAAGGGCTACTGATGTTCAAAATAAAATATGCCATAGGCCCACAATTCAGCCAAAGCACCGCAGATCTAGCAAAATTGGCACATAGCGCTGACCTTTTGCTAGTTCAAACACTATTTCCTACATTTCTTTAGAGTGCTTTAAGTATGAGATGAATGTTGAGTAATTAATCAAGTAATTCATTTATAGAACTTCACTTTTACAAAATTGGGGACATGGCAAATTTAACAAACTGAATATTTAAGTTGGAATCTTGATTTCAGAAATATTTTTCAGTTTCAGGTCCCTTGTTAAATGACACAAGGATGTAAAGTTGTATCTGTAATTCTCAAATGTTTCAGATCATTTTTTATGATATATGTAGGCCTATGTGTAATGCTGAAATATGTTCATGTTACCCTGATATTTTTACTTTGCATTTTCATGTAAATTATGGTAATTTTGAAAAAAAATTAAATTGAAGGAAGCTGACAACCAAACTGTGACTGTAGTTTGCCTAAATGTATATGAACATATGGTAAAAATATGAAAGTGATGGCTAACTGTCTTGATGGGGTAATAATGGCATGAATATAGGCTTCTTTTTGCAAAAATAAAATTTTCCAATTTTATTATTATTTATTGTTTCCAATTTTATAGATAATAAAGAGCTTTTGAAAGCATTTCTGACTACAAATACATTGACAGGGGTGGATTCTGGTTGCGCAGGGCTTGTGGCACATTCATAACCAGGGCCCCTTGCCTCAGTACGAACATGGGCATCATGGTTAAGAAAAAGAAAATGTAGGTTGCCCATTAGTGAAGAAGTGAAAATTCCATTAAAAAATTGTAAAATTACAAAAACAAAAGGACAAAAATGATTAATTGCAATATAAAGATTAGTGATTACAGGTTACTAGCTCAGGTGAAAGTGTCAATAATCTGCAGCACAATTGCAACAATAGCTGCAGCGACAAATGCTGTGATCATGACATGTACAGTGTGTTTGTGCATGTGGGTTGTGCTGCAATATGCATTCGCAGCACAGGGCCCCTGAAAGCAAGGGGCTGGCAGCAGGTGCCACTTTTGCCATATGGTTAATCTGGCCCTGCATTATGACAAACTGTAAAATTAATTTCACCTCAAGTGTGAATAGTTTTTTATCAGTACCAGTGAAAAGGGGGTAACTGTTAGTGAATTTTTAAGCTTTCTTTGATTTTCAAAGCCTTGTAGATGGCAAACTATAAGAGATAGGTTTGATTTGACATCAAATATCGATTCTATGACTACTGTTTACCATATATAGCAAATATCAGCCTTGTGAAGGGATAAACAAAAAAGATATGGTTGCCTAAAGTTAGACATTTGTGCGATTTTGCCAATGATGCCAAAAAATATAAGGAAAAATAGCATAATTTCAAATTGCTGTATCTCAAAAACTATAAGTTATATTGACCTAAAATTTAGGATTTGTGCACAAGTTGGATAGAATTACAAATAATTTTTTCAGAATTTTCTGAGAGGGTGACCTGGGAAGTTATTCAAAATTTGGGTGATTTCATATGGAATGACCCTATAGACAATGCTATACGGGGTCCTCATTATCCAAGGATAATGGGGACCAAGAAATCACTTCAAATGAATCCACTTAAAGCTGGGACCTAAAGCCCATAAGAAATAATAAGAATAAGGTTTAATTGGAACCTTAACACAATAAATGACTCAAAATTATGGTAAAACACTTGTAAAATACACTTTTTAAACCTTAAAATATACTTTTAAACCACTAGCAGTACGCTTTGAAGTCATGGCTGCAACAATAGCGCAAAAAATCAACAAAATCAGAATTAAAACACCAGAAAACTGCAGATGGGTTCAGCATGAGCAACAGTTAGCGAGAGACTGAGAGTGCGTGGCATTGGGGTTGGGGTTGGAGCATGGTGGTGGTGGAGTGTTGGAAGTAGGAGAAAGCAAGTGAGACAGAGTCCAAGGGAAATTTAAATGTTTTTCCATTGCACTTCCACATTCTACATACATTATCCATGGAAACTTCTTAAGTGTGGGAATTTATCTGTATGGTTCTACAATTATTTGGCAGCGTAAATGCGGGGACTCAGATAATGAATACTCAGATAATGAGGACCCCCTGTACAACAAATTATAGGAAAATTGGAAGGGGTGTGGTATAAAATTTTTTTTTTTTTTTTTTACATGATCTGTCCTGGAATTACCCTGCTAGTTCAGAGTCTAGTGGGCCTAAGTTAGTTGGCCCTATTCTTGATAGTGTAGCTAGTGAGGTTAATGGAACAGTTAAGCCAGAAACTGAGTTTAATACAGGAAATACTACATTATATTTAGTGATAGGACGATACCAAAATTTTTAACGATTCCGATTCCGATACCACTAAAAAGTCTCGATTCCGATTCCGATTCTCAATATTTTTAAATTGACGGCATTTAAATTTGAATTTTAAACATTTATATTTTATAAGAGGTTTTGGGCTATTTATCCACTATATATATTAGTTCACTATGCGTGTGGTGACTTGTCAGTTCTGATACTCTGTGTTCAGTGTTACTTAAGTTGTTATCTTTCGCTCGTAATCATAATCACTTATTAGTTATTACCTAAAAAGATTTTTTTTTTCCCAGTTTAGCACCAGGGTGGCTTCAAGAGAACCGTTAAACGAAAACCTCCACACACCTTCCGCTTTCCTTTCGTATCACTTTCGCTACCGCCACCTCTCTTTTGAAAAGATAATAAATTAATTAATTTTGTTATTAAAAGTTAAAGAATCATTTTAAGAATCGGAAATCATGGTACAATTCTCTCGATTCTGATTCCGATTCCTGAAAAATGCTCGATTCTTCCGATTCTCGATTCTGATTCCGATTAATCGTCCCATCACTAATTATATTACATTTAGAAAACATAAAGCCTCTGGGGCTTAATGAGGTAATCCAAGTCATGACCTACATTTCAATAATAAAATCTTGCAAAATATCAATCTCAAGTCAACTAATTAGCATACAACTATTTACTACCACCAAAGTAGCCTACATAACTTAAGCTAAGAATATAGACTATATACATTCTATAAACTCTTTCACTCATGAAAGTGTCCAAATTTTTCTTAAAATTAACTAACAAGCTACTGTTTACCACATTATATGGCAAGTCATTCCAAAAATCCACTACTCTATGACTAAAAAAGTGTTTTCAGAGATCAAGTCTATAAGTCTGGTTTCTAATTTTCTTATGTCCAAGAGTTTTCCCATCAACCTCATAAGAAAAAGTTACGTACATCTAAACTGTCCAAACTTGAAAACATTTTAAATATCTGTATCATATCTGCCCTCCTACAATGTCTCTTAAAACTAAACATACCTAGTTCCTTTAATCTTTCCCTGTATTCCAATCTTCTTCAGTTAAGGGTAAGCTTGGTTGCCCTATGTTGCACACCTTCAAGCATATCAATATCATGTCTAAGGTAATGGGACAAAGCTTGAATGCAGTATTCTAAGTTAGGCCTAACAAGAATTATATCATTTACAGATGACTTCCTTACTCTTGTAACTAACATTCCTCTTAATAATACCTAACATTTAATTGCTTTATTTGTAGCTTCTCAGCACTGCTTAGAAAATTTTAGATCTCTACTAACTATAATGCCAAGATCTTTTTCCTGTCTAACATCTAACCAGTTCTCTTGCATCTCGTAACTAAAGTTTTCATTATTTCTACCAAAATGCATGACTTTGCATTTTTTAATTCCATCTGCCATTTGTTAGCCCAAGTAACTAATCTATCAGTATCTCTGCAGTTTATAAGAATTTTCTATATTTGTAACGGGGGGGGGCAACTATTTGTGTATTATCTGCAAATTTTGAGATTTTACTACCTATTCCCTTCTGTAAGTCATTTAGATATAAAATAAAGAGTAATGGACCTAAAACTGATCCCTGTTGTACCCCACTTTTCACCTTCTGCCACCCAGATTCATGACCATTTAGAATTACTGTGTTCTCTGTCTTCGAACCATTTTTCTACCCAATTTATAACTGACCCCAATATACCATGAGTTTTTAATTTATATAGAAGTCTCCTATGTGGAACCTTATCAAATGCTTTACTAAAATCCAAATAAATAACGTCTACCTGTAGAAGAATATGTACAGTATTCCAAGTAGTAATATTGAAACAGGGGCGCGATGCCGGTAAGTGTATCTGTGTAAAGATGCGTTTGCGTTACTCACCTACCGGATACTCTGTTAGTGGGGTCACGGCAGCTGCGGCTGGTTGCGGAGATGGGAGATTTAGCTGCCAGTGAGAACCACCCAGAGGGCCTTAATAAAAAATCCTTTGACTTCAGCACCACCTGCACTGCTAAGAATGAGAGAAATGAGGTGAGCAAGTTACCAATTTTAGTGTGGTTGAGATTATGTCAGATAGGCAGCTCCTACCAATCTGAAACTGGGTTCTCACCTTTAAGATCTCTGGAGCATAGCCAGTCTGCCTCTTTTAACGACTTACTCTTCGGCTTATGGTGGGAGGATTTAAGAAAAGTAAAATGTCCTTTGCTTAATTTAATCAACGAAACAATAATAACACTTACAAGGTTAACTGCATCAGCAGGCAAGTTTTTACAGGTAACTAAAGAAGATCTGAACAATTTTATTGATCATACACCAATGTGTTTTCAGAACCAACTAAGCACTTGAAAAAAAATTATTACTACAAAACAAAAGAAACAAACATCATTAGTCCCATACCACACACAAAAATGTCAACATAAAATAAAACCATTAAATTATTGGCCATCACCAGCCCATTACCACACAAAGGAGACAAGACTTACAGAAAAAAATAACTTTATAACTAATGCAAAAAAAACAAAGAATATTAGTTACTAGGGTAAGGTCAATGAGTGTTACCCAAATTGTATAAACCTGATAAGTCCCAGATGTGTCATTTTAAACTCCACTTCATCTCACAATCATTAAATGTATTCTTGGCTCAATCAGTACACACAAAAGCAATGTTTATAACAAAAAAATTATGTGAACACTGGCTTCAGCATTTGTGCAGGCATTGGGGAAGAAAAAGCTTTGTCCAAATTCACTTCAATAAGCAAATGTCCCAGCCAAAAACAAATCCCTGATAAAGAAAAAAAACCAACAACATTTAGAGATTATCCCCCTAGCACTGTCATCAGTGGACTCACAGGAATCCATGAGTGCAATGATGCCAGAAAAGGGAGCAAAACTGACAATGATAATTAATGGTCTAAAATTTTGGGATATGTATTTGCATTAATATGTTGCTCATAAGGCAGTTAAAGGTACAATTTAGTTCACAGCCTGAGAAAGCTCAAAATCCATTGTGATGCATATTGATAACTGAAGTTAGGTTTTTCAACACGGTCTTTATAAAGGAAATCAGGCATTCAGAAATGATTATGATATTTACATGATAATTTTAAGTGATCCAAATATGTGAGACATGGTTCTTATAGCTAATGGTTAAGCAATACAAAACACCAATGGTAAAAACAAGACTGGATCACCTACCACACCATCAAGGAGAAGTGAGATGCTTTCCCGTCTCTTGAAATGGACATATGATTGCCTCAAGCTGCTTCTTGTTCTCTATACTGAGAGAGTTTCAAAGCTTTTATACTGAGGCATATGATTGCCTCAGTTTTTAACATTCTCTATATTGAGAGAATTTCAAATCTGTTATTATCAATTAAAAAGAGAAGAAAAACATTTTTAGTTAACCATACCATCTCACTCCTCCCCACTTGTTGTGGGGTGCACAACACAGGTATTTTTATCTCTAAGTATATAAGTAGTGATGAGTGATAGTATGGGACTTTAATACACTTTACAAATCATATCTTACCTTAACCTAATCAGTAACCTTACTTTTAGTTTTCCTCTCAAGTGGGGAACTTTGTACCCTAAGCAATTCCTGAGATCTGCCCTGTGACCTTGTGAATGGTCGGTTCCCCATCTTCTTGAGGTACCTACTTGTGTAACAACTGGTAAAGGCAGGTTTTGAATTCAGGTGAGAACCCTCTAAAATCAATTTTTGAAGGTGTCAATGATGTTTTCTTTACCCACTTTAATACACCAGAGAATGGTTCCAGAGTGAGGGACCCTCGTCGCCTTGCGTGAGTTGGCTGATCAGTTGGACTCAGTCCTCCTCCTAGGCCACTAAGTTCGAACTCACTTGTCATTTCTGAAGATTCTGGAGATTGTGTCACTGCAAAGTCTGTTTCAGGTTCCACAGCCACTAAATATGATTGATTATTGGTAGCAATAAATCGAAAAGACGTTAGGGGACTTTGTTTCACTGGCTCCAATTCAGAGGAAGGTAGTTCCTGCCCTGAATCAAAGGATGAGATTGCTACTGGGCATCCATTCTCTATGTCCCCATTAACTTTATCCTCCCCACTTGTCTTATCTTGTCTCAAAGAATTTCTGCTGGGAGGTGGCTGTTCATGAAATCTCTCTTCCAACTGATACAGGTTGTGGAGAGTCTGATCTAGAGTCTGCTGAATTTTTCTCAGACGCTCCACAGGTAATGGGTTGAAGCGAAAACCCTTAAAGAATGGTTCATCATGGCTTGGTTCTTCAATTAGAGATGGACCCTTACTCATCTCTACAGGTGTAGGTTGTGGTAGGAATTCAACCTCATAATGGGCATCTCCCAAAAGCCTTTGGTAGTAGCGGTTCTGTTGAAGATATGGTGGAGCCACATTCCACTTTTTCAGATGTTTGTGGTGAACTTTATAAATAGTGGGTTCCTGAGGGTTCATTGACTGAACTTGATAAGTAATTTCATTTGGGTTCACTTTAATTATACAATATGGTCCAGCATACCGAGGTTTGAATTTATTGATGCTCAGGTTGCCAGGATAGTGTATTTTCAGCCCCACCAGCTGGTTTAAGTG
This sequence comes from Bathynomus jamesi, assembly GCA_023014485.1. Lineage (NCBI taxonomy): Eukaryota > Metazoa > Arthropoda > Malacostraca > Isopoda > Cirolanidae > Bathynomus > Bathynomus jamesi. The sequence continues at coordinate 703,419 of JAJOZX010000412.1, read as the reverse complement.
ATAGGGTTCGAACCGTGGGTGGCCTTCATCCCGATATTGAAGCTGATGGTGGTCTATCCTAGGGCCCTGAGGGAAGATGTGAGCCTGGGATAAGAGACAGGCTGCTGGGGAAATACCAGTCTCCTGATGCTTGGTATTGTTGTAAATGGATACCACCCTGGGCAGATGGTCATCCCAGGTCTCAACCTGGTTCAAACTCATCCGCAAATATTGGGTTAGTGTCCTGTTTACTCGCTCAACAGCCCCATTGGATGTGGGGCAATAGGGAGAAGTCCTTACATGGAGTATATCCAGTTCAAGCAAGGTATCTTCAAATTCCTGGGCTGTGAACTCAGGCCCATTATCACTGAGTAGCTTTTCAGGCAGCCTGGGCAGAAATGGATATACTCGAGTTTTGAATGCTTGTGCTACAGTAGAGGCCCGTTTATTGGGCAGTGGGACCACGGACAACCACTTAGAGAAATGGTCAACCACCACCAATGCACAAACATTCCCCTTTTGAGAGATAGGGTAGGAGATAAGATCTGCTGCAATCAACTCAAAAGGATGTTGGGTTACAATCTTAAACACAGGTGGTGTGTGGAGAATATTGGTAATCTTTGCTCTCTGACACTCCACACAAGAAGTGACTATCTCAGTCACTATGCGATGCAGCTGTGGGTACCAAAAATGTTCCAATAATAGGGCAAGCAATTTATTTCGCCCTAAGTGAGCAAACTCCTTGTGAAAAATGACAGCCCAATCTATAGCAACACCTTTGGCAACAACACAACGCAAGTGGTGGTCTTTCCCCTATGGTAAATGATGTCATCAATAACTACCAATTGCTGATGATCTCGTTTATATGGTTGTAGGTTTCCAGTATATCGTTTGCTGTCCATTGTTGCTTAATCCCCTTTTTAAGGCGACATAGGTGAGGGTCAAGTTTTTGTAAGGTTATGACATCTTCCAGGGACAATGCCCCTCCTTCTTTTGGGAGTTGTTCTCCTTCTCTCAAAGGAATCACTGGACAGATGTCCACCACAACTGATGTCAGTTCCAATTGTGGTGTAAGGTTATCAGGTGGTAGATTCCCCTCCCCACTAGCCTCTGTGTCAGGTGCAAGGTCCTCCTCCATGCTATCATCAAGCAGTGTAAATTCTTCAAAGGGGCTATCAGTTTCCCTATTCACATTTAGAATTTCAGGGGAAGGCTTATCATTTGATTGACCAGGTAGGTGTATAGGGTTTAACCAATTGTAATGGATCCCAGCGAGGCACTGCAGATAACACCGATCATGGTAGTTGTCAGAACCATACTTTAAGGGAGCTCGATCTCCATGATATACCCAAATCTCTACCTTATTCATATCACTATAAACTTGGATCAACCGTGGGGTTGGGATCTGACCAACATGTTTCATCAGATTCAGCTGACGGGTGATAGCTTTATCAGAAGAGATCCCATACTTATTTCGCCTGTTAATTAGTTCTGCTACTGTTGCTTCTCTGATTTCCCTATGATGATCCATTGTGCCACTACTCCACAAGGATAGACAATAAAAGAGGGAATCTCCTCCCCCTGGGACTTCAGTCTTTATGAATCCTTTTGGAGTGGCATTTGATCGGTTGTCATATTGATCCAATGATTCTTGACAATTGTCAATTGGAGACCTGGATAGTGCATCTGCGATACAATTCTGTTTCCCAGGTATGTACACTAGCTCATATTCAATGCTACTCAGCTCTTCCAGTGTGCGAGCAACTCTGTTATTTACTAATGGCATATTGTAAAGGAAGGTTAAAGGTTGATGATCAGTAAAAATTTTAACTTTAATTCCATAAAGGAAGGGTTTTAGGGTCCTCACAGCCCATCGAATAGCAGCTAATTCTCGTTCAGTGGTTGAGTACTTTTGTTCAGCCCTATTGAATGTGGTTGAAACAAAGGCTATGGGCCTATTATTTCCTTCCTGCTCTTGGGACAAGCAAGCCCCAGCTCCAATGTTAGAAGCATCTACATGGAGCTGTAGGGGTTTAGCTTCCTTTGACCTATCAGGGTATGTCAACAAGATCGGACTAACTAAGGCCTCCTTTAGTTTATCAAACGCAGTCTGGCAACTCGCTGTCCAAGTCAGCGTCTTGCGGCCTGTAAGTTCACTAAGAGGCTTTGCTATCTCTGAGCAATTTTGGATGTGTCGGCGATAGAAATTAACCATCCCTAAGAATTGGCGGAGTCTTCTGATGGTGTTTGGGATTGGAAACTTGGCAATACCTTCTAGGTTCTTTACCAGTGGGACCATCCCCTTGGATGACACCTGATGTCCCAGGAATGTCACTTCCTTGGCAAAGCTCAGTCTTTGAGGGTTTGATTTAAAACCATTAGATTCCAAGGCATGTAAGACCTTTCCCAGAATTTCAAGATGTTCAGGGAAGGTGCGGCTTACTACCATTATATCATCAAGGTAGACCATGCATTGAGTCCATGGGATCCCAGATAATGCCATCATCATGGCTCGTTGAAAGGTAGCTGGACCATTTTTCACCCCAAACGGCATTCTGAGAAATTCCCAATGGGAAAGAGGGGTGGAGAATGCAGTTTTCTCAACACTGGATTCCTCCATCTCAACCTGATAATACCCTTTGACTAAATCAATGGTAGAAAAGTATTGCATTCCATGCAAATTGAAGAGAGTGTCAATCAAATTAGGTAATGGAAAGCAATCTCGTTTTGTTATTTTGTTGAGCTCTCGATAATCAATGCATAACCGTATTGACCCATCACTTTTCTTAATTGGCACGACAGGTGCAGAGTATGGGGAGAAACTTCGTCTGATGATACCATCTTCCTCCAGCTGTTGGCAGTGCTCTTCAATGTCCTGCAGTACAGGTCCTTGGACTCGCCTTACTGGGATATGGACTGGAAGCCTGTGTTCTGTTTCAATCTGATGCTTGATAATGGTTGTGTGGCCAACATCCCCATCACCATGACTAATAGCTCCTTGGTGGCACAGCAACAACTGGACTAACTGGTCCTTTTGTTCTGCTGAGAGAGATGTATTTGTCAACTCAAAAGCATCAACCATCATTTGTGAAGTCCAGTCCTCCTGATTTTTAGAAGTTTTTGAACTGTCAGTGAAGTCCACCAGATGTACAGTGAGTCCTTACCCTGCAATTTCATAGCCTTCCCAATTAAGTTTCCTCTGGAGATCTTCTGTGAGAAGTCTCCAAGGTTGAATACCGCAACCAAAAAGTTGTCTTCTGTGACATTCATTAATCCAGGTTGTATAATCAAATCTTTTACGAGGAGTTACTTTCCAAATAAGTTAACTCATGATCAGGGTTGTATCCTTGGAGGCGGAAACATGCCTCTATCATTTGACAGGTGCGGGGCGCAACTTCAACATCTTCCACACTTTCACATTCAAGGCTGGTTGGAAGTGGCTGTTGAGCATCTTGGGCAACTGTGATAAGTTGGCTTCCCTTCCGAGTGAGGAGTTCTCGTTTAGCCAAGTCAGGAAGCAAACTATCAGTCTGTAACATGTTTACCCCACAGATCAGATCAAAGTCTGAGACATGGTCTCTCACAACCACAAACTCAATTGGTTGTGTTTCAAAATTGGGAAACATGAGTGTGACTGTACAACCACCCAGAACTGGTACAATGTGTTTACCTATACCCCTAATCCCCTTGAGAGGTACTTCCTTTAGTGGGAATTTATCAGAGGGAAGTTGATGGTAACATGAAGCTGACATCAAACTGACTGCAGCACCTGTATCCACAAGAGCTGACAATGGGCCTGTGTGGGGAGAGCTTTTTATTCTTGGCCGGATGACTAAGGCATTGCTTGATTGCTGCTCTGTCTCAGGTCCAGAACTTCAGCCAATTCATCTTCAGTGTTCACTGGCTGCTCTTCATCCCTCTCTAGGTTTCCAACTTGTTCAACATCTTCCACTGTCTCATCTTCCGTCTCACTCTGGGGGGCCTCAAGGTAGTTGTGTGCAATCTGACTTGCTAATGGATATTGCTCTGATGGTGTTGCTTCCTGGGAAGCAATGATGCCTCCAAAAGACCGTTCATTGCTAGCATGCTAGGGTAGCTCTGGCATGCGGCCTTCCATGACAGAACTATCTAGTTTCCCAATTCTGGTGCTAGTTCTTGTGGTGGTGGGACCAACCCTTGGTCACTCATGCAATCTTGACCCAAATGTGGTCCTCCACAACTTGGGCATTGTGGCCTCTCCATTAAATAGTTCTTCTGAGTAGGACACGGTGCAGGGCTATGTCCATGTTGCTTACAACGTATGCAAATGTTCCTGGCAGTATAGAAATCTTGATGGAGATGACCCCGCTTTCCACACCAATGACATAAAGGACGCGAGGGACATTGACCCTTTGTATGCCCTGACTGCTGACAATGGGTACATGGCCTGTGGTCTCTTGGTGCTGCTGCAACTTGCTGAAAGTTATTGGCTGGTGGGTGAGACTGACCCCTAGGGAAGTTTGCTGCAGTTCTCACTTTTCTTCCATTGGGCCCCCTTAGCCTTCCTTGACTGTTTGTTGCAGTAGACTGAGGGGCAACCATGGGTAGTTCTTGCTTTAATACAACTGGTGGTGAACTCAGATATGGTGTGTGTGTTGACTGGTGTGGGATTTGTTCAATATAGTTAGGTGGCCAATTCTATGAAGAAGGTGGATAAGCTCACTGATTCAATGGGGGTGCTGCTTGAGCTGTAGGAAGGGCTGGTGCTAGATGTGCCACATTGGCCATTTCAGATTGTGGCTTCACAGAGGATTGGGATGTCTGCCACTGACCCACTGGTGGGGATGTTTCTTGGGTGCCTCTAGTGGTGGTTCCAGCTTGACCTGCCAAGGGGGACTCTGTGGAATTTAAGTCTGCTAGTGCCACAAGCTTCTCCCACGAGATCTTCATTCCTAGTAAGGTCCTTTGAGTATGGATGATCCTGGTCAGCTCCTGCCTCAACTCCAAGGGCAACCCAGATATAAACCTATCTTTAACTATACGGAGTTGAGTGACATCCATACCAGGGAAGCACTGACAGGCTAGGGTTATTACTCTAAGGGCATAAGCAGAGACAGTCCTCATGCGAGTGCTTGGTAGCCTCCATAAAGTCCTGACTCTGACTTTCTTCTTTCTTTCTTTGCTCTTTCTCATACCAGGATATTAAATGAGCCTTCAGTGTCCCATAATCACTAGTAGACTTCCGCATTACTCGATAAATTTCTAAGGCAGAGCCATCGAGGTAATTAGCTAAAAGGGATCCCATCCTTTCAAGGGAACCTGGATATTCTTGCTCAAAATATTTCTCAAAGGTTCTCACAAACTCATGAAAATCATGTCCTTCACTCAGGCAGTATTTTTCCGGTGGAAGAACCTTAGGTGTATGGCTATTAGCCAGCATTTGAGACATCATGGCCATGGTCTGAGCATTCTGCATAACCATTTGCTGAAGAATTGCCAATGATGGTTGGTCAATGCCCCCATCCTTAGGAGTTCCTGCCATAGGTGGAGACTGACATGCTGGTCTCTCAGGGGTTGTTCCTATTTGCTGTAAAGTAGCAGCTATTTCCCTACTGCCACCCCTGTCATGGTTATATGGGAAATTAGTGCCAGAAGTCAAGATGGGACTAGCTATTGTGCTTACAGTGACTGTTGATGAAGCCACAGCAGTGGTGATAGTGGTGGTAAATTGACTGGCAAGACCTGTTGTGTCACCCATTCTCTATTGTTTGCTCTTCTTGTGAATAATTGAATAATTCTGTTTCTCAACTGTTCTTGTGCAGTGTGGAGTGTGCTGGGAATACCGGCAAGAGAATAGGGGCTTCTAGTCAATACTAATGCTTTCTATTGATGCTCCCCTTCAATCATTCCCGGGTCTGGGCACCAGTGAAACGGGGGCGCGATGCCGGTAAGTGTATCTGTGTAAAGATGCGTTTGCGTTACTCACCTACCGGATACTCTGTTAGTGGGGTCATGGCAGCTGCGGCTGGTTGCGGAGATGGGAGATTTAGCTGCCAGTGAGAACCACCCAGAGGGCCTTAATAAAAAATCCTTTGACTTCAGCACCACCTGCACTGCTAAGAATGAGAGAAATGAGGTGAGCAAGTTACCAATTTTAGTGTGGTTGAGATTATGTCAGATAGGCAGCTCCTACCAATCTGAAACTGGGTTCTCACCTTTAAGATCTCTGGAGCATAGCCAGTCTGCCTCTTTTAACGACTTACTCTTCGGCTTATGGTGGGAGGATTTAAGAAAAGTAAAATGTCCTTTGCTTAATTTAATCAACGAAACAATAATAACACTTACAAGGTTAACTGCATCAGCAGGCAAGTTTTTACAGGTAACTAAAGAAGATCTGAACAATTTTATTGATCATACACCAATGTGTTTTCAGAACCAACTAAGCACTTGAAAAAAAATTATTACTACAAAACAAAAGAAACAAACATCATTAGTCCCATACCACACACAAAAATGTCAACATAAAATAAAACCATTAAATTATTGGCCATCACCAGCCCATTACCACACAAAGGAGACAAGACTTACAGAAAAAAATAACGCATAACTAATGCAAAAAAAACAAAGAATATTAGTTACTAGGGTAAGGTCAATGAGTGTTACCCAAATTGTATAAACCTGATAAGTCCCAGATGTGTCATTTTAAACTCCACTTCATCTCACAATCATTAAATGTATTCTTGGCTCAATCAGTACACACAAAAGCAATGTTTATAACAAAAAAATTATGTGAACACTGGCTTCAGCATTTGTGCAGGCATTGGAGAAGAAAAAGCTTTGTCCAAATTCACTTCAATAAGCAAATGTCCCAGCCAAAAACAAATCCCTGATAAAGAGGAAAAAAACCAACAACATTTAGAGATTATCCCCCTAGCACTGTCATCAGTGGACTCACAGGAATCCATGAGTGCAATGATGCCAGAAAAGGGAGCAAAACTGGCAATGATAATTAATGGTCTAAAATTTTGGGATATGTATTTGCATTAATATGTTGCTCATAAGGCAGTTAAAGGTACAATTTAGTTCACAGCCTGAGAAAGCTCAAAATCCATTGTGATGCATATTGATAACTGAAGTTAGGTTTTTCAACACGGTCTTTATAAAGGAAATCAGGCATTCAGAAATGATTATGATATTTACATGATAATTTTAAGTGATCCAAATATGTGAGACATGGTTCTTATAGCTAATGGTTAAGCAATACAAAACACCAATGGTAAAAACAAGACTGGATCACCTACCACACCATCAAGGAGAAGTGAGATGCTTTCCCGTCTCTTGAAATGGACATATGATTGCCTCAAGCTGCTTCTTGTTCTCTATACTGAGAGTGTTTCAAAGCTTTTATACTGAGGCATATGATTGCCTCAGTTTTTAACATTCTCTATATTGAGAGAATTTCAAATCTGTTATTATCAATTAAAAAGAGAAGAAAAACATTTTTAGTTAACCATACCATCTCAATATTTCTAAAGTCAATGAGGTAGTGAAGAAGTTGCCTAAAAACTGAGGCAATATTATAATTCATGTAGGTGTAAATGATTTAATATGCAAGGATAAAGATGGTAGATTTAAGTTCAAGAACAGAAATTCAGAAGTAGTTAAACAGAGATATAAAGAATTGATAGAAACTTTAAAAAGTAGGCAGAGCAAGTGTTATGTTGTGGGCATTTTACTAAGAGTTGGGGGTAAGCGTGTTGTTTACGAGTAGAATTTTAGCCTTAAATGATAGTTAGAATGCTGTGTAGTGAAGGGGTTCAGTTCATAGATTTGTAGGATAATTTTTATGAAAGGAGGAAGCTTTATAGTAAGGATGGATTATATCTTAGTAGAGAGGGAACTACTTTATATGCAAGGATTCTGGAGGAAAATGTGAGTTCTTTGGGGTTTTGAAAAGTAACTCTAGATCAGTGATGGGTAACCATTTCTTCAATTTAGCCACAGGTGTGGTGAATGAAAGTAAAATTTGCCACACTGTGCATAAGTGAGAAGATGGGTTGATAAATCAAAATATAAAATGAAAAACTGTTTAAACAGGTTTATTCAAAACATGTACATTTTGACGATTCACAACTGCTTTATACACAAATGATGAAAAAAATTAGAAAATTTAATGCGAAATTTCACAATGATTTTGTTTGAGAAGTCTCAAAAATGTTGGCTGAATATTTGAACTCAATGTGGTTTCTTCAAACTGTCTGCCTTATTTTCACTGAAAACATTTTTGCATAGAAGGCACACTGGATTTTCATTTACTTGCATCACTATAAATTCCAGCTCACAGCTTTTTTGAAATTCTTGTCACATTTTTTTCATTCGCCCATCTTTCCCCTTTTAATACTGACTTCCAAATCAGAGTTTATCTATATTACTTAGCTCAGCATTATCATCTGCTAGTTCACCTTGTTTTCAAATAATCCACTTATCCATCATTACGATGAAAATGTTGAAATTAATTATAACAATACAGAAAATACTTTGTTAACAACTGAGGCAGATGAAAATGTAAAAACAACACACTCAAAACAGAAGCAATCACACCTACAGTCATGGTCGGGCCCTGACTGAATCAAATAGTGGTGGAGAGCATGACTCCAGATTCCTGGGATCTTGGGAGCATTGCTCCAGTAAATTTGACCATGAGAAAAAGTAAATTTGGGTTTGGGTTTTGTTCATCCGCTAGACGTTATGCAATTTTTTTGCGTATACGTTCTTGTACAAACCAATTTTTTTAAATTACAAATTTAGTTATTTTAAGTTTAGTTGGTAATTCCATATTTAACAATTATTTTTATTTTTTGTTAAGCTTCAATGTTTTGATAATTAAAATTTTATTAAAAGGTATATTTTTTTAATATAAAATTATCAGGATTGGACTATGTTCCATTGATCTTGGCCAGGTTTGATAAATTGGCCAGATAATTACTTGTGCGGTTTTAAGTAATCCACCATGACTCTAGAATTGAAAAGTTTAGTTAAGTTTAAACTTACTTTTACTTACTCTTCCTTACTTTTACTTACTTTCATTGTACTATATTTACTTACTTTTACTCACTTTTACCATACTATATTTACTCACTTTTACTTTTGTATTTTTTCAGGTAGTCAATAATCAATAATGGATCCTAATATTGATGAAGTTGGAGAGAAAAGTGAGGGTGTTAAAAGGGGTTACTTTTGTGGTCAATGCAAGAACAAATATTCAAAGAAGCAAAACTGGGAGGAACATTTTAATTCCAAAAAAATATTTGTTACAATACAAGAGGTCCCAGAGTTTGGGCCCACAGCTTAGATATTGCAGTAAAGAAATACCAGGATGAAGTGCAGCAAAGAGATACGGCAAAGCAGTCATTTAGTTTGTTCACAAAATGTGCTAGTGCTAGACCTCAGAAAAATGAACCAACTTCATCAACTGCTAATCTAGAAAATGAAACTTTTTCACTAGATGTTTCACAGACTGAAGAAAGTGCTTCTCCTCCACCTAAGAAACAAAAGGTAAGTGAGGAATCTGCACATCAGACTAACAAAACTGCTTTAGAGGAATTTGAAAATTGGGTCATTCTCTGTCAGATCAACCAAAAAAAATTGAAATTAACACCCTCATCTCTCATATTTTGCTGAAATTTGGTTTATAGGGAGTTTGTGAGCCCTGAATCCATTTCTGAAATTATAAGGTCAATCTGACCAACGGTTCAAGAGATATGACCTCGGGCAATTTGAGGTCACTCGCGAGGTTACTAACATTTGGCGAGCCATAACTTGGGTAATAATTGTCATAATTATATAAAAGTATATATATTTAGAATCAGAAAATGACAAGGAATCCAAATATGCAAGTTTTAGAACTCTAGGTTGAAAAATAAAAAAGTTACACTGTAACCAAAATTTGAGGTCACGATTTGACCTCTGGGGTATCAAATGAGAATTTTTTTTTTAAATGTAAAAAATGAAGGCATAGGCATTGGCTATTAGAATCAGCAAAAAAAGTTTGTTTATGTTAGTATTTTTCATGTAACTAACATATAAGTGAACACCATATTCATAAGTTGTGCGTCAATTCTACCTATTTTTTCACACTTAAGCTCATAATTTGACCTATAGAAATTAAAATTACATTTTTTATAGATATAAAAAACAAAGTCAGAGTTTTTGACTAATAGAAACAATCATAAAAAGTTTGTTTATGTTGGTACTTTTCATGTAACTAACTTATAAGTGAACACCATATTTATAAATTGCTTGTCATTTCAAGGAATTTTTATATCTTAGCTATCAATTTGACCTCAAGCTCCAAGAATTTAATAAAAATTGTATTTCACTGCTAATCTACACTGGCAATAATAGTTATAATAGTGAAAGGGGAAGACTAAGCTCACATGTAGCCTAAACAAACCTGTTGAAACATGTTGCTACTTGTCTAAGTGCAGAATCAACACAGATAGTTGCAAAATTCCTTGTCTACAGGTTAGTACAGTTCCAGCCAGCACTGTGGGTGGCTGGTGGGTATGGTGTTTTAATGAGCCTCAGAGACTATCAAGGCCTAAAATATTAAGTGTGTATAGCTATATATTTTCTAAAAAATATATATTACCTAATTGTAAATCCTATATCTTTACAGATCAAAATACAATGGTTTGGCACTTGAAATACTGCCAGGACCCTATTCAAAAACACAAGAAACGCATAACAATCAATCTTAGAAAAGTGACTGATGTACTTGTTGAAAAATGTGCTGGAAGAGTGAAAAAAGACTCATTGTTGTGTGTGAACTGCTGGACACTGATAATGAAAAACCCCACTATACTTAGTACCACTGAAAACGAGTCTGAGCAGGATTCAAATGAATCATCTACTATCAGTGGCTTGAGTAACATCTCTTCAATTCAAGATCTGGACAATGACAGTGATTGCTTGATAAAGGAAAATCCTTCAACTTCAGTTGAACCAGTTCTAGCATTTCTGGACCAAACACCAGTTAAAAAAAGTAAGTAATAAATTAATATAATAACTTATACTTTACTACAAGGTCTGTTTGATCTACTATATAGCCAATTATATAGCATTTAAGGTACTATAATTAATATTTAATTACTAATATTCAGGTGTGTGAAACCTTTTTTTCTGTTCTTTTCAGAAGGGCTGTCATTAAGCCAGAAAAAGCGCAAGGCTCGTGGTAAGCTATCATCTGCTCAGAAACACCTGAAGGAGAGGCTAGAACTCAGTTATGGTGTTCAAATTACCGAGGAGGTAAGTGATACTTCAAAACCTGAAACTAAATCTGAAAAACATCTAGACAAATTAATGAATGAATTGAAACAGTCATTCCTAGAGAGCAAATGTCACCATCACAAACTACAAATATTGACACTCTCACCATACACAATTGAAAAAACAGCTAGTTTCTTTCAAAGTACCAACATAAACAAACTTTTTATGATTGTTTCTATTAGTCAAGAACTTTGACTTTGTTTTTTATATCTATAAAAAATGTAATTTTAATTTCTATAGGTCAAATTATGAGCTTAAGTGTGAAAAAATAGGTAGAATTGACGCACAACTTATGAATATGGTGTTCACTTATATGTTAGTTACATGAAAAATACTAACATAAACAAACTTTTTTTTGCTGATTCTAATAGCCAATGCCTATGCCTTCATTTTTTACATTTAAAAAAAAAATTCTCATTTGATACCCCAGAGGTCAAATCGTGACCTCAAATTTTGGTTACAGTGTAACTTTTTTATTTTTCAACCTAGAGTTCTAAAACTTGCATATTTGGATTCCTTGTCGTTTTCTGATTCTAAATATATATACTTTTATATAATTGTGACAATTATTACCCAAGTTATGGCTCGCCAAATGTTAGTAACCTCGCGAGTGACCTCAAATTGCCCGAGGTCATATCTCTTGAACCGTTGGTCGGATTGACCTTATAATTTCAGAAATGGATTCAGGGCCCACAAACTCCCTATAAACCAAATTTCAGCAAAATCTGAGAGATGAGGGTGTTAGGCACTGGTTGATCTGACAGAGAATGACCCAATTCCCAAATCCAGAAGACATTGAATGCAATTTTGCGCCTAACAAAAGAAACTCACCAAGCTGTTGTGGTTGTTAATAAAGAGAAGAGTCAAAATATGCCTTCAAGTTCAAGTGTTGCATCCAAATCTAATAAAGCAAAAAGCAACAAATTTGACAATTCCATAGCCCATTTAAGCAAGTGTAAATCAATACAAGAAATCCTGAACAATGATTTGATCAAATCTACATTCAAATTGGTGGAAAAGAAGGATCTAGGGCATGCTGATGATTCATTTTCAGTACCAAGTGATATAATGGAAAACATTGCAAATAGTGACACTAATATGCCTGATGTAGATATAGCTGTTGAGGATGAAGATGATGATAATCAAGAAGATATTGATGATGCTTCTGTTGATAAAATGTTTACATTATATTGCATAGCTTGCACAGACCCCAAAGCATGTGCTTCAGACAAACATTCTAACATAAAAGGTTACTTCAATGTTAAAGATTTAACCTATGTATGCAAACAAGGAGAAAATCAAGAGAGATGGTTTAGAAATCTGAAAACCCACCTGAAGAGACATTTAATTAAACTTCAGTATCATCAAAGAGCTGCTGTTTATGAAGTGATGAAAACATCTTCTCGGAACACTACTAAACGCATAGAAGACTTATGTGGCAACATCTTATACTACATAATGAAAACAAACACTGCATGGGCTCTATATCCAGTACTTCTAGCTGTATTACATAGGTCAGGTTGTGAGGTTGGAAATTTGAATCATAGCACACATGCGTGAGAGACAATTTGTGAGCTATTAGATAATCAACTTAAAGAACAAACTGTAAAGTGGTTCTTAGAACAAACTTCAGTAACAATAACAGCTGACATTGGAACAATTTTGGGATTAAGCATGCTAGTTGTATTAGTTATGAGTGAAGAAGATAAGACTGTAAAACTTGCTGGGATAAATTTAGTACGCAGCAAATCAGGAGTTTATTTGGCCAATGAAATTTTTGTGTTGAAGTCTCCTAATCACTTGAAACTATCTGAAGAAGCAATTAAATCCAAGGTATCTGGAATGGTTGGAGATGGGGCTTTTTGTAAGGACAACAAGCCATTTAAAAATGAAATGAAAAAGTTGTTTGGAGAAAATTTCAAATTTCGATGGGACTTAATGCATCTTGTGAACAGAGCCCACGTTGATGCATTGAAGAAAATTTGTAAACTAAGTGAGCTTTTAGATTTTATTCAGAATCACACTTCAAATCTGAGATCAGGCCTTGACTATACCAATATGGTTCTTGACAATATCATTGGTTTTAAGAGACCAAAACTCAAATCTGATACTCGCATGGTTAATTACAAATTTGATCAATTTGACAGATTTGTGGAAAATTGTGGTTTTTTTTATCATCCACAAGAGAAAGAAATTAGTGCCAAGTTCTATGTATTGATTTCCTATGTAACAAAGATTATGTTGCAAGTAGCTCAAAAAACCACAGTTAGTGCAGAATTTGTAGAAAATATATTTTATAAAGAAGGAGGGAAAACTGTTATGTTAAGAGTGATGGAAACAATTTCCAAATTAGCTAATGGAGGAAATGCAAATGATGTAGTTTCTGAATTTAAGCACGATACCACAGGGCAGCAAAAGGAACTAACAGCTGAGGATTACATCCTAAATGAAGTTTACAAATACATCAAGAAACGTTCTGATTACTACCAGGTTGCTGAAGTTGCTAGACCATCCAGAACCAGATCTGAAAGTAGTTTTACAAAAGACTCAGTGATAAATTGGCTGGCAGAATATATAGAACAGCTGTGGAAAGGAATCACAGAGAGATTAAAGCATTTTGATAAAGATGGATCAACTGCCTGGAGTGAAGCACCAGCTGAAGGGACATTCTCCATTCTTGGTTACATTGTTGAACACAAAGGATCCATTAAGCCATCTCATTTGACTAAGCTGTGCAGAATTGTGAAGGAGGGTCCAGCTCCAGGCACTAGATCTGCTGTAATGATCACACAGAAAGCCATTGATCAGTGGCCAAGCATACATGGCGGTAAATTCATAACAAATGCCTACATGCAAGGTCTAACATCGTCCACTGTTGCTGCTGCAATGAATAAATAAACTTAAGGTGAGTTATAAACTGTACATTATTGTATTATTATGTTTAGCTAAAACAATTTGTAATTGGTATGTCGTCAATTCAAGAGTTTACTATCATTAACCTATCTAGTGGTGTAAGGGAAAAAAAAGTAAATTCAGAGCTGTGCTCCAGTAAATTTTTTCAAATCTGGAGTCATGGCGGAGAGTATCAGCTGGTAGCATTGTGTCAATGAGTCAGTCTGAGAATGGAATAGAAAATGTTAAATTGCAACCAGTACACTGTTGAGAAAAGGGTTTGTTGCATTTTATTGTTAGGGCCAAAACAAGGCAAACTCAAATTCGCCACACTCACAAGGCCAATTTGCCGTGGCAATTGGTGACAGGGTTGCCCACCCCTGCTCTAAATCAACAGAGGGCATAAAGCATCAGAGTATAGGTAAAGTTAATACTGTTAGTCATAAATACAGATTGTCAGGAATATGCATATCAGCTAAATATTTGTATATTAACTAGCTGACTTGAGATTGACATTTTGCAAGATGATTTTTTTATTAAAATGTAGCTCATGACTTGTATTACCTCAATAGGCCCCAGTGGCTCCATGTTTTCCAAATGGCAAAGCAGCACAAACTGACTGACATGCTGCACACTGAAGCACCAAAGAACACCTGTAAATATTTACATATACGTGAGCTCAAATAGTTCCTTTAGCTGACTGGTCATTTGTTAAATCATGTATAAACGTGGATCACAGTCATGTATACCAAATAACATTCCCTATTTTGTCAATCATGTATGAGCAAATCCACGTATAAAAAGATGTACTATAGTTATACAGATTTCATGTAGACTTTGTTTTGGCTATCTTTAGGGACATACTAAATCCACAAAAGATACTCATGGAAGGGTACTGTACCATTATCAGACATCCCATGGTCTACTGTATAGCATACACACAAAATTTGCCTCTGACCTCTTGTTACCCAAAATGAGATCATTAATTATTGACATGACTTGGACCACCATCCCCTTTTTCAAGGTCACAACATTCTCACTAATTAACCAAGAAAATTGGGTTTGGTATCACTTTGCAACTCTTGAATAAAGCTAACTTTCCACTTCTACAAAGTTTTCTAAAAATTAACAAAACTATTGTTCAAATTTTTTATTCTTAAATGTTTTATCTTTGACCTGACTTTCAAATCATCACTTAGGTTAAGACTCGCAACAGAATGACACTACATCCAAGCAATTTATGCCATGGTTAATAATTGAGGCATCTGGAGCAGGAGTGAAGAAGTTACTAATAAAAAACTTTGAGAAAAACAGTTAAAGTTTTGGAACACTCAAATCACTATAACTTTGAGTCAAATTAATGTTTTTTCATGGGGTTGGTGTCATTTTAACCCTTTAAGGACGAGTCCGCAGCATATGCAGTCACTCATGTTACCAGAACATATAGGTTTTATTGTCATTCAAAACTAAATATTTTAGTAACTAGTCACTGAAATGATGCACATTTTGGGTTCCTTTCCCGACAACTAAATGACATCTATATCTAAACACGTAGAAACATTTATAGAAACGAGGCATTGTAGTACAATTTATATTATTATTTCTGGTGGACCTTAGGGTACCATCCATCATTAAAGGGTTAAAGATATATCAATGTACAATATGGATGTCATTTAAACTTAATTTAACTAGGTATTTGGAGAGATCTGGGGGGGTCATTCAGCACAAGCCCAACATTTTGGTTGATTAGCCTTGGCCCCTATTGGCTCATTCCATCCAGGGAACAGTCTAACTTAGAATTTAAAGATTTTAACCAAGTTAAAGAGGAGTACAGTATTTAAGATGACTTTAGACTGTGACTAAGGTTTGTAAGAAGGAAATAAGGGAAGGGAATAATACTGTGGCATGTGAGAGTTGTGATGAGGTATCACTCAGCCTGCATCAAAATTATAGAGCAAGTGTAGAAGGGTATGAAGTCACCAAATATTTTGTGGTTTTGCAATAAGTGTTTAGCTGAGGTTAAGGACATGCTTCAAGCAAGGTTTAAGAAAGCTGCT
The DNA here is from genome assembly GCA_023014485.1 of Bathynomus jamesi. Classification (NCBI taxonomy): domain Eukaryota; kingdom Metazoa; phylum Arthropoda; class Malacostraca; order Isopoda; family Cirolanidae; genus Bathynomus; species Bathynomus jamesi. Next base: position 687,184 of record JAJOZX010000412.1, on the reverse strand, counting down.
AGTTCAGAGTCTAGTGGGTTTAAGTTAGTTGGCCCTCTGATTGATAGTGTAGCTAGTGGTAAAGTTAAGCATAAGCCAAGTGTTAGTGACAAGTAGAGCCAAGATGTTCAGGCAAAATGCTATAAAATGCCTTTTCCACCTACTTATGTTCTTGGGTAATTCCATGTCAGTTCAATGGAATTTTGGGTAAAAAAAAAAGTGACCATCACCGATTTTTTTGAAAATTGGCACACTTATAGATCTCGGTGAGAAAAACAGAATGGCACTTGTTTCAACACTCTAGGTCATATGGTTCTGGGGATATGGCCATTTGAATTTTGTAAAAAAAAAGGTCAATTTCTAAGGTCATACCATATTTCAACAGGAAAAATATCGGCTCCTATTGCACTTACAGAGACCATTTAAATACTATTTTAAAGCTTTTAAGCAGATCTACAACTTTGTTTCTATTCATATTTTACCTCAGTGGTAAAAAAAAAAGTTGATCTTATTTTTTACTTTTGACCTTGTGTAGGTCATTTGATGTCACAACCAATTTTTTTTCTCCTTTCACCCAATTTTGGGTACACATGTCTACCTTAACCTAGAACAAGATTTTTAGTGTTGATTAAGTTAGTATAGACGCTACAGCCATTTCAGTGGACCATACCTACCTCCATTTTGACCAAGTACCTTTTTCCATCAAACTTTGGAGTGCTGTTTCTTTGGAACTGTTTGAGCTAGAGTGGGGTCATTCCATGTCAATTCAGCCAAAAAAAGGTGAATTTGAACATGACCATCTCAGATTTTCATGATATTTGGTACATTAATAGGTATGTGTGAGAAACTGAAATTCCCCAAATTTTAGAGCTGGTTGACCTTTGGTTGCTGAGATATGGGGTCACAAAATTTGAACCTTTGACCTGATTTTTTTACTGTCAAATTGCTGTAGCCACATAAATAATAAAGCTAGAGTTCTGATTCTAGTGTCATTTTGGAGCTCTTAAACAGCTTGTTATATTATCTCTCTTGTCATAAGCCTCTAAAACGAAAATTTAAAAAAATATCCTTGACCTTTGACCTTAAATAAAAAAAATATACCATCCCCAATTTTTTTCAATTTTTTTTTATAAATGTTCACTTACCAATGTGGAACATGTTCCTAAAAGGTTATAAGTGGCCAGTGATAAGTATGATCAGGAAGCATTTTTAATTAAAATTAACCTTTAAATAATTCATTTTTTTCATCTTTTCAGAAAATATTTGTTTAATATTTGAAGTGAATTTCTAAATTATGGAATGCCATTCAAATATAACTTACTAGTTTTAATACACTAATTTGTAAAAAATGGATAAACTTAAACTTAAACAGAAATATGCTGATCCCTTTCAATCATACAAAGGACAGCATTGAACCAAAAGTCTACGAATTGTACCTCAATATTTAATTGATAAAAGGCCTGAAATCAAATTAACAGTTGATCACAGGCTTTATAAGCAGTGTAGGGAAATGCTGGAATCATTGCCTGAAATAAAACTTTAGATGAAGATGAAAAAAAGCTCTTGCTGTGAAGAAACTAGTAATATTCCTGAAATATCTTCATCTGAAAATGAACTTAAAATCAATGAGGCATCAACAAGCACAGCACTTGAATTTCAATTATTGACTTTAAATACTTCATTAAAATCATTAGGAGAAACTCCCATAAAGACAAGAAAGCTAAGAGAGACAGAGGCTTATGCATCTCACAAAATAACAAAAGTTACAGGAACATTCAAGAGAAAATTAGAAGAAATTGCTGGAAGAGATATATTAATACAGGAAAAAGAAAAAACTAAGATAGAAAATGATGAAATATTAAATCAACTGAAGGAGAAATTCAGCAACATGCAGACTAAGAGGAGTGATAGAATACAAATCCTGACTGTATTACCAAAAAGTTGGAGTGAGAGAAAAATAGCTACAGAATTCAACACAACAAGGCACAAAGCATCAGTTGCCAAAAAACTTACTAATGAAATGGGTATCCTTTCAATTCCAAATCCTCAGCCTGGAAAGAAAATTGAACAAAACATTATAGAAAAAATGCATTTCATCTTTCAGAAGATATCAGTAGAATAATGCCTGGTAAAAAGGATTATGTCAGCATCATGGATAGCTCAGGGGAGAGGAAACATTTTCAGAAGCATCTACTGCTATGCAATTTAAAAGAAGCTTATCAGCTTTTCAAAGAAAGAAATCCTTTGGTAAAAGTGAGCTTCAGCAAATTTGCAGAGGTGTATCCAAAGCAATGTATTATTGCTGGAGCATCAGGAACTTACTCCGTATGTGTGTGTACCATTCATCAGAATGTTAAACTTATGTTTGTAGGAACGAAATTTGATAAGTTAACTGAAGTTAATGAAAATCCTATCACCCATATATGACATTGTCTTACTTTGATTGAGTGCAATCCACCCTCATTGCAATGCTGCCTTAGGGAATGTAAACAATGTGGAGACACAAAAGCACTGAAAGAGAAACTCCAAAATATTTTTGATGATAAATGCATTGATTCAGTACAGTTTAAGAAGTAGACCAATACAGACAGGTCCAATCTTGAATCAGTTCACATGAGTTCAGATGAATATATTGAACATTTCTGTAGCAAACTTCAAGAATACCAAATCCATGATTTCCTGAGCAAGATGCAAGCTAATTATTACAACAAAACTAAAAAGTCTCTGAAACCAAGTGAAGTCCTAGTAGTGTGTGATTTTGCCAAAAATTACTCTCTTGTTCTCCAAGATGAGGTGCAGAGTTTTCACTGGAACATCATATGGCAAAATGTACATCCCATTTGTTTTGTATTATAACAAGCAAATGAGATTGCTCACCTAAGCTTTGTTGTCATATCTGAGTGCATATTCATAACACAGTTGCAGTACATTTGTTTCAAAAGCATCTCATAAACTTCAATAAAAGAGAGCATCCCATCCATCAACAAAATCATATACTTTTCAGATGGCTGTGCTGGACATATAAAAACTGCAAAAACTTTCTGAATCTTTGCCGTCCACAAAGATGACTTTGGAATTGATGCAGAGTGGAATTTTTTTTACAACAAGCCATGGGAAGGGACCATGTGATGGTGTAGGAGGCACTGTTAAGAGTTAGCTGCTAAAGCTAGTCTGCAATGGCCTTATGTAAACAAATACTTACTGCACAAAAGCTGTATATATTTATCAAAGATAATATTAATATATTACACCACATTTTTCAACCAATGAAGATTATGAAAATGAAGAATTTCTCCTCCAAACTAGAATTCAAAAGCAAGAACAATTGCTGGTACTCAGAAAATACACCATTTAAAGCCAGTTCATTAACTTCACTAGAGGTTAAGCACTTCTCAGCATCAGGATATTCATGTATTGAGAAAGTCTGAAGAAGAACAACTATACCTGAAGAGAAACTACATGGTTTTTTGTCACTGCTGTATATGATAACCTTTGGTGGTTAGCATGCATTTTTGGACAAAACAACGGAGAAGAGGTAAGTAAAAATATCTTTTCTTCATCCTCATGGTCCCCACCATCATTCCTTTCTTCCTCATCAACCAGATATTCTTACAATTACATACTCTGATGTTTTGACAAGGTAGAGGCATCTACTGCAACTGGAAGACTATACTACCTCACCAAGGAGGAAACTGCTAAGGCCTCCAAGGCCCTCATAGAATTACAACAGAGAAAAGTAAGTTACATATTCAAGATAATATATATATATATATATATATATATCTATATATATTATATATATATATTATATATATATATATGTAAGAACGACGCTTGTATAGGAGTATTCCGCACAAGATGAGAGAGAACGAAACAAATGAAAAAATGAGGTAACCACCCGGGAATCGAACCCGGGATCTTCCGATTGCTGGTCAAATATGATAACCATTACACCATGGGCCTCACTCATTCAAATGCCGTAATTCTTCTACATACACGCAGAAACCAATGCCCCAAGGGGGCACCTCCCGCATGCCGTAACATTATATGCATTTAACTGCAAACACGCAGTATAATTAATGTAAAGAATGACGCTTGTATAGGAGATATTCCGCGCAAGATGAGAGAGAGAGAACGAAACAAATTAAAAAATGAGGTAACCACCCAGGAATCGAACCCGGGATCTTCCGATTGCCGGTCAGATATGATAACCATTACACCATGGGCCTCACTCATTCAAATGCTGTAATTCTTCTACATACGCGCAGAAACCAATGCCCCAAGGGGGCACCTCCCGCATGCCGTAACATTATATACATTTAACTGCAAACACGCAGTATAATTAACGTAAAGAACGATGCTTGTATAGGAGATATTCCGCGCAAGATGAGAGAGAGAGAATGAAACAAATGAAAAAATGAGGTAATGACATGCGGGAGGTGCCCCCTTGGGGCATTGGTTTCTACGCATATGTAGAAGAATTACAGCATTTGAATGAGTGAGGCCCATAGTGTAATGGTTATCATATCTGACTGGCAATCGGAAGATCCCGGGTTCGATTCCCGGGTGGTTACCTCATTTTTTCATTTGTTTCATTCTCTCTCTCATATCTTGCGTGGAATATCTCCTATACAAGCGTCGTTCTTTACGTTAATTATACTGCGTGTTTGCAGTTAAATGTGTGTGTATATATATATATATATTGTAGTGTTCGCCTTTATTAATTTAACTTTCCTTCATTATTTATTACTTCTTTCTACTTTACTATCTATTCTCTATCGGCTCTTTGCTTCATTTATCACTTTCTTTCTCTACTCACTATTTCATTTATCTTTACTCTCTCTTTACTCATTTTCGCTGTATCGTATAGTTTCCGGTAGCCATGCCGAGTTCTGACTCTAAAACCGTTATAAAGCAAAGGGGGAAGGGGGAGGTATATTAATACTCTTTATTAACACTTATTACGTTTTATTAATTTCGAAAATGGTTTAGTTAAGTTAGGGGTATGCGAGTATGAAATTTCTATATAATAATTTAGGTCGGAGAGGAACACAAAACAATTTGACTTTAAGATCACATGGCTCTAAATCTTACGCGTATCGCGTCCGCCTCAAGACTGAGTCTTTTTGTGGGTTCCGCTCTGTCGGCCTCTCTTCAAGATTGCCAACTCTTCCCATTTTAAACAATTTACAATCTAACAAACATGCTTTATCGTAATCATCACAATTTTTAGTAAATTTATATTAAACATTAATTAATATTCTTAACTTGGCATTACTACACTCGCATCACCCCCTTGAAAATAAGTTTTTCCATTAGTAAAACTTATTAATATCGTTTAACAATGTCAATAAATTTATTCAACAAATTACATATTTTGCAATTTTTTTTTTTTTTTTTTTTTTTTAACAATTCAGTTGAAATAGACAAGAAATAATAGAATGACAATTCCCATACATATATTGTATCATATTATAAAAACCGAAAACTTTATAATTTTCACATTTGCATAAAATAACATTTCACTCTAATAATTAAATTACAACCTGTAACTAATCTATACATGCCAAAAAAATAACGGAAAATTTTCTTACAGTGGCTACACAAATCTCAAGTTCACAATCTATTCCCGCGATTTCTCATCAACGATCGCTTTACATTTGAAACAATTATTTGTATAGTTATACAGTTACTATCAGGGCAACATAGAAAAAAATAAGAAAAAGTTTACATAAAATACTGACCAAGAGCGCACATACTACTTCACGAAAAACACAACAATTATGGGCAATAATCGCACCCTTTCACTTATAATTTCATTACACAATAATCAGTACTTAATTTGCTGGACGTTGTTTAGATGACACTCCGCACGCTGACAACGGATTTCAATTTTCAATCGCAGCTCTCCTGCTCACTTCGCTAGAATGCAAGGGATTGCATCAATCAATATGCAACAGGGCAGCACGCTATAATGGTTCCGCTCTCTCTCCAATGGCGAAAAAAAAACAAGAGACGTCCAATTCTAAAAGGATCAGGGGGGGAGATATCTGAAAGCGGGACCACGCGCTGGAATTGGACGGAATTTGCAATTCTAGAAGTCGATGAAGAAACTCGCCTTGTCTCATCTCCACTTTTGTCGGTGAACGCTGCTCTTCCTACGTCCAGCTGAAAGACTCTTCTACTGGCAACAATCAAACGATGACTCCGCCGTAGGCCGTTTCCCAACGAACCTACTGTATGTCTGTATGGACAGTACAGTCGTAGGCACCCGTTCAAGCTCTCGTGGCTTGTCTACCGCGCGCTGTGACACATATTTAGCGAAGCATTCGAGCAGTGTGACCAGCTACTGCCCGAAAAATACCAGTAGACCATCTTCGATCGAAACTTTCGTGTGCCAAGACCCTGCACACGTAAATTTCTCTTCTCTTCCGAAACTGTCCTGCGCCAAGTCCATGCGCATTCGGTTCCTCTCTTCTCTTCCGAAACCATCCTGCGCCAAGTCCATGCGCATTTGGTTTCTCTTCTCTCTCTCTCATTGGTGATCGATCACCTATCCGGTCGACTAAACTCACTTGATGGAACTCGGATTCAACTTGGTTGACCCAAACTGAGCCTTTGCAATTTTGAAAAAAAAAGTTTATTCGAAACGTTTCTGTACTGCTTATCATTTCATTTTTAATTTATCGAATTTTCTCGACAGTTCACTTCGAAATACTAACTACACATTTGCTCTGGCCAAATTCACGGAAAGAAAAAAATTACACATCTCAAAATTTCGCAAAAATTTAATCAAATCTAGCTACCAATAAGGTCACTTATGGCAGTTACAGCAGAGAAGATAAAAAAAGTCATAAAACGCTAAACAAAATTGTACAGTATAAATATAAAAGCGCCCATACATAGTAACTGTTAGTATAATTTAAGAATTATTATTGTTCAAACTATCGTCAGAAATCACCTCAATACCTCTAAATACAAAAGACAAAAATGAACCCCAGAAACTTCATGTCATCCATTCTCTGACAATCATGAACCCTCTTGCTTTGAGGAGGAGCACACAAAGACGCCACAAAAACGTTACTGGCTATCTATAAGGCTCCATTTCCGAGTGTACACTTGAGTCAATGTTTCAAATGCATTAGTTAACTCCGACTGAAGGTTTAAACAATAATAATTTTCTAAACAGTTATTAAAAAGTAAAAAAATTTAAATATTACTACCAAAAATTATTTTAATACAGTAATTCCAACTTGAAACGTCAAATTTCATATGAATTGAACTCGCAATTCGCAAATTACATCTGAGATACAACTCTCTCCTTCAACAGAAACCCCAGTATGGTTTGCAAATCACAAAAATCTCAGTAATTTATCGTTTCCAAGTGAAACTACAAATTTTTATCGTTATACTAAATAAGAATAGATAATATGCACTCACAATTACACACAATCCACTGTAAACAAAACTAAAACATTTCCTAATTGAGAGCGGTCGCTTTGTTTGTAAGCGAACCTCTATACAAATATCCCTACGTAACCGAATGAACTTGCATTATATCCTAACATAATTTCGTAATATTTTCCATGCAAACGCTCGAACTAAAAAAAAGACATTTTTCATTTCTAATTCCAAATTAAAATATCAAATTAAAATCCTTTTTAGAATACAATCTAAATTTTACCATTGTCATTGAACTGGAAAAAAAATAAAAATCGGCCTACCTGTACAAATAAAATTGATTATTGAATGAATTTATAAAACGTAAAGAAAATATATGAAAGAATTTCTACACAAATTTCTGTAATTCAAAAAAAATTATAATATCCAGATTTAGTAAAATGTGTACCGTAACTCACATTGGCCGTCCAAAATAAAAATAAAATTTACTGCGCACTTTTAGGCCTATATTTAATAAATTCAATGTTATGCGCGGAAAGAACAATTTAGAATTTTATGCATAACATTTGTGCTTATTAAAGAAAAATCCTATGCTTATTTATGTTAAACCAATTAAAATTTTGTTAAATAACTAAGAATTTACTACTCAATAGACATACCGTAATAACGGTTAATCTCCGAACAATATTTTACGATAGGCCTACAAGAAATTTCTTAAGTACGATACAATAGCCATTTTACCAAATATGTCGGAATTGTCGTGAAATGAACGAAAGGAAGAGAGAGGAGAAAAAAATAATCAGCTTACCTACCAAAGTTTATGGTATATAAATATATGTAATTATATATATAACTAATAAATACGTATTAGTTAATAAGTAAGTATATAATTAATGAGTATATAAAAAATCAAAAAAAACTTATAAAAAATTTCACAACACAATTTCTCTATTTCAGTTAAACGAATTCTGCTTATTTTGAAATTTAACACAATCCTATACGGCGACTTATAATCTGACAAATTTAATATGTTTAAGATTACCTTTCGACTGTCAATTAACTGTAACTTAACCTATATAGCGCGAAGCGAGCGAAGCAAAAAGCCCGTAAATCTATATAAACAAAATAATCCTATTATTATATACAGGCAATCGAAATATAATCAAAAATCTGCTAATGAAACCCAGAAAATTTCTCATGTTCATGAAATGTTTTGAATCGTAAAATTTTCGCTAAAACATTTTGAAAGGACCATATAAAATGTGTATCATACTGTATTTAAACTAACAATTCACTTACGTACAAATTTTTCTTATTATTATATTATTACAATTACTACTAATTCAAAAATTTTAAACAAAAAGTAAAAAGGTAAGCTGAAAGGCATACAGTGAAGAGACGAAAAAAAAAATTGAGTCTTCAGGCAGCACGATAATTTTCAAACTATGCCTCTCCACCGAAATGAACGAAATTTAACGTAATAATGACTCGCAATATTGAGTCAGACAAATTTTCCTACCGACTCTGTACCGCGACTAAAAGAAATTTTGAGTCACTAGACTGCGAAAAGTAACGGAACTGGACGATGAATTTCAGAATCCAACGAACTCCCACGAAAAATTAAATTTTTAGGCGCGAAGTTTGTCAGGGACGCTATCAGGATGCGAAGGCGACGCGCCATCTTGAATTTATTTACAATGAAATTTTAAGGAATGAAAATCGAAATTTGCCTGCAAACGGGTAACTTTGCATTTAGATATTTTAATAATCGAAATAAAATATTCATTAACGCTATTGGTTATTATACCGGGTTTTAAGAATTTTAATCGAAATACTAAATCACGTGGGTAAGCCTCACAAAATATGATGTAAGACCACCGCTCGCCACCAGATGTAGTGTTCACCACCATATGTAGTGTTCGCCTTTATTAATTTACTTTCCTTCATTATTTACGCTTCTTTCTACTTTACTATCTATTCTCTATCGGCTCTTTGCTTCATTTATCACTTTCTTTCTCTACTCACTATTTCATTTATCTTTACTCTCTCTTTACTCATTTTCGCCGTATCGTATAGTTTCCGGTAGCCACGCCGAGTTCTGACTCTAAAACCGTTATAAAAAGGGGGAAGGGGGAGGTATATTAATACTCTTTATTAACACTTATTACGTTTTATTAATTTCGAAAATGGTTTAGTTAAGTTAGGGGTATGCGAGTATGAAATTTCTATATAATAATTTAGGTCGGAGAGGAACACAAAACAATTTGACTTTAAGATCACATGGCTCTAAATCTTACGCGTATCGCGTCCGCCTCAAGACTGAGTCTTTTTGTGGGTTCCGCTCTGTCGGCCTCTCTTCAAGATTGCCAACTCTTCCCATTTTAAACAATTTACAATCTAACAAACATGCTTTATCGTAATCATCACAATTTTTAGTAAATTTATATTAAACATTAATTAATATTCTTAACTTGGCATTACTACAATATATATTATATATATAGTAAAATCACAGAATAACACGTGATCTTATTAATAAGCAAACAACCAAAGGAAAAAGAAACATGAAATCTGAGCGCTTTCGTGATGTATTCACATCCTCGGGGAAAAATAAGTAATACAAGTATTACTTGTTTTTCCCTGAAGATGTGAATATATCACGAAAGCGCTCAGATTTCGTGTTTCTTTTTCCTTTTCCCTGTGGTTGTTTGCTTATATATATATATATATATATATTATACACACACTTTTTTATTCACTGGGCATGCCCGTATCAACCCAAGGAAAGATGGGTCATGTTGTTGTTGTTGTTAGTAACCTCCAGGGTCAAAACCCTCAGTGCTGAAAAACTGACAGCCACTCAAGCCTCGCCCAGAGGTTCCCTAATCCCAGTGTAAAGTGTTTGTCTATGTATGTGGAAGTGATGTGTTTATCCAAAAGGCAGTGTTGAATGAAATGTGTGCAGGTATATATATATATATATATATATATATATATTAGGGTGGTCCTTAAAATTCAAAGTTGGGAAGTTTCAGCTCCCACCCCCGGAAATCATTCGAATGGTTGAGAAAACTCTCTAGTTGAATTTTTTATTAAATCGGACAACGTTTACCCCTTCCTCATCGACCTTGAACTTTTACTCCCGGAGTTGTTGCCCGGTTGCAGTTGTTGCCGTTGTTGCCCGGTTAGCGATCCTGGGTCTGTAGGGTTCGCTTCCGAGAGTCCGGAAACTGGCAGCGGTGGCGAGCGACGACTTGCAGGAGGAACTGGAGTTGCTCCTCATTGTGGGTCAGCGTCCGGTTGTACTCTTGGACGAGGGCAACTCCTCGCTCGGCATGGTCGTTGATTACGGCGAGCCCTCCCACACGTGCCGCCGCTGTCTTGAAGTCTTCCCGCTTCGGCCAGGTCTCCGGGTCGACCTCGAGGAAGCCGTCCTCCAGTCGAAGTTTCTCGAAGAAACCTCGTGTGTTGGACGACGCCAGGTCTTCCAACTGAAGCCCGGCGAGTACTCGGTTTGGCAGCGTGGGCCGCTTCGCCGGGGACTCCTCACCGACCCGGTCGTGGAGAGAGGCGATGATCTTCCTCTTCTGATCGACGGCGATCCCCGATCGAACAGCGCAGGCGCCACCAGCTCCTCCGACAGGTACCAGAGGTGTTCTGGAACTTGGTCAGCGCCGCCTTGGCCACCGCAGGGTTGACGTCAGAGTAGGCCAGCAGGTCCTTGAGGAGGGCGAAGTCATTTCGGGGGCAGTTGCGGCGATCGGAGCCTCCGTCCACGCCTTGGCGTAGACCCGACAGACGAAGATGCAGATGCTCCGGAGGCCACTCTCCTCCCTCGCCGTGGAGTTTGAACTGCTGTCGGGACATCCAGACCTTCAAGGCGTAGATTGCCTTCGCCATCCAGCGGGCGTGGTGAATCGGCCCGGGAGCTCGGAAACGCACTCCTCGCGGGGGGAAGTGACCGACGAAGAGGAGGCGAGCTCGAGCAGCTCACGGTAATCGTCGCGCAGGTCCTTGCGCTCGACTATCGCCTTCTCAAACCACTCCGTGTCGACAGTGGTGAGCAGAGGAGCGACATCGGGGTGCGCAGCGCCGGACTCGTACTGGCTTCTGTCCAGAAATCCCAGCGCTCCTGAAAACGCTTGAAGAGGGTCACGTCAGGACCGGACGTGGGGCCCATCACAGCCGTGAACGCCGCACCGAGGAGGAGCTCCAGCACATGATGGCGGCACGCGAAGTAGAGCAAGTCTTTCGCGAGGTGTTGCTCGATGAGGACGCACACTCCGTTGTTTCCGGCCGGTGTTCGAGGCGGTGGTATCGAATGACAAGCCACTCACTTGCTCAGTGAGCTCCCACTCCAACGCGTTGAGGACGGCCTTGGCCATCTCAGAGCCCGTTCCACTCGGCAGCTTCGGGACGCCAGAGCTGCACCGCGCCGTTACCGGAGACCAAGATGGGAAGCCGATCGACTTGCTCCTTGCTCGTCAAGTCCTGCATGAGCTTGCCGTCCCAGTGAACGACAAGATTGCCGGCCCTCAGCTCTTCCTTGAGCGCCACGTTGAGCCTGGAGCGGTGCCTGCGCCGGTGTCGGCGGATGGAGCTGCGGTTGATATTGAGCTCTGCGACGTCGTGCCCAAGCGACCGGGCAACCTCTGTCAGGACGTAGACAGCTCGTCGGTCGGTCACCTTCGTGCGATCCAGCGACGACGCCACAGCCGCCGAAACGATGTTCGTCGTGCCCCGCCTGGAGCGCTTCGGAGCCAGAGGGCTCCCTTCTTCTCCATGGTCGTCGCTCTCCGCTGCGCTTGCGGCACCACTGGAAGAGGACGAAGACCACTCGAGCTCCACTCGGGCCGTAGATGTCGTCGCTTCTTCCTCGGCTCGCTGCCTCCGTCGGTCTTCGCCTTGGCGTTGAGATGCGCGGGCATCGACAGCGGCTAGCGTCGAGTCGACGGACCCCAGCTTGCCGCGCCGACGGGGTTCGCGCTGAGCGAGGAGGAACGCCTTGTCCTCCTCGTTCTTGAGCAGCTCCATGGCGTTAGCGGCAGCGACGTCGAACAGGTTCATCATCCGCTCGCTGAACTCGTCCTCCCGCTTCGCTTGAGCGCCAGCTCGCCCCTTGTTCCTCTTCACATCGTTGAACTCCTTGTGGAGCTTCTCAATCTTGGTGACGATGTGGTCCTTCTGGCGGAGGGGGATTCGCGCCTTGGACCACACCTCGGTGACGAGCTCGACGACCTGGTTGGCGGCCTCTCGAAGTGACTTCTTCTGGACGTCGATCCTGTAGACCGTCCGGGCCAAGACCTCTTTTTGCGAAGGAAGTTGCGACCCGGCGATCGATTCCTGCGGGGCAATCAGGTAGCGCAGCTTCGCTGCCATGATCCAGGTTATCTACTTAAAGGTTGAAGGAGTTATTCACTATTCAGTTTAAATTATAATCATTAGAATTTACAGTTTTACACACATTAGTTATCCAACCACTGATGGGTAGCTTGACTTATGGTTAAAGGAGTTATTCAGTTTAAATTATAATCATTAGAATTTACAGTTTTACACACATTAGTTATCCAACCACTGATGGGTAGCTTGACTTATGGTTACAGGAGTTATTCAGTTTAAATTATAATCATTAGAATTTACAGTTTTACACACATTAGTTATCCAACCACTGAAAATCTGGAAAGAATGAAAAAAACAAACATTACAAATTATGTAACATTTACTTGAAAGTCAAAAAATTAGCTTAATGGTAATGCTCAATGAGGGAGGGGTAAACATTGTCCGATTAAAAAAATCACCTAGAGAGTTTTCTCGACCATTCGAACGATTTCCGCGGGTGGGAGCTGAAAAATGTTCAACTTGACATTTCACCCCCTAAGCAAGGACCACCCTAATATATATATATATATATATATATATAATAATGGAACCATATATTTTCAGGCATAAAACTAATGGATAATCTGCTTGAGAGAAGATTTGTATCAATGAAAAAACTCAAAGATCTGGATTTATTTAAAGGTTAGTTTTAATTAAAAGTACTTCCTGCTCATACTTTTCACTGGCCACTTCTAACCTTTTAGGAACATGTTTCACATTGGTAAGTGAACATTTGTAAAAAAAATTGAAAAAAATTGGGGATGGTATATTTTTTTATTTAAGGTCAAGGATATTTTTTTAAATTTTCATTTTAGAGGCTCATGACAAGAGATAATATGACAAGCTGTTTAAGAGCTTCAAAATGACACTAGAATCAGAACTCTAGCTTTATTAGTTGTGGCTACAGCAATTTGAAATTTGACAATAAGTAAAAAATCAGGTCAAAGGTCCAAATTTTGTGACCCCATATCTCAGCAACCAAAGGTCAGGCAGCTCTAAAATTTGGGAAATTTCAGTTTCTCACACATACCTACTAATGCACCAAATATCATGAAAATCTGAGATGGTCATGTTCTTGGGTAGCTGAATTGACATGGAATGACCCTGTGTATAAATTGATGATTGTTTAGGACTTTAGGTTGAAGTAATATTTGTTAGTTTTAATGTTTTATTTGATGGATTCATTTAAAAAAAATGTCTCCTAAAGATTCTAGTATAGTTTACATTACCCAACTTTGACCTAGTATAGTTTGTCCCCTTTTCTGTCAGGGGGACATAAACTACACTTGCTCCAAAGATTCCATAGTGTGTTGCATTAATTACAATAATAGGTACTTTTCTGTTATCTGCCCCCCATGCAAAATTTAAATGTTTCTACAAGATTCCAGTTTTTTTTAACAATTTTAGGTAGGGTACTTTTCCATTATACCCCCACAATATAACATATAACAGGATATAATTATTAGGAAAAATTGCTTGAAATTAATCAAAACCTACAGGAAAATTATTGAATGCCTGGTTAGGTCAACTGTTGTATGCCCTTGATGATTGGTTGGGTTAAGTCATGATATTTTCATTAGTTTTAATGGAAACATCACAATAACCTAACCAGTCACCAAAGTTTTTATTAGGGGGGCAGGTCATGGAAAAGTACCCAATAATACTTCATTACATATGTAATATATTCTATGTTAATATTAGAAGTTATAATTAATACAGGATTTACTTCGGGTCTTATGTGTGGCAGCAGTGTAATGTATGTTGCATGTTGGTATGTATAGTACAGTGCTGTGTGTATGCACTAAGAGCCTTTGTTCTGGACTTAATACTTTTTCACAAGCAATTGTAAGTAATTTTTTAGTATTTACCACAATTTTAAAAAATTTGTGCTGATTGAAAAAGGGTAGTGAAATGTCCTCATTCTATCTCTGAATTTGTGCATGTTGGCAGATCACTGTATATTATAAATTGCCCCAAAGAAACCAGCAGATAGGGCAAAATGGTACTGTGAGAGAAAGAAAAATGATGAAGCGTATAAATTAAAAAATGTGGAGTGTGAGGCGAAGGGGTCCACAGGGAATGGGGGTTGAGTAAGATATGAATGCTAGGTGGGTGGGGGAGAAAGAGGCAATGAGTGGGCCAGGGGAAACTGTATTGAGTTTGAAGGTGCCGCCCACGAATCATCATATGGCAGTTCTCAAAGAAATTCACCCCTGACAAAAAGAAAAAAATAACCTTGTTAATGCAAACAAGCAGAAAAATGATGGGCAATCCATAAAATGATGCAAGCAGAGTGGAGAAGGTAGGATACTGCTACCCAGAGCTACTTTGATGAGTTGTCTGTGCTTGCAGTGCACCAAGTTGTGTGAATGCATGCATGCTTGTTTGCTTGAAGAATGCTTTTCAAGGCTTTCTGTACTGTAGGAGTTGGGGTAAAACACTACATTGTGCATGAGAGATGGGTTCACTGGTGGAGTAGGGTGCTGTCAGAAGGGTTCTTGCCAAATTATATCTTGTACAGCAGCTGAGGGTATACTTGGCAAAAAAGGAATATACTGTATATTGACATGGGCGTCCGGAGGGGGGGGCAAGAGGGGGCAGTTGCCCTCCCTTGGAAATTTGTGTTTGCCCACGCAACGACTTCTATAATTCTACTGCAGCTCAGTCAGTGTTTCCACATTCAAGGAAATGTCGTTTACTTTACCTTTACTTTACCGAAGTGCCGTGTCATTGGTCAATTTCACTGAAACTTACACAATTATAGTTAATCATAGTATCATATAACATATAAAAAATGGACTTGACTGGTAGAAAAAAAAATGCACTGCGACCACTACGAGTAAAAACCGTCATCTCCCCTTATCATAGCCTGCTTTCGGTGCTAAATTTATGTACTTAGTATTACTAAGTACATAAATTTAGCACTGAAAGCAGGCTATGATAAGGGGAGATGATGGTTTTTACTCGTAGTGGTCGCAGTGCATTTTTTTTTCTACCTAATAAAGAACTAATAAGAACTAAGAACTAATAAGTTAGTTTTGCCCCCCCTTGCGAAAAATCCTGCGGATGCCCCTGTATATTGATAAAAAATGCACCATGTGAAATGAGTTGAACTTAGTGTGGTTCTGGGAGAGGGGTGAGGGTGGGTGATGTCTGTAGTGTCTGATGTCTGATGGAGTAAGGGAAGGGGAGGTGGACAAACACAGATGTTGGCTGTCATTCCAGCATAGAAAACCAAGGAAAATATCCATGTGGATGATCTACAGATCTACAGAAGCTAAGGCTAACAAAGACCCTAAGATCCACTCTAAGGTTAGCCCGAGAGAAAGGAAAGAGTAGCGGGTTAAGAGAAGAGAAGAGAATAAGGGGTTAAGTAAGAGCAACACCTATCACTCATGGGTTAACATTCATTCAGAAAAAGAGGAAAAGTGTCTCACCATCATCATCCGCCGGCCACTGCCGACAAGTCAGAAAAATAGTCGGAGAGAATAGGAGAGGGGTGAAAGATGAAAAGAAGTAAAATAAGAACGCTTACAAACCATGCAAACACAGTCTTAACTTACTGTCATACCATGCAAACTACAAACATGCAAGAAAAGAGTTAGAGACATGCAAAGTAAGGAGAGGATAAGGAAAAAAAAAAAAAAGTAGGTAAAGTTAAACAAAAAGTGGGTTAGTTTACGCTATGAGCTACATCTACATTCGTGTTAGTCTAATTTTTTTTTAATTTTTTTAATAATTTTATTGCTGGCATCACACGCTGGCATGTCACAAGCTGGCATTCATCGTCAACAGACTCATCCTCGAGCACCACCACCAGAGCTTCTGTTGCTAACTTTGTTGTTTTTTAAATTAAACAACGTTAATACCTTTAAAATGTCTGTCAAGACGGTTCTTAAACATATTAATGCTGGTAGAATGAACGACTGACGCGGGAAGATTATTCCATTTATCAATTACTTTAAACGTAAAGAAGTTTTTAGCGATATTAGTAATAAAACGCCTGCCACGCAACTTAAATCCATTATTGCGAGTATTACTATTATCAAAAGTGAACAATTTGTCAAAATTTACGTTATCAATGTTATTAACGATTTTGAAAACTTCAATAAGCTCCCCCCTTAATCTCCTAGTTTCGAGTGAATACAGGTCTAACTCATTAATCCTATCTTCATAAGGCTTATTGCGCAATGACGGAATAAGTTTCGTGGCATGACGCTGAACCCTTTCTAACCTATCAATATCCTCACGCAAGTACGGGCACCAAAACTGAACTGCATATTCTAAATGAGGCCTGACTAGGGACTTGTAAACGGGCAATATAATATCCTTCGATTTAAATTCGAAATTACGCGCTATGAAGCCTAACATCCTATTAGCTTTTGCGCAAGACTCCAGGCACTGGTTCCTAACCTTTAAATCCTTAGATACGCGTACGCCTAAATCTACTTCCTCGTCAACGCTCACTAACTCCCTATCATCCATCGTATACGCGTAATTATTGTTGCGAGAACCTATATGCAAAACTTTACATTTGTCTACGTTAAATTGCATCTGCCACTTATCTGTCCACTCCATAATCCTATTTACATCGTCTTGGAGCCTATTTCTATCATCCTCGTTAACAACCTTACCGCCTATTTTAGTATCGTCCGTGAATTTTGACACGTTACTAGTCAATCCTACATCTATGTCGTTAATGTAAATTACGAATAGCAATGGGCCTAACACTGAACCCTGTGGGACACCGCTACCTACATCTAACCACCCTGATTCACTACCATTAACTACGACCCTGTGTCTCCTAGCACGAAGCCATTCTTCTAACCAGTTAGCTACCTGACCGCGTATACCGTGCACTTTAACCTTCGCAATTAGTCTCCTATGCGGAACTGTATCGAACGCCTTTTTAAAATCTAAATAAATAACGTCAGCTGCTCTATGCCTATCGTATTCGCGCACTATTTCGTTATAAAATTCTAACAAATTAGTTAAACAAGACCTATGGCGTCGAAACCCATGCTGACTACTATTAATCAAATCCCTACTTTCTAAGTGATCGATAATACGATCCCTAACTACGGATTCCAAAAGTTTACCTACAATTGACGTTAAGCTAATGGGCCTATAATTGCTAGCTACCGCGCGGTCGCCTCTTTTAAAAATAGGTGTGACGTTAGCTAATTTAAAGTCTTCAGGAATAATCCCCGTTTCGAGTGACTGATTAAAGATCTTCGTTAAGGGGCCTACGATAACTTCTTTCAAATCTTTCAAATGTCTGGGATAAAAAGCGTCAGGGCCTGGAGCCTTGCTAACTTTTAGCCTATCGATATAATGCGCAATCTCAGCCTCGTAAACAGTTATTTCATCCAAAATAGTCTCGCTACTAAATGGAACGATATCATCCACGCCGGGGACATTGGTAGTGTTTGTGTTGATGGAACAGTGGGTATCTCCAAATGGAAATTGTGAAAGAATTTGAAAATGTCTCTGCCATTATATATATATTATATATATATATATATATATATATATATATATATATATATATATGGGATGAATTTCACAATTAAACATGTGAAATGAATGAATGCTGCAAACCCACAAGGAAAAAGAAAAATGATTCCAAGGCCTTTCGTGTATTCAGAGCTACACCTCATCACCTCCCTGATAAGGTGTAGCTCTGAATACACGAAAGGCCTTGGAATCATTTTTCTCTTTCCTTGTGGGTTTGCAGCATATATATATATATATATATATATATACATATATATATATATATATATATATATATATATATATATATATATATACATGGTATATATTGTAGTGTGTGTGTAAGGTTAATACACATGCATAACTTATGCTTCTATATTAATTCTAAATGGATCAAAAACCATTATCTGTGATTTCATATATTGCCACCAATGGCAAAAATGTTGCGACTGTCACAGTCTATTTATGGTAACTGCTCCAAATGTACAACACACATCCCTAGGGGCTGGGTGTGTGTAATAACCTTACTTACTAGTGTACATACCCATGCCAACTAAATTCTGTTAGCTTGCCACAATTCAGAGAGATTTCACAATGATCAGCAATAACTTATTTATGCCACTTTCTGCGAGTTTTGACTCATGCTGTTTCGTGGGAATGTACAAAAGGAAAAAGAAAGGTCAAACCTTAAATAAAGTATGCCACAATATACCCCTATCCATACCTTAATGTTAGGTATAAAAAGTTTCATGAAAGTTCTTACATTCTTGTTGTAGTAGTAAAATGTTCCCAAAAAAGTTGGTGAGATTGTTACAACTGTCACTGTGGAATGGCCCTGTAGGCTTACACCATTTTCTAAATATATGCCATTCATATGTGAGTATTTACTAAAAATTATCTTTAAGCATCTAGTCTAGAGATGCTGTGATTGGGCTTTCTCAAGGCAAGGTGTGTGAACCCCCTTGCTTGACAAAATACCCATTATTTCACCAAGCTTCTGAAATTCGTTTGCATTTTCTTCACAGTAGAATTACCCGCTGCAGCTGTTGGAAAACCCCTATATTTTGACAAAATATTGAAATATCCAACAAATTTCAGAACTTCACCATAATTCATACCCTTTGGGTATTTCAACAAGGGTAGAGCCCCAAATGTGTCAAATTAGCAAGGTCTGAGTGAGTGTATGCACTATTTACACTTTATAAACTTATTCATGAAAGCATTTAACTTTTTCTTAAAACTACGGAGCTACTATTTACCACATCATATGGCAAATCATTCCAAAAAATCTACTACTATGAGTGAAAAAGTATTTTTGTTTACAAGCCTGCTTTCTAATTTTATTATGCCTTTGAGTCCTTCCATTAGATTCAAATAAGAAAAAGTTACATCTAAATGGTATAAACATGAAAACATTTTGAACATCTGTATCATATCTCCCCTCAAACAGTGTCTCTCAAGGCTAAACATACCCAGTTCCTGTTATCTTTTCCTATATTCCACTTTCCTTAAGCTCTGGATAAGGATCATTCCATGTCAGTTCAACAGAATTTTGGGTCAAAAAAACGTGACCAGCACTGATTTTTTGAAAATTGGCATACTTATAGATCTCGGTGAGAAAAACAGAATGGCACTTGTTTCAACACTAGGTCATATGGTTCCAGAGATATGGCCATTCGAATTTTGTAAAAAAAGGTCAATTTCCAAGGTCATACCATATTTCAATATGAAATATCTCGGTTCCTATTGCACTTACAAAGACTATTTAAACACTGTTTTAAAGCTTTTAAGCAGATCTACAACTTTGTTTCTATTCATATTTTACCTCAGTGGTAAAAAAAAAGTTGATCTTATTTTTGACCTTGTGTAGGTCATTTGATGTCACAACCAATTTTTTTCTCCTTTCACCCAATTTTGGGTACACATGTCTGCCTTAACCTAGAACAAGATTTTTAGTGTTGATTAAGTTAGTATAGACACTACAGCCACTTCAGTGGACCATACCTACTCCATTTTGACCAAGTACCTTTTTCCACCAAACTTTGGAGCACTGTATCTTTGGAACTGTTTGAGCTAGAGTGTTGAGAAAAGTACCATTAGATTTGTCTCACTGAGATCTATAATGTCTGCTATTTTTAAGACAATTTGCCTTTTAATATGTATATTAAAATAACCTATTCATTTATTTTTACCAATTGAGTTATAAGAACTGATTCTTGTCTACCTGGGTGAAACCATGACAAAAGAGGCATCAACATAACTTTATATTTAAAAAAGGCAGTTATTAGGTATTTACAATACATTTTATTTTTTTCTTTCCCACCTACCATCAGCTCCTTTTACAGAAACATAGTCTTTCAACCCTGGCATTTGTCTACTCACATCTGGTGAATGATAGAAGTCAATTACTTTGGCAGCAGTTTCACTATTCAGGCATTTCCCCAAACGTGGATTAGGAGTTGAAAGCACTCCCTTCTCCCTCACCAAACTCTCTGCTTGCCTAGCCATGTAATCTGAGCACTTAAATTCTTCTCTGATCTTTACTTGTGCATCTTTTTGGTAGGATAGTAAGAATTGTCAGTTTTTCACTTCAACTTGTCACTTGATTAAATTTCCCTCTTAGTTGTTGAAGAATCTCCAGTTCTGTATCATGTGAGTCACTGCATGGAATTGGTTGTTTAGTTGCAAGTTCAAGTTTTCTTTTCACAACTACTACTACTTTCCTCAACTTTCTCTCTGCATAACCAGCGCTGTAAGAAAGTTTACATGGCTTTATTGGGGTCTCATCAAGTGTGGCCAATGAAGCATTGAATTTACTAAGCTCATACTGCATTTCAACTACATCTCCAATGGTTTCTAGCTCAGATGGGGCACTCGATGAGGTGGATGGTGATTTTTCAAGTGGTTCACATTCAGGCATTGAGGATGGATGATTTTTGTGTCCCAAGAATGAAAATACTTTATTCTTATAGTATTTTCTGTGCTGAATCCAAATAAGTTTGTAAAATTTCTCTATCAAGTCTGGTTTTTGTGTGACATGCAATTTAATTTTTAAAAACCCATATAGTTACATACTTATTAAAATATGATCGAAAAGACATACCTGTAGTTTAAAAAGTAGCTTGTTTTGATTTTCTGCTGTGCTTTGCCTCAGGCATGTCTCTCTTAAGAGTCCAGCAATAGTCAGCCAGCATACTGGGGCTCCATTTGTTTTGGTAACGGTTTTCCATGGCAGAAATATCCTGATGAAAACACTCACCATGTTCGTCACTTACTGCACCCAGGTTTTCCAGAAAAAAGTCCAAGTGAGAGTCCAAGAAATGAACCTTTAATGACATATTGCACCCCATTGCTTGGTAAGACTTAAGAAGATCTCCTACTATTTCAGGATAGTTTTTGGCCTTGTGATTTCCCAAAAAATTTGTGCAGACACTTTTGATTCTCTGATCTGAGGGCCTACAAAAATGCCTTCTTTAATCTTGGCATCACTGATCCGGGGAAACTTATTTCTCAAGTATGTGAATCCTGTTTGCGCTTTATCCATCGCTTTAACAAAGTTTTTCATAAGTCCAAGCTTGATATGCAAAGGAGGAAGGTACACTTTCTCAGGGTCAACAAGTGAACTATTCACAACATTTTTCTTGCCTGGAACAAGTGAGGTGCGTTTTGGCCAATCCTTCTTAACGTAGTGGTTTTGCTTGTCCTACTGTCCCACTCACATAAAAAACAACAGTACTTGGTGTAACCTAGCTGCAACCCTAGCAAAAGTGCAATGACCTTCAGATCTCCACAGATATTCCACTTATATTTCTGATACTGAAACTTTTCTAAAAGCAACTTCATGTTGTCGTATGACTCTTTCATGTTTGCAGCATGTGCAATAGGTACAGAAGGAAATTTATTTCCGTTGTGAAGAAGGACTGCTTTCAAGCTGACTTTTGAGGAGTCAATGAACAATCGCCACTCATCCACGTTATGTTCATGACCAAGAGCCCCCATGACTGAATTAACATCTTTACAAAACACAAGTCCATCTTCATGGGAGAACCATTCTTTGAATTCATCATGGCGGCTGTGGAAAAAACAAACTTTAGTGTCACGTTGCAGTAGATTCCAACCCTTTAATCTTGAACCTAAAAGTTCAGCCTGCTTCTTAGATAATTTCAAATCACGAACTAGGTCATTTAGATCTCCATGTGACAGTAAATGTGGTTCATTGGAGGAACAGGTAGCCTGGAATGTTGGATCAGAAATGTCTTCATCTTTTTCCTCGTGATATGCTACAGCTACGTTTGATTCCTCATCACTTAAACTTACATGTTCAGGAGGATTTGGTACTGGGAGTTGAGCACTGTGGGGAACTGGTCTCATTGCAGACGGTAGATTAGGGTATTTCATAAGGCTCTTTGTTTTTGAAGTGATCCCCTTTGTATTTACCAGGCAGAAATAGCAGTCTGTTGTGTGATCTTTGGGTTCCCTCCAAAGCAAATGGCATGTGACGTGAACCATTTAGCCATCCTGTAAGTAGTCTTACACGTGTCACACAACAAATGTGAGGGGCCCAACTCTTGTCCTGATCGCCTACTTTACATCCAAAATAAAGTTCATAGCATTTTTTTACTAATGGTGTAAAGTTACGTTTCTGGGATTTTAAAGTTAGATCACCACATACATAACAAAAGGAATTAGGATGATTCAGACAGTTTCGCAGCATTACAAAACATCTATATGAATACAACACTGGTGTAAAATTAACAAGAAGCAACAGACACTAGCTGTTAACACTGTGACATTTACAAGCAGACTGACTTGGAGCTGCTCTACACACAGAAACTAGGCTCATGTCTGAACAGGTACAAACATGTTTCAACCTGCACAGTCTGCTGCTCCGACCAAATTTATCCTGCCAGCATTATCAGAACTTTCTCCCCAAAGGAATAAATTGTACTAATTTTACAGAAAAATTAATACAACATATATTAATATTAATATATTTTATTATAGTTATATTAATTAATATAATATATTATATTTATTATTTTTATAATGTTTTATATTATAATATTGTTATATACTTAATTATATATAATATGTTATTATTTTTTTATCCGGTGATCATGCTAAATGAGGAAAAAATGAACATAGTGTCACAAGTAAACTAAGCCTGATAGAAAAAATCTGGTTTCATATTTAGATTCAGCATGAAAAAGTACACTTAGAACACCCATCAAAACCCTTGTGACAAAATTGTTGTTGACCAGTGTTATCTGTTAGTTTCAATTCAGGATTTTGATCAATCAAATTTTTAGTCAATGCATGAATGCCTTTTTTCACTTTTCCTTTGTTTTTTAAATGGGTCACAACAGAACCTGCCCATATTCAAACTGCTGAAATCCATGTTTATCTAAAAAGAAAGAAAAAAAACATGTAGCTTAGCCAGGGTTGGGTTCAATTACACAAAATGGAAACAGTTACAATTTTTTTTTATTTTCAATTAATTACAGTTAGTATTGTACTTCACAATTTCAAGATCAATTACATTTAATTTTGTCTGAATCAATTACAATTACACAAATATAACTATCTACTCTATATATCTAAAATAAATATATATCTATAAGTATAACTAAATAAACTATCAAAGGTTTATTTTCATTGGATGATGTATGACTGCCAGATGTAGGGGTATAATTTTTAACAATTGACATTAATTGATCAATTACATCAGTTATAGCTCAAAAATCAATTACAATTACCTTTATTTTATTTTATTTTGAATCAATTACAATTAATGGAAATTAGGATCAATTAATTAAAAATACAATTATAATTATTCATTGTATCCAACCCTGTTAAAAGCTATTTTTGTTTAGATGGCACAAATAAAATTTGAGACCTACTGATCTTGTTTCAGAGGTCTACAACAAGAAAAAATGTGCAGTTTGATTTACAGATTGAAATAAATACAGATGCCAAAAAATTCCTTTCTCCAAGGTTTAAGTAAGCTTATTTTCACATGGGTACATACTGCTGTACACAATGAATAAATACACGAAGTTAAGTAATTCTATTAAAACTTGTCTAACTTTTAAAACTGGACTTATTCATAGGGTAGTACCTATAGCCTAGTATAAGGTACTTATATACGTACATAGCTGTACCTTTAAACAGGATAGCAGATTCAAAGTTCTTCACACTTTTGAATGTCCATATAAATTAATTATGTAATTTAAATTACCTATATTATGTAATTCTCTGAAATATACAAAAAAAAAAAATTTTATAATAGGGCCAGATACTTATTCAACCAAATAACGGTTAGGTTAGGTTAAATAATTACTGATTTTTTTTAAATTAGCAGACATTATATATCTCAGTAAGAAAAATCTAATGATATTTTTCTCAACACTCTAGCTCAAACAGTTCCAAAAATATGGTGCTCCAAGGTTTGGTGGAAAAGGGTACTTGGTCAAAATGGAGGTGGGTATGGTCCACTGAAAATGGCTGTAGTGCCTATACTAACTTAATCAACACTAAAAATCTTGTTTTAGGTTAAGGTAGACATGTGTACCCAAAATTGGGTGAAAGGAGAAAAAAATCGGTTGTGACATCAAATGACCTACACAAGGTCAAAGGTGAAAAATAAAATCACCTTTTTTTTTCTTTTACTACTGAGGTAAAATATGAATAGAAACAAAGTTGTAGATCTGTTTAAAAGCTAAAATAGTGTTTAAATGGTCTCTGTAAGTGCAATAGGAGCCGAGATATTTCGTGTTGAAATATGGTATGACCTTGGAAATTGACCTTTTTTTTTACAAAATTCGAAGGGCCATATCTCCGGAACCGTATGACGTAGAGTGTTGAAACAAGTGGCGTTCTGTTTTTCTCAGATCTATAAGTGTGCCAATTTTCAAAAAAATTGGTGATGGTCATGTTTTTTTCACCATTGAACTGACATGGAATGACCCATAAGCTTGTTTGCCCTAAATCACCATCAAGTATATCAATATCATCTTTGGTGAGGAGACCAAGCTTGAATGCAGTATTCTAAGCGAGGCCTAACATAAAAATCATATAATTTACAGATGACTTCCTTACTCTTGTAACTAACATTTCTCTTGATAATACTGAACATTTTATTTGCTTTATTTCTAGCCTCTTAGCATTGCTTATAAAATTATAGATCACTACTAACTAGCTATAATGCCAAGATCTTTTTCCTGTCTAACATCCTCTAACCAGTTTTCATTATTTCTACCAAAATGCATGACTGCATTTTTTAACATTAAATTCCATCTGCTTTTTTACCAGCCAAGGCAACTAATCAATGTAGTTTATAAGAATTTTCTATATTTGTAACTGGGGCCAACTACTTTTGTATTATCTGTAAATTTTGAAACCTACTCCCTTCTCTAAGTCATTTAGATATAAAATAAAGAGTAATACACCTAACACTGATCCTTCTCATACCCCACTTTTCACTTTCTGCCACCCAGATTCATGACCATTTAGAATTACTCTCCATTCCCTCTCTTCTAATTCTTTTTCCACCCAATTTATAATTACATTTCATTTGGAAAACATGAGGCCACTGGGGCCTATCAAGGTTATCCAAGTCATGAGCTATACTTTAATAATAATAAAATCTTGCAAAACATCAATCTCAAGTCAATTAATATACAACAATGTACTACTACCAAAGTAGCTTACATAACTTAAGCTAAGAATATACAGTATTTACAATCTACAAACATCACTTTCATTCATGAAAGTGGGCAAATGTTTCTTAAAATTAACTAAGCTACTCTTTACCACATCTTACGGCAAGTCATTCTAAAAATCCCCCATTTTATGACTGAAAAAGTATTTTTGGAGATAAAGTCTAAAAGTCTGTTTTCTAATTTTCTTATTATGCTCACAAGTTTCCCATCAACCTCTCTTGAGAAAAAGTTACATACATCTAAATTGTCTAAACCTGAAAACATTTTGAACAACTGTATCATATCACCCCTCATACAATGTTTCTCAAAACTAAACATACCTAGTTCCTTTAATCTTTCCCTGTATTCCAATCTTCTTTGGTTAGGGATAAGCTTGGTTGCCCTATATTGCACACCTTCAAGCATAGCAATATCATGTCTAAGGTGAGGGGACCAGGCTTGAATACAGTAGAGGGTGTCCCAGAATTAACTATCTATTTCAATGAAATCGGACAAATTTTTTAAAAACACACTTTTATTTATGTTTATCATGTTTAATATGTGTTAAAAATGTATAAATTTCTAAATTTTGTTCATAATTTTATTTTCATAATTTTTTCATAGTTTTTCATAGTTTTATTTTCATTCTCTTTCAGAACCCTATTAATAATGAATACACAAGAATGCATCTTTGTTGTAACATCCTGTATCAAAGGAATGCAATGTAATGAAATCAGAAAAAAATTTACAAGAAGATTCCACAGAACCGGTCCTACAGACAAAGCGATTCGTGAACTTGTGAACAAATTTAAAAGAACTGGATCTGTACACAACGAGGTGGGAAGAGGACGCCCAAGGACAGCACGTAACAGTACTGAACAGGTACGACAATTGTTTGAGGATGAACCAACAACTTCGGTTAGGGAGGCTGGTCGAAGACAACATATCCAAGACAACAGTTCATAGAATCTTGCGTTCGACACTGATGAAAAAGGCTTTGATACGGGATGTTACAACAAAGATGCGTTCTTGTGTATTCATTATTAATAGGGTTCTGAAAGAGAATGAAAATAAAATTATGAAAAAAATTTAGAAATTTATATATTTTTAACACATATTAAACATGATAAACATAAATAAAAGTGTGTTTTTAAAAAATTTGTCCGATTTCATTGAAATAGATAGTTAATTCTGGGACACCCTGTATTCTAAGTGAGGCCTAACATATACATAATTTACAGACGACTTCCTTACTCTTATAATGGACATTCCTCTTGATACCTGACATTTTTTATTTCTAACCTCTAAACATTGCTTAGGAAATTTTAAATCACTACCAACTAAAATGCAAATATCTTTTTCCTGTCTAACATCCTCTAACCAGTTCCCTTGCATTTCATAACTAAAGTTTTCATTATTTCTACCAAAATGGATGACTGCATTTTTGAACATTGAATTTATGGCATGATTAATTAATCATTTTTTAGGAAAAAGTTATGAATGATGAAATTTTCTAATTAATCAATGATTAACTTATTAAAAATTATTAGAAATTAAATACTTCTGAAAAGAGTAAGACAGAGCTTTATTGTTTCTGTTGCATGAGATAAGACTGAAGAAAACATTTTGCTCAAACATTTAGTTTGCTTTAGTTCAAGAAATCAGGCATGGGCAGATTAGACAGTTTATACATGCGAAAAGGTGCCAAATTTAAATGATACACTACAAAATTTAAGGTAAAATGCTGCTGAAATTATGAGGAAAATTAATGATTTATCATTATTTTTTAAAAATATTTTTTGATTAATTAATGATTAAATTTGAAACAATGATTAACTGATTAATCAGAACCATGCCCAAATTGAATTCCATCTGCCATTTACTAGCCCAAGCAACTAATCTATTAAGAGTTTTTTGCAGTTTATAAGAATTTTCTACATTTGTAACTGGGGGCAATTACTTTTGGATCATCTGCAAATTTATAAATTTTACAACCTACTCCTTTCTCTAAATCCATTTAGATATAAAATAAAGAGTAATGGACCTAAAACTGATCCCTGTGGTACCCCACTTTTCACTTTCTGCCACCTAGATTTATTACCATTTAGAATTGCTTTCTGTTCTGTCTTCCAACCACTGAAGTGTTTTTATACAAATGCAAGTAGTCTTAGGAATAAGAAAAATGAATTATTTAGTTATATGATTAGTGAAAATCTGGATATAGTCTACATTAGTGAGACTTGGATTGGTGAGGCAGCATTCAATGACACAAACAAAATACGAGTTAAATAGTTATACAATGTATACAGGGTGTTTCAGGAGGAAAGGTCAATACTTCAGGAGGTGATAGTATCAGTCATTGTGAGAAAAAAGTTCATATGAACATGTCTAATTCTAAATGGTTATGGAGATAGAGCTGTTTGAATCTGATGTGCGTGCAGCTCTTCCTCCCCCTTTAGTCCCCTATAACCTTGAACCATGTAAGCATGTAACATAAGCCAATTGACAGCCGACTGTTGTGAGTGACATTGGTGTTTGAAACAGTGTTAAGAATGCCACACACCTTCACACATGCCGAATATGCAGATATAGTGTATGTCTACGGTTTTTGCAATGGAAGTGCAATAGCTGCTGTTGCAGAATACCATCAACGGTTTCCGAACCGCAGAATTCTGGATCAAAGAGTGTTTACCAGGGTTTTCAACACATTGCGTGAGATTGGTACACTTCCCAGCACTCATGTTTCATCTGAATGTGAAGGTCAACAAGATGTGGATGAAGTGGAAAACATTCTTCAGTTGGTAGACCGTAGTCCTACTACTAGCTCATGAAGAATTTCTACACGTCTCAGTGTACCACACACAAGAGTATGGCGAACATTACGTGAGGAAGGCTTGCATCCATATCATGTACAGCATGTACAACACCTTCAACCAGGAGAGACTGCCATGCGACTGGAATTTTGTCATTGGGTAAATGCTAATTGCCGATTGCTTCAATTAATACTGTTCACTCATGAAGCTACTTTCACCTGTGATGGTATCAACAACACTCTTAACTCTCATTGGTGGTCAGAGGAAAATCCAAATGCTACTGTGGAAGCAAATTTTCAACATTGCTTCACTGCCAATGTGTGGTGCGGTATCATTGATGATCAGCTGATTGGCCCTGTTACTTTAGAGAATCGTCTTACAGGACAAAGTTATCTAGAATTTCTGCAAAATGAATTGCCAGGACTATTGGAGGATGTTCCTTTGGCTACACACACAGGTATATGTACTTTCAGCATGACGGAGCTCCTCCACATTCTACCCGTCTGGTGATGCAATACCTAAATCAAACTTTCCCCAGTTGATGGATTGGCCACGCATTTTAGATGCTGCTGCCTGCATAAAGGAATGTCAAGATCAACTCAGACGAACAACACGCGATCTTTGCACACAAGTTGCAAAGTGCATTGAGGTTGACAGTGGGATTTTCGAAAACATATTGTAAACTGTAACAAATTTGTCATTTCTGTATCTGATACCATTCAAAATGCCAATGTTTAAACATTAAATGTTAAAAACAGTAATTGGTTTCTCTCTCTTGATTACCATTAACAATGCTTTTGTATTTGTAGATTCAAAAGCTCTATCTCCGTAACCATTCAGAATTAGACATGTTCGTATGAACTTTTTTTCTCACAATGACTGAAACTATCACCTCCCGAAGTATTGACCTTTCCTCCTGAAACACCCTGTATTTACCAGAGAATAGGTAGGCAAGGAGGAGATTTGGTCTTATACATTAAAAATTATTTAACTTCAGTTCAGAATGATAGTATTAAATTAGACAATAGGGTAGAATCATTATGGTTGATGTCTGTTTCAGGCAAAGAGTATATTCAGATAGGTGCATTTTATAGACCTCCAAACCAAACACAGGAAGTTGATGACAATATGGTTCAAGAAATAAATAAAGGTTGTAGTGCTAGAACATTAATTATGGTAGATTTCAACCTACCATATAGACTGGAGCCTTTTAGAGGGAAATAATAGGGAAGTTAATTTCTTCATTGACTGCTATAATGACTGTGTTCTTACCCAATTTGTAGACAAACCAACTAGGGATCAAGCAATCATAGATAGCTACTTGCAGTAGGAGAGTCATTAGAGAACAATAACTATTTTATATGTTTTAAGAGAGAATTAAATAGGGATCTAGTCAACAATGACCATCTAGTTCCTTGCTTCTCAAAGGGTGACTATCATAAATTTAGGGAGTTGTTAGGCTCAGTAAAGTGGGATAATGAATTTGCCAATAAAAATACTATTAAGATGTGGTCTAGATTCAAAGAAATTTTAGAGGATGTACAATAGGGTTGGGTGAAAATATATTGAACTCAAGTTGTCAGTATGAAACATGGCTGAAAAGGTGCTCTAGTACCCACCTATCATAAAAACATCAACTTTTATAGCCTATGAATATGTGCATTCTCACAACTTTGACTTCAATTTTGAAGAAAAGACAAAATTTTGAAGCAGATTTAGTTTGGTTAAAAATTATAACAATATTTCCTTTTATGAACCAAAACATGTGTTCATCACTAAATTATATGAGGTGTAACTGCTATCCTCTTGTTGATTCCCTTGAAATCTGACTTCATTTCCCTTTTTGGATTCTCTGAGATTTCTGCTGAGAATAACCATTCCATGGGTGGTGGGCATCATGTCCGTAGACTTTTTCATTTTCAGAGGAGATTTCATTCACATTTCTTTCAACTGCCTGGGAATGACACAGATATGTGTCAAGAATTGTTGGTTTTTGGCAGTCATCAGTGTTACTAATATAACATCAGAGAGTAAGGAAGTAGCTAACAGTAATATCCATTTTGTTCCAATCAATCATATCCATGTAGGTCGAAGCTGAGAAGTTGAGCTTGAGTTTCTTGTCAAACATTTGAATTTTACCTGGTATAACACTCCTTTTTGCTTGTAGCACTTTTTTTACTGCTAGCTTCCAAATATTCTTATTCTTGTCAGTGATAGCAGATAAAAGGATATTTTCAGGATCACAAAAGTAAGTTGTTTTGTAACACAGGATGAATACAGGAATACCTCAAAATTCATTGTTTTGCAGATTCGTTGTCAATCTTTTACTACCTATAGTTTCACAGTCCATCATCCATATTTGCAGATTCGTCATTTTTCCAAAAAATATTTAAAAAAAAAAAATCAAAATTGATGAAATGCAACTGTTTACCAACGCAATATACATTATATTTTGCCAAAAAATGAGTAGAATTTGATTAATTAATCTGTTTTATAACATAATGCAGTAAAATGTTTTCTCATTGAAACATGTTATAATCTTCCTCGAATTTCGTCGTTTCATATTTTGTCATGTTATTCCGGAATGAACTAACGACAAATTTAGAGGTACTCCTGTAATGCCTGGTCGATTGTATATATTTTTTGATAGAGCTCAATCCTGAAGAAAAAGTTTTTGGCCCCATCCTGGCAAGACCAGTTTGCTTTGATATAAAACCATGCAGGATCATAGAAGTTCAGTATAAAATGAGCAATCCTTTGAAGTGTCTCTGATGGTTTTCGGTAACTTGTAATAACATAAGAGATGATTTACTTTTGTCAGCCACTGTGCATTATTGAGAGAGCTAGGTTGAGCAGTTTCTAAAAATTTGATAGCTGGACCTCTATCATGACCATTTTGAATTGACAAACATGCCTTATGGGGGTATTGCTGGTTACTGCTGAAATCTGCTCGCACTTCTGGTATGTCCATCACTTTTCCAGCAAGAGGTGGAAATTTTGCAATTGGTCTGTTCTTTGGATCAAAGTTCAGATCCTTGCTGATTTTGCCCTTATTTTGCCCTCTGAACTTATGTCCTGTCATATGCCTGTCAAGAACTTCCATGCATTTTGTCAAGGGAAGCTCATTAGTGTGAAGTAAGCAAATAAACCATTGTAATGGTCTTCCCAATGTCAGCTCTAGTTTTCTAATTACTCCATTTGATTTACCTGTATTTACATTAGTTGCATCACAAACTACTGCTTTTAAAGTTGATGCAGAGTTGGTGTCAATAATTACTGATATAATTTCTGTAGCAATATTACTTGCCCTTCCACTTTCAGGAGCAACATGGTCAATATATTCATTTCCTGGAAATGAAACTAACACATAGTGGTGCTGCAGTGGCTGTGTAGGCCGTAGTCCCCAAGTATCTGTATTGTCGAACCACCCAGCACCTTTTCACATTTTGGGGTTTGTGATAGTCAAGAGACTGGGCAAAGAGATACTCCTCAGGTATCCAGGAATGCTTCTCTTGTCAGTGGTTTATTTCCAGGTAATTATTTAGGTCTGACTCAGATGTTAACTGCAAAGGACTTCCCAAACTCCCACCCCCCTTCTTTCTAGGAAACTCCTCAGGCCCAGTTCACATGTTAACTGTAAAAGACTCCCCCAAGTTCGGGTAACTAAATCAAACTCCCCAATGAGTGGGAGAACCAACCACTCAGAGCCCAAGAAAGGGCTGGAATTTAAAGGTGAATGTAATGGAAGTAAACTACTATTTTTTTTCTCTTTATTATATCTGAAGTAAACAATTATTCACTGTAAAAGTATAAACATACCTAACAAAAAAGACTGGCAATGAATCACAATTAACAAAACCTCTGGAAAACAAACAACACTTAGTAAGATTCGGCAGAAAGGATGGAAAGCAAGTGGGAAACAAGCACTGGAAATGACTTGCACAGAATGTGAACCCTTATCCCAGCCTAGCTACTCTCCAAACTTGACACCCCTTATGACCTGAGGTTTTTTTTCTTTATACACTTATACACTGACTAGTTAGTAGGGCTAGGGTCACAGGCCTGATTCCCAAGCAGATTCCAGTGGCCACAACAGTGGTTGACACAACCTCAATGGACTGCGTAGTAGGGTGGTCCACAACAGCGTTTTTTGGAATTTTAAATTCAGTCACATCTGCCCTTATTCTTTTCCCCCACAAGAATAAACGTGCCAATTATCTTTGCTGTAGGACCTTTTTATGCACTTGCTCAAAATGAAACAATTTGAATAATGACTTGACAATTTATGACTGGAACATTTATTGAACGAGGATAATAATGACTTGACAATTTGACATATATATATATATATATATATATTATAATACAGGGTCTGCAAAAAAAAAAGGAGCATGACGAAAATGTTTACTGTATATTTATTTTTACACATAATGACAAATAACTTATTTTAGGCAAATAAGCAACAAATAAACTAAGTTACTACCAAATTTCATGTCAATACGTCAAAAATTAAAGAAAATATAAAAGTTTTACTACAACATGTCATATAATTTTACAATTTCCAAAGAAAACGAAATTATAAGACTAAAAAAATTGTTCGATATGTTTGCCAGAAACTTCTACAACCCTTCGTAATCGGGGCCTAAATTGATCTATAGCTTTATCTACTTGATCTTGGGTAATTTCTTCCCATTTTTGTACGATAACTTCTTTCAAATGTTTGACATTTCGGATCTTATGCTTGTACACTTTCTCAGCCAACATTTCCCATATTCCGTAGTCTACGGGATTCAAATCGACTATTAGGGGGCCAATCTTTGGGTAAAGCAATTCAGGAACATTATTTTCTAAAAATTCAATAGTTGACTTAGCGGTATGCGCCCGAGTGCCATCCTGTTGGAATAAGAAGTAACCATTATTCGCCAATCGTCTCATTTCAGGCAGCATTTGTTCCAACAAAGTTTCAGTGTAATAGCGGGCGTCTACTTTGATGTTTGGCTCTATGAAAAAAACAGATGTCTTGCCTAGTTTAGACACACCGACCCATACCATTACGCTGGCAGAAAAATGATTACGGGTAGCATAAAGTCTATCATCTGGTATTTCATTTTTATGATTAACTCTTGAATACACTGTCATTTTGGGAATTTCGCAGTGGTTCTACCATAAACTTCTTTTCGTCAGTAAAAAAGCCGAGGTCTACTTTTTCAGGAGTGATATTTCTTAACATGCGGGGTCATTCTCTGTCAGATCAACCAAAAAAAATTGAAATTAACACCCTCATCTCTCATATTTTGCTGAAATTTGGTTTATAGGGAGTTTGTGAGCCCTGAATCCATTTCTGAAATTATAAGGTCAATCCGACCAACGGTTCAAGAGATATGACCTCGGGCAATTTGAGGTCACTCGCGAGGTTACTAACATTTGGCGAGCCATAACTTGGGTAATAATTGTCATAATTATATAAAAGTATATATATTTAGAATCAGAAAACGACAAGGAATCCAAATATACAAGTTTTAGAACTCTAGGTTGAAAAATAAAAAAGTTACACTGTAACCAAAATTTGAGGTCACGATTTGACCTCTGGGGTATCAAATGAGAATTTTTTTTTTAAATGTAAGAAATGAAGGCATAGGCATTGGCTATTAGAATCAGCAAAAAAAAGTTTGTTTATGTTAGCATTTTTCATGTAACTAACATATAAGTGAACACCATATTCATAAGTTGTGCGTCAATTCTACCTATTTTTTCACACTTAAGCTCATAATTTGACCTATAGAAATTAAAATTACATTTTTTATAGATATAAAAAACAAAGTCAGAGTTCTTGACTAATAGAAACAATCATAAAAATTTGTTTATGTTGGTACTTTTCATGTAACTAACTTATAAGTGAACACCATATTTATAAATTGCTTGTCATTTCAAGGAATTTTTATATCTTAGCTATCAATTTGACCTCAAGCTCCAAGAATTTAATAAAAATTGTATTTCACTGCTAATCTACACTGGCAATAATAGTTATAATAGTGAAAGGGGAAGACTAAGCTCACATGTAGCCTAAACAAACCTGTTGAAACATGTTGCTACTTGTCTAAGTGCAGAACCAACACAGATAGTTGCAAAATTCCTTGTCTACAGGTTAGTACAGTTCCAGCCAGCACTGTGGGTGGCTGGTGGGTATGGTGTTTTAATGAGCCTCAGAGACTATCAAGGCCTAAAATATTAAGTGTGTATAGCTATATATTTTCTAAAAAATATATATTACCTAATTGTAAATCCTATATCTTTACAGATCAAAATACAATGGTTCGGCACTTGAAATACTGCCAGGACCCTATTCAAAAACACAAGAAACGCATAACAATCAATCTTAGAAAAGTGACTGATGTACTTGTTGAAAAATGTGCTGGAAGAGTGAAAAAAGACTCATTGTTGTGTGTGAACTGCTGGACACTGATAATGAAAAACCCCACTATACTTAGTACCACTGAAAACAACGAGTCTGAGCAGGATTCAAATGAATCATCTACTATCAGTGGCTTGAGTAACATCTCTTCAATTCAAGATCTGGACAATGACAGTGATTGCTTGATAAAGGAAAATCCTTCAACTTCAGTTGAACCAGTTCTAGCATTTCTGGACCAAACACCAGTTAAAAAAAGTAAGTAATAAATTAATATAATAACTTATACTTTACTACAAGGTCTGTTTGATCTACTATATAGCCAATTATATAGCATTTAAGGTACTATAATTAATATTTAATTACTAATATTCAGGTGTGTGAAACCTTTTTTTCTGTTCTTTCAGAAGGGCTGTCATTAAGCCAGAAAAAGCGCAAGGCTCGTGGTAAGCTATCATCTGCTCAGAAACACCTGAAGGAGAGGCTAGAACTCAGTTATGGTGTTCAAATTACCGAGGAGGTAAGTGATACTTCAAAACCTGAAACTAAATCTGAAAAACATCTAGACAAATTAATGAATGAATTGAAACAGTCATTCCTGGAGAGCAAATGTCACCATCACAAACTACAAATATTGACACTCTCACCATACACAATTGAAAAAACAGCTAGTTTCTTTCAAACTACAACATACATGGTGAAAAGAAGCCGTTCACTTAAATCAGAACATGGAATCCTTCCGAAGATTCCACTAATGAGCAAAGGAAAAGTGATATCTGAAGAACACAAAGATATAGTTAGAAGATTCTATGAGTCAGAAGAGGTTAGTCGTATGTGTCCTGGCCAAAAGGATTGCGTGAAAGTTATCAGTGCTGAAGGTGCAAAAACGATTGGTCCTTGGGAATTTAAGAGAGATGTTTGAACTATATAAAAATGATGAAAAGAATCCCAAAATAGGATTTTCCACATTTGCAAAATTACGGCCATCATATTGTGTGCTTGCCGGTAGTGGTGGGACTCATTCTGTCTGTGTCTGCACATACCATCAAAATCCAAAATTGCAGCTGGCTGCATTGGGAGAAAGAGGTCTTTCATACAAGGATCTTATGGATTACAGTGTCTGCAGTACAGAAAGAGAGACTTGCATGATGCAACTTTGCAATGATTGCCCAAGAGAAGAGGGTGTCCTGGATTTTCTTGAGTTACTTGAGTTACTTGTGTGCTTGCCGGTAGTGGTGGGACTCATTCTGTCTGTGTCTGCACATACCATCAAAATCCAAAATTGCAGCTGGCTGCATTGGGAGAAAGAGGTCTTTCATACAAGGATCTTATGGATTACAGTGTCTGCAGTACAGAAAGAGAGACTTGCATGATGCAACTTTGCAATGATTGCCCAAGAGAAGAGGGTGTCCTGGATTTTCTTGAGTTACTTGACAGTGTGAAATCAGCTCCAAATAAATATCTTACAAGCAATGGGTGACTGTTGACCGTTGTACAATGGTTGATAAGGTGGAGCCACTTCATGAATACTTATCATCCCTAAGCATGAAAATATCCCGCATGGTTCGTCATCACTTTGTTGCTCAGCAACAATCACAGTACTTCAAGCAGTTGAAAGAAACACTACCACCTCAGAGCGAGGTAGTTATAGTAGGTGATTTCTCTGAGAATTATTCTTTCATTGTCCAGGATGCTGCCCAAGGGTTTCACTGGGACAATTCACAGTGTACAGTTCACCCTTTTGTCATCTATTATAGATCATCTGCAGACCAGGAACTTAGCCATTTTAGTGTCTGTTTCTTATCTGCATCACTAAAACACAACACTATAATGGTTTACTCATTCATATTGAAGCTTATGACATATGTTAAATTCAGATGCCCACAATTGAAGAAGGTGCACTATTTCTCAGATGGATGTGCTGGCCAATATAAGAACAGATACAACTTCACAAATCTCTGTTACCATGAAGAGGATTTTGGTCTGTCTTGTGAATGGCACTTCTTTGCTACATCCCATGGCAAAAATGCATGTGATGGGATTGGAGGAACAGTGAAAAGAGCTACTGCTCGTGCCAGTTTGCAGAGAACTACAGAGAGGCAAATTCTTACACCAGAACACATGTTTCAGTTTTGTGAAGAAAACTTGAGCAAGAAGATAAATTTTTTCTTTGTAACTACAGCTGATTTGAAAGATGCAGAAGAATGGTTGGAACATCGATTCAAGGATAGTAGGGCTATTCCTGGAACTCAGAAATATCATAGATTTGTTCCCCTAAACAAGGAAGAACTGATGGTGTATCCCATTTCAAGTGGCATTGGAGAAAAGAAAAGAATAAGGAAAAGTCATTTTACTAATGAACCTGCAATGATTGGTAACCTAAAATGTGTCAAACCAGGAGAGTATGTTGGCTGCATTTATGACATGCAAGTTTGGTATGGAATTGTGGAGGAATATTGTGAAGAGTTTGATGATTTCACTGTGAACTTTCTACATCCCTCTGGTCATCAGGATCAAGTGCATATTATTATCCATCAAACAAGGATTCATGTGCAGTGCCAGGACATCATATATTAACTGTAATGAGTTGTCCTACCCTAAGAGGAGGCAGCAGAATTCAATACATTTTTCCACAAAAAGAAATTGATGAGAGCATCGAGCATGCAAAAATTGTATTAGGCTAGCACATGAATCCTCTAAGTAGGTCTTCCCCTTTCACTATTATAACTATTATTGCCAGTGTAGATTAGCAGTGAAATACAATTTTACATTTTTTGCCTTTGTTTTTATATCTATAAAAAAATTTAATTTTAATTTCTATAGGTCAAATTATGAGCTTAAGTGTGAAAAAATAGGTAGAATTGACGCACAACTTATGAATATGGTGTTCACTTATATGTTAGTTACATGAAAAATACTAACATAAACAAACTTTTTTTTGCTGATTCTAATAGCCAATGCCTATGCCTTCATTTTTTACATTTAAAAAAAAAATTCTCATTTGATACCCCAGAGGTCAAATCGTGACCTCAAATTTTGGTTACAGTGTAACTTTTTTATTTTCAACCTAGAGTTCTAAAACTTGCATATTTGGATTCCTTGTCGTTTTCTGATTCTAAATATATATACTTTTATATAATTGTGACCATTATTACCCAAGTTATGGGTCGCCAAATGTTAGTGACCTCACAAGTGACCTCAAATTTCCCGAGGTCATATCTCTTGAACGTTGGTCGGATTGACCTTATAATTTCAGAAATGGATTCAGGGCCCACAAACTCCCTATAAACCAAATTTCAGCAAAATCTGAGAGATGAGGGTGTTAGGCACTGGTTGATCTGACAGAGAATGACCCTGCGTTCAGAACAAACAACTCTTTTCTGTTCATTAATTTCAGTTAATTTCTGCCCGTGTATCCGTTTATAAGGTTTTAGTTCAAGGTCGTTTTTAATAATGTTTCTGACGCTAATTTCGGATATGCTCAACTCATTAGCAATTCTGGACGGTGTCACGTGAGTCCCTGGTCTGCCTTCTTGACTACAAATTCTTAGTTCCACATCTCTGATGTTTTCTTCGGTTCGAACTGATCTTGGCCTCCCGCTTCCTTGTTTCCTTTCAGTACTTTCAGTTTCATCGATTTTTCTTAACAACTTGTCCAAACCTCCTTTCGACCATGGTTTATTCGGAAACTCTTGTAATAATTTTATTGCGCCATAATTTTTATCAAGTCTATAATGTTTTATTAATATTTTATCTTTAGAAAAGGGCATATTATCATTTTTATTGATTAAAATTATTTAGGCATCTGAAAAAAATAATTTAAAATGAGAAAAACATTAAACTTTTACGCGGAAATTCACTTTTTTTAGTCATTGCACGTTTGTGGCCATAAAATCTTTATTTTATAACCGATTTTGATGAAATTTGTTTTATACAACTCTGGGCTCTTTTATCTTTAGCTAGATATATAACATTTAAGGGTCCGGCAAAAAATGCGGGCATGAGAGCAATTTTTGTCATGCTCCTTTTTTTTTTGTGGACCCTGTATATAATATATATATATATATAATATACATATAATATACATATACAGCCATCCCCTGTTAATGACCTACTCGTTTATCGACCAACTGCAGATACGACCGCGACTGATCATACCAATTTTTGGAAATCATACAATGTTTTGCATTGTATAAAAAACATTGCAACTGCTTGGGAGGATGTTACTGTGAAGTGTATGAAAGGCATTTGGAAGAAGTGCCTAAAACGATCTGTGGGTAATTTCGAAGGCTTCGATAAGTTTGAAAATGTTGATGAAATTAATAGAAAAGTAGTGTTACTCGTCAATACCCTCAATTTAGAAGTAAAGTGGAAGATGTGGAAAACTTAGTGGAATACCAAGAGGGAGAGCTGACAAATGAAGAGCTGATAGAGTTGGAAGAACAACAGCATTTGGAGGAAGAAGAAAGAAAAGAAGAAAAAGAAGAAGCACCAAAGCTGTAAAACAAGGCTTTCGTTTACCGACCATTTCGTTTACTGACCTGGTCATCGGAACGGAACCCGGTTGTTAAACGGGGGATGGCTGTATAATATATATATATATATATATATATATATATTAGGGTGGTCCATAAAATTGAAGTTTTGATTTTTTGTTATTGCCGGGCAGTAACTTGTGAGAATGAATGAGAAAACACCTCTGGCCAATTTTTTCCCAAATCAATCACTTTTTAGGGGTAGCACACTACTTCATTTTTGTACTTTTGCACTACCTAGTAGATTTACTTGTATATTATGTTCCAGTTCCAGTAATACATCTTTTCCTTGACAGATTATTGGTGTAGTGTTCATTGGTTGTGTTTAGTGGTTGGATATATGATGACTCAAGTTCGAAGCTCTTGCTTTTATCTCCTTGAAGGAGATAAAGTGAAGGACAAGCTTCTTGGAAGCAAATTACCATCACGTGGAGAAGTATTGTCATGCTTCCTTCATCACCACACTAATCTCAAGGAGGAGTTGAAGGAAAGTGCTCAAGTAGTGTGGGGTCAACTTGAAATATTTTGGAACAAAGCTCGAATCCCGACAAGGGAAAAATACAAAGGAATCCAAAAGATCTTGGACCTTCACCAAGATTGGATCAAATAAAAAAAGGACGAATGAGGAGGAGCCAGAAGCAGGTGAGTTGGATGATCAATGATAAATAAAATAGTTTCTCGAGAGTATGACATATTATACTGTAGAATAGTCAATACATTTATCATATATATATTATATATATTTATTATTTATATTTAGGTGTACAACGAAGAGGGATTCAAGGAGACACTTCGGAACCTATTTGATATGGCACATGCTGATGCCTTGTCTCTAATCAAAAACCCAGAAGACAAGGCCTTCTTGCTGGCCCAGCGAGAGCCTGGAAGACGGGGATGCATGGTGGGAGTAGACAGAAAAACAGCAGAAAAAGAAAAACAAGCTGCCCACAGGAAGATGGAGGAGGAGATGCGAAAGAGAAAGGTGAGATTGTTCTTCAAATTCCTACTTTCATTTGATTGCAATGATTAGGTTGTTCGTTAACACTAATTGTCCATTTTCTTCGATTGTATTGCAGGCAGTCAATGAAGGTGCATCAACGTCGGGTACAGCAGTATTGGTGTCCTCAACAGAATCCTCAGTCACTGACGAGTCATCCTCCACCGAAGATGAATGGGCAAAAGGTGGAAAGCGACCTCCAAAACAGGTGAAAAGAGTCAAGAATGTGATAACATCAAATCTAGCTGCTGCCCTAGATCGGACACACACTACAGACAGGATGGCAACCTACATAATAGCAGAGACTGCATTGAACCTTGGCCACAGCCCAATGAATTTTAACATCACCCGGACCTCCATCAAACGGCAGAGAGAATGACATCGGATCATGATCTGCAGTAGCCTAAAAGCTTCCTTTCAGTCCGGTCCTGCAATCATCCACTGGGATGGAAAACTTATTCCAGACCTCCTCAACACCAGAGACCATGCGCATGTGGATCGGCTGCCTGTGCTCATTTCCTCCTTTTTGGGTCAATCTCAGCTCCTTGGAGTCCCCAAAATACCAACTGGATCAGGAGAACACCAAGCCAGCGCAGTTTTTGAATTATTGACTGATTGGGGCCTTGAAGAATCTGTCGTGGGGATGTGTTTCGACACCACTGCCTCCAATGCTGGTCATTTGAATGGAGCGTGTGTGTTGTTGGAGCAGAAGTTGAAGAAAGACCTTCTCCATTTTGCCTGCCATCATCACATCATGGAAGTGATGATCGGTGGAGTTTTCACTGCTTGCTATGGCCCAACGAGTGGACCTGATGTTCCATTGTTCAGCAGGTTTCAGAGCAAATGGACCTTCATTGACACAGGAACATACGGCACCGGATGGGATAATGAAGAGGTGCATCGACTCTTGGCCCCCATTAGAGATTGGATTCTCCGCTTTGCTGAGGAAAAACACTCCTCAAAATCCTTTCAAGATGACTATCAGGAATTCCTCGATCTGTCCATCATTTTCTTGGGAGGGAGCATTGGCAACTACACCTTCAAGATACCTGGCCCCATGCACCAAGCCAGATGATTATCTAAGGTGATCTATTCATTGAAGATGTGGCTGTTCAGGGGACAAATCCCAGCCCTCACTCCACGAGAGCAAAAGTGTCTTAAGGATGTCAGTGTCTTCGCTGTTTCCATCTACCTGCAGGCATGGATGACAGCGCCAATAGCTGCTGCTGCGCCTCGCAGCGACCTCAGTCTTCTGCAGAGTCTTCGGGAATACCATGACCCCAAAATTTTGGAAGTGGCATTAAAAAAACTCAGTAGTCATCTTTGGTATCTTTCGGAGGAGATGGTGGGCCTCGCGATTTTCGATCCTGAGGTGTCTGAAGAGACTAAAATAGCAATGGTGAAGGCGATGGAGGAAGTTGAAGGAAAGCCTGATTGCCAGAAGAAAAGGAAAGGTGTTGCTGAGGGGGCTTCAATCGAGTCACTAGCAACGGCAAACTCAAAAAGACTGCTGTTGTCTCTGGGGTCAGGTGTGGGATACCTGAGGAAGGAGGTGCGGGATTGGGACAGTGATCCTGATTACCAAA
Source organism: Bathynomus jamesi (assembly GCA_023014485.1). Taxonomy (NCBI): domain Eukaryota; kingdom Metazoa; phylum Arthropoda; class Malacostraca; order Isopoda; family Cirolanidae; genus Bathynomus; species Bathynomus jamesi. Next base: position 644,889 of record JAJOZX010000412.1, on the reverse strand, counting down.
TAGCGAAGAAATCAGTGGCAAACCTCTCTGTCGTGAATGATCATGCAGAGAGGGGGGTTGCTCTCATTAATGAATACAACGGCTGCCACACCAGGAATGAGGAACAACTGCAGTATCTCCTGCAAGTTGTTGCTAACTACAGGAAGCAGTTTCCTCAACCACTGAAGTCAGCCTGGCAACTGGGCGAGAAAACAAAGATCAAATGAGGTGCAGAGGGAATTGTTAGTCAATTCATTTCGGAATTGTTAGTTACCCTAATAGTCATGTACTGTCACCAAGATTAACTTTGCTGTGATTTTCAGATTATACCAAAACTTCAAGTGTCATGTGCTACCCCTACAAATTAACTGATTCAAATAAAACTTTCCCAGAGGTGTTTTCTCATCCATCCTCATAAGTTACAACCCAGCAATAAAAACAAATCACAAAAAAAAATTCCACCCCTATAAGAGTGGACCACCTTAATATATATATTATATATTAATATACAGGGTGGGCCGTAAGTTTCCATACATAGGAAAATTTAAACGTTTGTTTTTATGTTTCAGATACCCTAAGAATATGCGTTTGTAAGATCTTGTTTACTGATGAAGCAAATTTTTACGTCAATGGAGAGGTTAATCGGCAAAACATACGTTATTGGAGTAATGCTAACCCTAACTGGCTGAGTCCGACGAAGATGCAAGGTGCCAGTAAAGTGATGGTGTGGGCCGGGATATGGGGTGACAGAATTATTGGACCAATTTTTGTCAGTGGAAATCTTAATGCCGAAAGGTATCTTAACATGTTGCAAGAAGAGATTTTCCCATCCCTGCTAAACGAGGAAGGTAACTTCCCAGTTTACTTCCAGCAAGATGGAGCTCCACCTCATTATGGTCTTCACGTGCGTCGGTATTTGGATCAGCAGTTTCCGGATGCTTGGATTGGTCGGCGTGGTCCTGTGGAGTGGCCTCCCAGATCCCCAGATCTCACCCCCCTTGATTTCTATCTTTGGGGGCACTTGAAGGCCATGGTGTATCAGGAAAAGATACAAGACATAAATCATCTAAAGGATCGTATCACCAACGCCATTACAAGCATAACGTCAACTGTGCTAATGCGTGTTCATCAACAGTGGGGAACACGTATTGAAATGTGTTTTCAAAACAATGGCAACCATGTAGAGCATATTATATAAATAAAAATGGTTGTCCATAAAAAAAAGTTTATTTTTCCTATGTATGGAAACTTACGGCCCACCCTGTATTATGAAATTATAACAGCAGAACAAATAATGCACACAGTTGAAGATCTTTAGGTCTTCTTGAGACCAGTTTTAGTCGGCTCTTTGAATTCCTTGCAGTGCTGAGCGACTGCGCGGAGAAGGTACTGTTTTTGCACTTCATCCTTTGTGATTGTGCTGTTGAAAGCCTTAATGAGCGCAACTCCTCTTTCTGCGCACTCGTTAACCACTACCATCTTCTCTACACATTCCTTCATTCCTTGGTAAGCTGGATCTGTGTTCCAATCATTTGGTGTCTTGGACAGGAATGATTGCGCCTGTTCACTTCCATGCTGCATGACGAGGTTGAAGAAGATTGCTGAATGTTTGGTGGTATAGAATTCCAAGGGATTGCTCGAGGAGAATGTTTTTCCATCCACGCGCTTTAGTCCTTTTCTTTTTTCGGGAACAGCTACGATGTTGTGAGCAATCCTCTCCTTCGTGGATGCGTGAACTCGAGGATGATGATCAAAGAGTGCCAAGGGGATTAAGTGCTCAGAAATGAACCACAAATGGCGCTTCATCGCGGCAAATGCCGTGTCGTTCGTCTTTCCTGGGTGAGCTTTCAGCTGGTGCAAGAAAGTGAGGTCATTCAATGGAGCCATGTATGCAACACTGGCCTCGTTCCAGTAGTGGCCGTAAAGGAGTGTGATAAACAGGCTTAGTTCCTCAATGTTCCGTTTCTTGGTCTGAAGCAAGGTGAATTGATCTCTGAATAGGAACACCTTGAGCGTGTAAATGGCCTTGGCCATCCATCAAATTCTCACAGGACCATCAAGCTTCCCTCCCAAGAAAAGGAGGCAGAGAAGCATCAGTTCATCGTAGTCGTCCCACTGGCTCTTCTTCTTGACAGCCTTCTTGTAGTAGGAGACCATTTCCTCCCTCTGCTCTGCTGTTTCAATGAACAGGCTGTCAGGTACACACTCGAACTTGCTGCGATCAATGAAAACCCATTGCTGCTTGAAGCACTTGAATAGGCCAATTTAAGGTCCACTGGATGTTCCGAAACAAGCACCGAAGGCCGCAGCAAGGATGACTTCTACCATGTGGTGTCGGCAAGTGATCCACACCAGATCAATACCCAACTCCTTTTCAATGAGAGTACAAGCTCCAGCATGAAGTCCCGTGTTGGACACAGTTGTATCAAAAACAAGACCTCAAACGTTGCCCCTCAAAGACCAGTTGTCCACAAGCTTCAGGCACGCCTGAGCCTGAGATGCTCCAGTTGCAGCAGCTACCATTGGAACTCCAAGGAGTTTCTCTTTCCTGTTACTAGTTACAAGCACAGTCACACGGTCCACCACCTCTAACCCATGGGAGATATCTGTAAGCAGCTTACTATCCCAGTGCAAGAGAAGGGGCTTATGGATCTTGAAAGTGGCCTGATCTTCGTGGCACACCGCTTCATGTGTACATTGTCTCACGCGATGAATGGTGCTGCGTGAATTGACACTTCATCCAAGTTGTGCCCCAGCGATTTAATAGTTGCTGCGACCACTGCCATTCCTTTCCTGTCACTGATGTTGTGGCAATCCAAGGCTAAGGAAATGTCAGGTGTGATCACAGACTTCAATCGCTTAGGAGTGGAACATTTTCGTGCTGACTCCTTAAAAACTACAGTATCTGAATCTGATGATTCAGATGTGCTTGAACTAGAAGCCTCCAGTTCTCCCTGGGACCATCTTGCATCTGCCTCGCGCTTGGCCTCTTCTCTCGGTTCATCTCCACCTCACACCGAATCCTCTTCCTCGTTTGTTGGTCAGCCATTTTCTTGTCAATCGGGCCAAAGCTGGAGGAAGTGGGATTATCAAAGCCTCAATGGTCATCACCGCACTGTTATATTCTGTCTTCCTCTCCTCCAGATGGTGGAACACGAATTTCCGGAGGACTTGAAGCTTGGTAGGGAGTCCTGCCCTAGTTAACTTCTCCTCCGTGTTCCCTAGTAACCACACCTCACTGCTAGACCGTGTCTGATTGCTTCGGCGGCATTTCTACACATTCCTACAAAAGAAGAAGCCAAGTTTAGTCATACTATAGTAATCACTCATTAGTGAGACACATCATGCATGATTGAGCAACCTCTTAATGACACTGTAGACCAACCATACTTCACACAGTTATTCACACTAAGTGTAGGAACAAAAGCAACAATGACCCAAAAGTGAAATCTCAGATGCTAAATTTTCCCTATGCTTGTGAACCACCCTACTGCGTAGCTCTCACTGGATTGGATTAACAATCCGAACCTGATGAATCTGTACCATGTGAGTTGATAGACAACACAAGATTATTAGTTACATGCACCTGGGAGGTGCCTCATTTTTCATTTGCTCATCCCCCCCCCCCCCCCCATCTTGTGCAGATGCTCTTCTACACAAGCGTCATTCTTTACATTAATTATACTGTGTTGTTTGCAGTTAAAATGTGTATATGTACAGCATGAGAAGGTGCCCCTTCAGGGCATTTGATTCCGCTTGTGTGTAGGAGAATTACGAGTTGTGACTGATCAGGGACCTTGGTGCAGTGGTTAGCATATCCACTTGGCAATGGGATGATCCTGGATTTGATTCCTGGGAGGTGCCTCATTTTTCATTTGCTCATTCTCTCTCCCTATCTTGTGCAGATGCTCTTCTACACAAGCGTTGTTCTTTACATTATATATATATATATATATATATATATATATATATATATATATTATATAAAATGATTTAAAGCTAACCTTAACAACCAAACATAAGCCATATCAGTGTTAAGGGTAGAGTTTGAGCTCTAAAAAAACATATGTATAGTATATATTTATCAGTGAATAATTTACAATGACATTAGGATTTTAAAAAAAATGTCAATATTTTTAATTTGTGATTTTTGCTTTGAAGCAAGTTATAGTACCATCATTAGATTCAAATATATCAAGATAAATTCTAAATAGGAATTAATTTGTATTGCACATACCCCAGCATGACATGTAAGGTTTTTGTAAAGATGAATAGATATAATGAAGCTGCACTTTTACCCCATGTGGAAAAAAAGAATTAGCTAACTAAAATAAAATGGTTGGATTTTGAGGGTTTAACTTTTTTCTGAGACCCATTTCAGTTTAAGATTTATTTTTTAAGTGGTTTTTGAAGGTATGAAATAAGCTTGGGTGGGTTTTTGAATTTTTAGTCCCTTATTTTCTTGCCTTAGTGAACTTAGAAGTTTTAAAAATATTTTAAATCATAAGTAGCCTTATTTTTTGTTGAACATATATTTGCACTGTTCAGTGCTGTTAATGTGTCTCAAGCTAGTAATATTGGTACAGAAAGAAAGATAGCACAGATAGAATTTAACCCTTTGAACGCGGATTTGGATTTTGTGACCATTCAGCAAAATTGCCATTAGGACATGAAAAAATGAAATTTATAATATAATCCTTTTTCTTAGTGTTTCCATTTCAGAATACCATAAATTACTATAATTCAGGTGAAATTTGTATCAAAACTAAATATTTTTGTGTCAAAACAACATTTTTTAGGTAATTTTTAAAAAATCATCATCATATGAAAAAGATATAAATTCTATAGTTATTTATTCCTTCTGAACTAAGAGTTTCAAGAACAGTTATAAAAGCTTGATATAAGTATGCGTTAGATTGTAAAATCTCTTCTAAACATGGGGATATTAGGCCTATATGATAAGTTACATATACGCATACATTTGAGAATATTTTCATCTTCAAACTGTAATCACCTTCTATGGGGTTAGGTAAATAAAAAAGATTGATTTCAATGCAATTTATTCCTTATAACAAAATAAATGTTTATTTCAATTCTGTTCATTCCTTATAATAAAAATTTTTCTTTCAATTCTGTTCATTGTAACAAAAAAGGTTTATACCGCTTATTGATTGCTTGCACACTTGCGAGATTTTTTGAATTTTTTCAGTGTGATACAAACGAAAGCATGGGATGATACATAATGGAGGTTTCTCAGGACAATCATCACAGAAAAATGTTGTTTGCTTTCGTTTGCAGTCACCTTTTCCTTTCTTCTCACATTTCGAAGGCATAATAGAGCACACTGTGCAATTTGGTTTATGGGATTTATTTTCGTACTGTGCTGGAAAATGCCTTTCAGTCAGACAAGCAGCCATAGGTGCAGATGTTCGATGGCCCCTTTTTCTCTTCCTAGCCTAGCATACCCTTCCAACATACCAGTTATAACCTGCTGTCAGAATTTCTTTTGACTTAGTTTTTTATGATTTTGGATGTTATAACATATCCTTGAATTTACCAATGAAACTTCTATTATGAAGTGCCAGATACTACGATACCATTTCATATTTTTTCTATTGAATGGGTATGTGGCACAGAACTGGTCAAAATGGTCAACACCCCCAATGAATTTGTTATACAGCACTTGTACACCTGGCTTATCTACCTGCCTGTTACCTTTTTTTGATTTTATAGTGACTTTAGTGGTACCAGTATTTCCTACAGTTGATATCATAGTAACTTTTCCAACATCTTGCCAGTGGCAAGCAATCATTGAAGAGTCCTCATCTTTGTAGATGACAGGAAGGTGGTCACCTTGTTTTAGTTTTAGCTTGTGCATGGCAGGTGGTAGTCCTCATCTGTTGACACAAACAGTACCACATACCCCAATGTTTTTGTCTCTAAGGGCATCATAGAGAGCAACACTAGAGAAAAAGTTATCCATGTAAACAATGTGCCCTTTGTTTTCAAAATCTTTGAGTAGCGTTTGCACAACTTTTGATCCTAACCCACCCTCAATAACATTTGACATATCTTTGCCCATATATTACACATTGAATTTCAGGATAAATCCTGTACGTGAATCACACAAGGACCAGACCTTAATTCCCCATTTAGAAGATGGTTTTGAGGGCATGTACTGTTTGAAAAACAGTCTACCTTTAAATTTTACCATACTTTCATCCACACTAACTTCCCTATTAGGAACATAAATTGTTGAATATAGGTCCTTTGTCATGTCTATTATGGGTCTAATTTCGTATAGTCTGTCATCCTTGTCAATATTGTCATTATCTGATAAGTGTAGGCAATAACGAATTAGTTGGTATTGATCTCTAGTAAATACAGAGCTGAACCCAGGTGTCTGTGTCAGCCAATAGTTGTCTGCAAAATATGACTCCAACGTTGGTTTATGTACAGTGCCCATGGCGATCTTTATAGTTATGAATGCCCTGATGTCACTCTCTGAAATGTCCTCCCACTTTTGAAATCTAGATTTAGGAGGCAAAGGCATCTTTTTATTTATCCTTTCTTTAGCATATTTGTTTGTTTCTTTAGCAACAACCTCATAAATTGTCAGGGAAAAGCTTTTGAAAACACTGGAAAGGGGTTGCATTTTCTAGGCCTACCATTGCATGTTGATCTAAATAATCTGAAATGCCTGTTATTTCATCTAGTGTGTCTTTCTGCGCAGCTTTGACTTGTGACCAATTATGTGACCTAGGTTTGTGTATTTGTTGATGGACCTGCTGTGTTGGTTGATAAATTTACCATATTTGTAGACAGATCTTCCTCTTCCTCCTCATGCAATGATCGTAGGTAATTATCTTCATCTGTCTCATCTTCATAACGCTCTTCATTCCCAGAGTCTGAACACCAGAGATGTTCAGCAATGTCATCATCATGTACAATCCTCTTCCTCTTTTTACTGCTCATTTTCTAGCTGAAGGGATAAAAATGTATTTAGTTTTAAAAATATTTCAAATGATTAATTTTTTTACGTAAGACCAATTTGGCTGGCTGGCATGAATAAAATAACAAAATTCTGATATATTTTTACGTTCTTAAACACTCACTTTCCCTCTTAATTAAAACATTCCTTTATATGATCAAATAATGCATTAACATTTAATATAATATAATGATAAATAATATATATAACTTACCTATGAATTGATGAATGAGTATGAGGCGACAGAACAACTTATTAACTGAGGTGGCAAATGACTGATTTGATGCGCAGGAAGCACTTGCTTTAGATACCAAAAATAGAGATCCACAAATGGCAACACGGTAAAATGCATTACGAATTGAGACGGAAGTCAAACACATCGTGTTGAAGCAGAAAAATAATAGCCACGCGTGGAGAAAAGTCTTATTTTATTAGATTTTATTAGATTTTATTAGACTAAAATCAAATTTCGCGTTCAAAGGATTAAAATAGAGAAAAATAGCTAACCTCTGAAATTTTTTATACTTTACCACATAAATTATTTTAAGTAGGGATGTACTGATATATTGCAATCTGTGATATCGGTAGATTTTTAAAAATATCAGCGATATTTCAAAAGTATGATTTTTCCAAAATTATGAATAAAAGACTATTTAGAGGATGAAATTTCCAATATTTTATTGTTTTATCACTTTATATAACTCAATTTTTCACAAGTGTTGAGTTCTTACGTAAAAATAGCAGCTGCTCTGTATGTTCAGGAGAGAGCCAGTAGCACTGGCGATGTTTCCTCCAATACTGAACATGAATTTGCTTGCAATTATTGTTGATGGTGCTCTCAAATATCTCTGAACTAAGTTCCCCCAAAAAAAACATTTACTAAGCCCAACATAGGCTCACAGTCCAATTGTATAACAAACAAAACTATGACATCTAATGCAGTGTTGCCATCTTTAATGAAAAGGATTATTGCTTTGTTGCCAAATTTTCAACACAGAAAATAAATTATGAATATGTTACAAAAATATGACAAACTAATAAACCCTAGCTAGATGTCAGTATCGGTTATTGGCCGATACTGTTTTTAATTATTGGTATCAGTTATCAGCTAAAAAGCATTATCGGTACATCCCTAATTTTAAGTTTGTTTTCTCTTCTTTTAATATGATCAGCAAACATTATTGTTTACTTTTCTAGTTGCCCTTGTAAAGAAAGTATTGCAATAATTATAGTGAACCATCTCCTTGGTAGTAAAATCTAAACTAACTTCCCACATTAGCTACTGTATCAGTTTTTTTAGTTAGATTATTTCCATGTCACTTATATTCATTGCTTAGCTTTCAGAAAACTGCTGATAATGTATTTAATACTGGTATCTAGTACATAGATCACATAGTGATACTTGATAGATGCAGTCAAGATTTAAGAAAAATTAACATTTAATTGAAATAATGTATTCATAGTACAGTAGCTACTTTCCACAAGGTAACAGACTGATAAGTACTGTACTAATTTATTGGGAGTTAATGAAGTTCATTTTATAAAATGAAAAAGGAGAAGGAAGAAATTATAGATGAATTCAATATAAAAAATGAAAATCTAGAATTGGAGACTGTGGAATCTTATAATGAGACATTTTGTGCAACTTCTGAATTTGTTTTGAAACAGGTTTGTATTTCAGAGAGGAAATGGTCATTCAGGCTTGTGTAGAACAACTTTGTGTCAGATTTTCATTTAAAAAATGTATAATAGTAGTTACACTCAGGTTAGGTGAGCCAGTTTAGTTATTTGGGGCATTCCAGGATAAAGCGACCAAGTTGTCATTTAACACGCTACTTTTTTTCAAATCTCTTAAAATTTGGTATACAGGGTTGTCTTTGGCTCTGAATTCATCCTGAAAACCTTAGCTCAATCAAACCAATTGGTCAAAAGATATGGCAAAGGTCATTTTGAGGTCATGGTTTGACCTCTGTCTCTGTGAAGCCTCATAGCTTAGGTCATAATAGTGATAGACCTATCACCCTATAGGTATATATTTGGAATCAGCAAACCACAAGGATTTCATAACCTTGGTTAACCTTGGTTTTGCTTCTGCCTGAATTGTTCATTCTGATGGTCAAACTTGTCACTCCACCTTAGACCTACAGTTTAACATGGAATTTGAGCCATGTCTCACTTGCAGCAGCCCAGCATTTTAACCACTAGGCAACCCAGGGTACCCATTTATCTACCAACCAATTTTATTTTTTGTTTGGAAGGATGAACAGCTGAGTTTTGCTGCACACCACCTGCTGTCACTGGGTCTCAATCCCAGGGCTGATGGATTTGTAGTCAGTGATGCTAACCACTACACCACTGAGGCACATTACATATATGCAGGTTTTGTATTTCTGGGTCAAGAAAAGAAAATTTGACCTTGACCTAATTTAGAGGTCACCAAATGACCTCTGGGGTATCATCTGACAAATTTTTATTCGTAATATTTGTAACATTTTGTTTGAACCAAATAATTAGTTAGGTACTTTTTTTTTTTTTTTTTGTTACAGGCAGTTTGCTGCTGTTTTCTTTAAGGAAGATGGTGTAAAAATCCTAAATATTGTGCTGACCCCATAAATAAACATAAAAAAAATTACAAAACATCTTTGCAATATCAATGATAAACTTGTGTAGTGTGCTGGAAAACTAAAAAAAGAATCATTATTATGTGTGAATTGCTGGAAAATGATCTCAAGTAATCCTGAGATATTACAAAAACATGCAGACCAAATTTCTGGAGAAAGCAACCTTTCAGAAATGGAGTCGGTGCCATTCTGGGCAGACACTGAGTCTAGAGCTACTACAGATCAGTCTGATGTTAGGATATCTCAAATTGTATCTCTCCTGGGACAAACACATGTTAAAAAAAAGTGTGTATCTATGGTATATGTATTACAGGGTATTCATAAAGTAGAGATCTCGCATACACAAGTACTTAATTTAGGGATGGAAATTGTTCATGCAATCATTGGGTCTTTCTAGATAAAAGTGTGTGGAGTTATGAAATGTTTGCCAAATTGTCACATTTAAATTTTATTAAACCTTACATACAGTACTTGATAGAATAATGTATTTAATATATGAAGAGTTCATTTCCAAAATATGATGGTGATCTCCAACCTGCACAAGAGTTCCATTCTGAAAAAAGCTTGTGCAACAGAAAATTGTACAGGTTGGAACTACCTCCCCATAATATAAATGGAGTCAGGGAATAAAAATTTAAAAAATCGTATACATTATACAGTGAACCCTTGCTAATTTGAATTAATTGTGGGGAAGGGTCATTTGGATTAGTGCAAACTATGGATTATCAGGGGGAAAAATAGAACATGGCCTAACACTAACACGCGTAAATAAACCAAACTAAACCCATGTAATAAGAAATAATGCATTAAATAACCTGTAAGACAGTAATAAAGTTGATTAATAGAATTAAAAATAATAGTTTATTATTTAAAGTACTTACGTTTAAATCCAAAGGGCTTCTGACTCCTGAAGGTAGTGTGCAGGCAGTGAGGGGCAGTGAAATACAGTAATATGCACTATAATATTTATGTACACTAATTAATTAATTAACACTAATTTTGAGTCTTTATCTCAAAGATCAAACCAATAGTTATTGCATAAAGCACCGATGCTGCGAGTCACTGGCTGCCCACCATACCCTTTGGATTAATGGTGTTTGGATTAGTGGGGGTTCACTGTATAAAGTATTTTTTACCTGAATAAAAGCTTAAATCATTGTACAGTAAATGTATATAAATAATGCATATAAAATAATGTATAACAAGAAGTATAAATAGTAAAAACTTTAAAAAGTTTTAAAAACATCACTATAAAAATAATGTAATAATCCAGAGGAGTGTGAGAAAGATGACTCAATGTAAACTAGCTGGTTGTACAAGGGATGTGCTATTGGGCATGTTGCTGCCAGCAGCAAATGCTAAAGTATCATATGTGTTGCACTTAGCTATACAGTAAATTTATTTCAATATTAAATCAATACTTAAACTTTCCATAGCAGCATTATGTTAATTACACTAATACTTTATTACATATGTAATATATTTTACATTGATATTAGAAGTTATAATTAATACATAATTTAGCTACTTGGGAATGTGTGTGTGGTAGTGGTGTAACATATGTTGCATGTGAGCACCTATAGTATTGCATGGGCACTAAGAGCCTTTGTTCTGGATTTACAAATTCAGTGGCATACATAAGGGTGGGGGGTCATAGGTCCTGCCCATTATAAAAATTATTACTACTATCATTAAAGATATAGGAATACCTCAAAATTCATTGTTTCGCAGATTTGTTGTCAATCTTTTACTACCTATAGTTTCTCAATCCATCACCCATATTTGCAGATTCATCATTTTCTGAAAAAATGTGAAAAAAACTATTGAAATTGACAAAATTCAACTGTTTACCAATGTAATATACATTATATTTTGCCAAAAAATGAGTAGAATTTGATTAATTAATCTGTTTAATAACATAATACAGTAAAATGTTTTTTCATTGAAACATGCTATAATCTACCTCAAATTTCATCATTTTGTATTTTGTCATGTTATTCCAGAATAAAGAGTAAAAGATTAATTATTAAGTATGTTATAAAGTAAAGATTAAAGAGTAAATAAGAAAGAACGTTAAAGATTACATATTGAATTGTTAATAAAGATAACTTAACAGTTTGTAAAACTTGTAAGCAAGGAATGAGGAATAAAACATTTGTGTTAATATTGAAAAGAGAAAAGGAATAAGAATCAAATAATCACTTGTTAAAACCTGTTAGCGAAAAGCATTAAGTATATAAAGTACTTTTTTGTTAAAACATTTTAGCAAAAGGAATAAACAATTTAGTAAAAGAGAAGCTTCTGATGTTTAAAAGTTTTTAACAGTCAATAAATTCTGAGAATCGGCGTGTGTGTCGAGTTTTGAGAAGTGGGGGAACCAATTGGCGCATGTGTGAAAATGTAAAAAAATAGAAAAATAAATAGTTTAGTATTTAATTTAAGAAAATAAAGAACATAAAGGAGGGAACTAACTGCAAGCTGGATTTGTCTGAGAAGCTGGAGACCGTTGTTGGACCAAGGGAGCCATAGATTTGTCAAGAGGGGGATGCCAAAAATATTGAAACACTAACAGAAGGAAGCTACTCTTGCAGAACCTGTAAACAAGGTGAGAAACTGTTGGTGGTATGAGCCAGCAGTCATGGAATTGGAGGTCTGGGCGGCGAGCCTGGATCCAATAACCCTTCAAGGTAAGCAGCCTGGTTTCGTGGAGGCCTAAAAAAAAATAAAAATTCTTATTTCCTGGTGTGGCTCTTAGGTTAACTGAATCCCACCACATAAAATAAGTGGCACCCAAACAGGAACTTCACTCAGGAAAGTAGGTTGTTTCCTGGTTGAGTTGTATAGAAGGAGAATGAAAGGGTAGTAGTAGGTTGGGTGTAGCAGTGTATGGTGAAGGTGTAGTAGTAGTAGTTAATAGAATAGAAGTAAAGTAGGGTAGCATCTTTAGAGATGCCTACCAAGGAGGAGGTTGAGGGAGATGGAGGAGGCATTGGAGGTAGAAAAGGTTAGGAACCATCAATTAGAGTTACAGAAGGCAGAATTAGAGAATGTTTTGGGGAAATTGCAAAGTAGATTAGAGGAACAGAGTAAGGAATTGGTAGTTTGTCATCAAGAGATGGAAGAAAGGATGATTGAGAATAGGAAAGAGATGGATGATGGATTAAAAGCAATGGTTAAGAGAATGAGTGAGTTGTGCCCCCCTCCCCCCCTTTAAGAGATGCTATGTATGCCTCTGCTCACAATTGCTTATGAAAAAGTATTAAGAAGTCAATTTTTAGTACTATCATACCTCTTTTAACGAAGCCTTGGCCAATGGATTTTCATTTAATGGACATGAAAAAAATATTCATTTTATAAATACTGTATAATAGTAAGTATAGTACCATTCAAGAAAACTGAGCCAGTAAAATTCCTCAGAAAAAAAAATTTTAAGTGATTCCTACCAGATGTTGTGTAATGCCCTAGAACTCATTACTGAAAATGACCCTGATATGGAGCGAAGCACAGGAGTGAAGAGAAACCTCTTAAATGAATTTGCTCCCTATGAGGAGATGCTTCATGAGAAGAAACGCAAGGTGAGACAGTCAACCCTTGATGCCTTCTTTGTAAAGGAGGCTTGGCCACAACCTGGCCTGTCTTTCCAATAGTAGCTGCTGCCAGGAGGAGTAGATGCACAGTATGAGTGAGGCAGCAGTGGTAAACCACACAGCAAGGTCCAAAGAAAGTACCCTTACTGATGAGTGTTATTAAATTTAGTTTTATTTATTATGGATGTTAACAAAGTCTTCATTTGAATTGTACAAAGTTAAGCATTATCACCTATACTGATTGTGGCAGCCATTTTTGTTGATTTATTATCATTGCACTGGAGCCATTTGCTTGCTGCTTAATATTTACTTTTTGTACGGAGATGGCAGTGGAAATTTGCACACATATTTCTAAGTAACCGCAACTTTTTTCTAATGTTTAAGACCAATATTGGCACATTTAATCATTATTTAGTCATTCTGTAAGAAAATAATAGTATTTAAAGGCATTTATTTATCATTTCAACTGATTTCATTATTAAGCAAGAACCTATCTCCATAAGCACCATGTTATAATGACCTCTATTAATGGATTTTTTGCTTAGCAGACAAGCCTCAAGAACATATCTTGTCCATTAAAAGAGGCATGGTAGTATTTACCACACTTTAAAAAAATTTGTGCTAATCTATCTTTGAATCTTAGCTCATGCAGATCAAAAAAAAGGGTAGTGAATTGTTCTCATCCTATCTCTGAGTTTGCGCATGTTGGACCTTGTCCAGGTTGGGGGGTCACTGTATAACCATTTTTTAGACTGAGGAAAACAGTATTGTATACTGTATATACACCACATTTTGGAAAAAATTTTAAATCTCGGTAGCTAAAGTCGTGGGAAAAATTGCACAGTGCTAAAAAATTGATGTCTTACATGAAAATACATAATATCAACCACCATTTGCATGACTATACTGTATTTTTTGTGGGTAATAAAGTGTTTCTCTGAATTTTTTTCATTTGCTACAATAAAAATTTTGTACCCAAGACCCTACCAAATTTTGCCAATCATCCCAAAAATCTCAAAGAAACTTTCAGTTCGGACTTTATTGATGTAAAAGTTACACACACAGATGGATGTACCAAGGCATGGGTGAGTGGTGCAGCTGCCCAGGGTGTCACTGTGTGGCGGGTGCCAAATTGTTGGTCTAAGAGCTGCCACAGAATGAAATTTAGATTTTTAATTATGTAGTATGTATTGTTTATGTATTAAATAATTATGTGTTTTAATTATGCATTTCTATCATAATCAATTTGTGTATGTTCCAAATTTAATTGGGTGTCGGGGCTGCATAAGAATGCCTTGCACAGGGTGCCATCACAGGTTGGTATGACCCTGCACATATACAAGAAGTTATTATTGTTGTTCCTAGTAGAAAAAGATCAATCTTCATTAAAATTAAATAAAACTTTTTGGCAGATGATACTCTAGAGGTCATTTGGCAACCTCTAAATTAGGTTGAGGTCAGATTTTTATTTCTTGACCTAGATATACAAAACTTGCATATATGGAATCTGGAGCTATTGAAGAATAGGGACCCCAGCCTTTTTTAGTTAGGCTTATAAGGCTAACTAACAAAAATATCACAACCTAACCTAACCAATCGTTAGGTTAACTGTACGCCCTTGATGATTGGTTAGTTTAGATCATGATATTTTTGTTAGTTAGCCTTATAAAGCTAACTAAAGAAGGCTGGGGTCCCTATTCTTCAATAGCTCCTGGGGTCCCTATTCTTCAATAGCTCCTGGAATCCTTGTTTTATTGATTCCAAATATATATAGTTTGATTGATCTATCACTACTGTGACCTAAGCTATGAGACATCAAAGAGAGAGAGGTCAAACCATAACCTCAAAATGACCTCTTCCATAGTTTTTGACCATTTGGTCTGATTGAACTAAGATTTGCAGAAATGAATTCAGAATCAAAGACAACACTATACACCAAATTTCACCACATTTGGAGAAAGTTAGGTGTTAAGCACTGGTTATCTTGTCCTCGAATGCCCCATTTGTTGATCAGTAGTACAAGGTAGTAGTAATTAAATTTAAGAACCTTTACAGAGTATTGGTATTAAATCTGCAGATTTTATGTTCTAAATGTAGTTGTTGTTTGTTAAAAGTATGGTATTACTAGATAGGCTACATTATAAAATATAACATTTCTTTTTGTTGTGCATCTTAACCCACCAGTCTGACTGTCTTATTTTAATATATTCAAAGAGAAAAGAAAGATGCAAGGCAGGAATAATGTGTGCTGCTGAACAGAAGATACATGGTGACAGAAATAAACTAATGTTTTAGATACTATCCTTATAATGTTTTTATATACTATATGGTAATTTTAACCTGGTAGTGTGACGCAGTAGTGTAGCTTGGCAATTGGGGGGGGGGGGGACTGCCACCCCTGATCAGAAAAATATCTGGTCCAGTCAGAAATTTAGGACTGGTTGTAAAAAAATATTTATAGAGTCATTGACACTTTTGCCAAGATGAAATAGTAGCGCACAGTTATTGTCTGAAATAAACTTCCATAATGCAGTACAATACAGCTGTCTAATTTCTATGATCCATATGTTTGGCTTCTGCCTGTCCTAATAATAAATAACTTGCCTGTCATATAATCCTATAACAAATTAGAAATAAATCAGTATTTCTTTTTATTACAAATTTATATTTCTAAATTTTGAGTTTTAGATTGTTTAGTTGTCCTGTCCAGTGGGCGATTTATACCCCCCCCCCCCCCCCCCCCCCCAAAGACCCTGCTATGCCACTGGTGTGACAGTCTTCTTGCAAAACATCTTTCATTACACAGGTTATACATGCAGCTCTGCTCAGTATAATATTTTCCTTTAAGTTATAAGGCTATATTATTTAAATAGATTTTAAATAAATTGTAATTAACTTTTTAATTTATTAAATTTAAATTTAAGTTTTCAAATAAATTTCAAATATATTTTCTTCAGTTTCTAAGCAAATTAGAAGTTGTACAATTCATAATATTTATGTTCAGATAACCCTACATTTTATTTTCATATAATGTACAATAATTTGAAGATGTACTTCACAATTCTTTAATTCATAATTATTTACATATAATATTCAGTGCATTTAGATTAATGTTAGTGTGAAGCCACCCTAAAGGCTAAGGTAACTATGGTTTTCCATCATTGTTGTTGTTGCATACTTTTACAAAGAAAGGCATATTAAATATTTTGCTTACCATCCTAGTTTTTGCACTTTCAGAAAAATTGTGGTAGGTCATATGCGAATTATTTGAAAAATCAAGGATAATATATTTTTTTTGCAATCCAATCTTTTTAGCTCAGATTTTAGGACTCACAACCTTTTTGCTATTTGGGTGAGTAGGTGTAAACTATATGAATTTTAAAACTTGCCATTCTAACCACTGCATTTAATAGTGGTCATCCACTCTTTTCCTTTTACAGTAGAATCTCCACTAGCAACCATCTCCCAGACATGACTGATCCCCAATTACGACCACTTTTAGCCAGTCCCAAACTGATCTAATGCTAAATACCTTATATCAATATTCCCCAAGTCAACTACTCCCCTATTCCGAACAATGACCATTGAATTTGGCTCAGGTCCAATTTTTTATCTATAATCAGACTAGAACCTCTCAAGGTCATGGAGCTCTAGTTGCCAGTGGTCACTGTTTCATATAAATGATGCTTAGTCAGTTTCTGAATGGTCATTTGCGTGGTTGCTTTGTGAACTCTTGGCCATGTGACATCATATTACGGTGTTATCTTATTACAATAATATTGGAAACATCTCTGACCTTGTTCATAAATCTTAAGCTGTGCTTGTGTGGTTATTTAGTGAATCTACCTTGAATTTAGTCCAATTATTGATTCATGTTACTGCAATGGCCTCAAACCCAAGCACAACACTATGTCGTAAAGAGCTCACTCTACAGGAAAAGGTCATGGTCATTAAAGTAAGCCAGGGCAAAAGCCAGCGTGCCTTGGCAGAAGAATTTGGGGTAGGAAAAACCCAAATTCAGACTATTTTAAAGCGCAAGGCTGAATATCTCTTAGCCTATGAGTCTAATGAATCTTCCAGCCGTAAAAGAATTTGTTTGAGGCCTGAATATGAGAAACTTGATCAAGTTATGTGGGGCTGGTTTCAGCGTGTTTGCTCTGTGAATATGCCTGTGTCAGGGCCTATACTCCAAGAAAAAGCTAGCGAGTATGCTGGAAAGCTTGGTATTCAAGATTTCAAGGCATCTAATGGATGGTTAGTTAAATTTCGCACACGTCATAACATAAACTCAGCCAAAGTGTGTGGGGAACATGGCAGTCTCTCTCAACACTCTGTGGATGACTGGCTAGCCAAACTGCCTGATCTGCTGCAGGGCTATGCAGACTGTGACATTTACAGTATGGATGAGTCTGGCTTTTTCTACAAGGCCCTGCCTGACCGCTCACTATCTACTAAAGGGGAAACCTGCACTGGAGGGAAACGATCTAAAGAGCACCTAACTGCTGTGATATGTGTGAATTTAGCTGGTGAATTTGAACGCTTGGTTGTGATTGGAAAAGCTGAGAACCCTTGCTGTTTCAAAAACATTTCAAAAACTACTCTCCCTGTCACGTGGCAGTTCAACGAAAAGGCTTGGCAGACATCTCATACATTTGAACAGTGGCTTCAAAACTTTAACAAGAAAATGCATTACCAAGGGCGTGATGTGATCTTGTTTATGGACAATGCCCCTTCACATTATCACATTAAAGACCTCAGCAACACCAAGGTTGTGTTTATGCCTCCAAACACATCATCTGTTCTCCAGCCACTTGATCAGGGCATCATTCAGGCTATCAAGATGCACTTCAGAAAGCGACTTCTACGATTTGTGCTGTCTAAATCTGACTCTGCCTCCAGTGTTACCCAGGTGTCTAATAGCATCACAGTGCTTGATGCCTGTCAGTGGTTGGCCAGTGCCCAGTCTGAAGTAAAGCTATCCACAGTCATTAAGTGTTTTGCAAGGTGTGGCATGACACCTCCACCTAAGGATGATGATCCAGAAGATGATCTACCTTTGGCCCGCCTGCTCAACATGGCACGAGAGAACATGATGGATCCCATCCTGGGTGTTGAGGAGTATGCAAACATAGACAGTGACTGTCCTACTACTGATCAACTTGATGAAGGCTGGGAGGATAGCCTGCTGGATGATCTCTGCTGCCACCCACTAAAAGCTAAAGACATACCAGATGATGACCCTGAGCCTGAACCAGAGCCTGCTATCACCTCACTCAAGTCAGCCATGGAGTGTGCTAGTCATCTTAAGCAGTTTTGCTTAAGCAGGGATTACGGAGACCTGCTTACCATGGTTACTTCACTGGAAGAAAGCTTACAACAGAAATCTATTGATGCTAAGCAGGTACAGCCACAAATCACCAGCTTTTTTGCTAGAAAGTAACTAAGTGAATTTGGACTTATTGACTTTACATATTGTGCTCATTTAAAAAATTTATTTGGTTTTATTCAGTTTAAATAAAAAATCTAAATTTTATATAAATTTTCATATTAGTGATTCAAATTTAATATTAATTCATTAATTTACCTCTAATATTTTATCTAGTTTTATTCAGTATACAGTAAAACCCATTTAATCTGGACTTTTTTTATCCAGAAATCTGCTTAATCCAGACTGGCTGACCACTTTGGACTTTCTGGTTAATCCAGACTGAGTCCAGATTAACCAGAAATAGTCTGGATGCAGTCTGGATCACCCACGTGTTGCAAACTTACACTTTTGAATCACAAACTTGCAGTATAATATATATTATATTATTCATCCACATTTAAGTACTTACCACAAAGTTGGTGATGCTTTTGATTATGGAGGTGGTGGTAGGGGAGTCGTAGTGGAGGTGGAAGATGGAGCTCTTACTGGCTTGTACACTAATTTACTATTTACAATCAGGGGTGCAGTGCCAATTTTATAGGTGCCGGAGCTCTGGTGGGCCTGACAAAAGCCTGCCATTTCCTATCCTGTTTCTATATATGCCACACGATGACTAAGTATTTCGTGTTTGCACTCACTCACTAAACTGTTGATAATTAATGGAGACAATTTTTTTGTTGCTTGTTATGGTAATTCCTCCAAACTTCCTCTTGCAGAGGTGCCGGAGCGGCGCTCCGGTGAGCTCCGGCAGCACTGCACCCCTGTTTACAATACACTTAACACTTAATGTAGACTGTACAGTGTACACTGCACTGTTAACAGTTAATTACTGTCACTTTCATCCCCCTCCATCAACACTAACGGAGGCTCAGGGGTGACAGCTGGTGTAGGGTCATAAGATGATGTGTCTGAGCCATAATGGGTCATTCTCTGTCAGATCAACCAAAAAAAATTGAAATTAACACCCTCATCTCTCATATTTTGCTGAAATTTGGTTTATAGGGAGTTTGTGAGCCCTGAATCCATTTCTGAAATTATAAGGTCAATCCGACCAACGGTTCAAGAGATATGACCTCGGGCAATTTGAGGTCACTCGCGAGGTTACTAACATTTGGCGAGCCATAACTTGGGTAATAATTGTCATAATTATATAAAAGTATATATATTTAGAATCAGAAAACGACAAGGAATCCAAATATGCAAGTTTTAGAACTCTAGGTTGAAAAATAAAAAAGTTACACTGTAACCAAAATTTGAGGTCACGATTTGACCTCTGGGGTATCAAATGAGAATTTTTTTTTTAAATGTAAAAAATGAAGGCATAGGCATTGGCTATTAGAATCAGCAAAAAAAAGTTTGTTTATGTTAGCATTTTTCATGTAACTAACATATAAGTGAACACCATATTCATAAGTTGTGCGTCAATTCTACCTATTTTTTCACACTTAAGCTCATAATTTGACCTATAGAAATTAAAATTACATTTTTATAGATATAAAAACAAAGTCAGAGTTCTTGACTAATAGAAACAATCATAAAAAGTTTGTTTATGTTGGTACTTTTCATGTAACTAACTTATAAGTGAACACCATATTTATAAATTGCTTGTCATTTCAAGGAATTTTTATATCTTAGCTATCAATTTGACCTCAAGCTCCAAGAATTTAATAAAAATTGTATTTCACTGCTAATCTACACTGGCAATAATAGTTATAATAGTGAAAGGGGAAGACTAAGCTCACATGTAGCCTAAACAAACCTGTTGAAACATGTTGCTACTTGTCTAAGTGCAGAACCAACACAGATAGTTGCAAAATTCCTTGTCTACAGGTTAGTACAGTTCCAGCCAGCACTGTGGGTGGCTGGTGGGTATGGTGTTTTAATGAGCCTCAGAGACTATCAAGGCCTAAAATATTAAGTGTGTATAGCTATATATTTTCTAAAAAAATATATTACCTAATTGTAAATCCTATATCTTTACAGATCAAAATACAATGGTTCGGCACTTGAAATACTGCCAGGACCCTATTCAAAAACACAAGAAACGCATAACAATCAATCTTAGAAAAGTGACTGATGTACTTGTTGAAAAATGTGCTGGAAGAGTGAAAAAAGACTCATTGTTGTGTGTGAACTGCTGGACACTGATAATGAAAAACCCCACTATACTTAGTACCACTGAAAACAACGAGTCTGAGCAGGATTCAAATGAATCATCTACTATCAGTGGCTTGAGTAACATCTCTTCAATTCAAGATCTGGACAATGACAGTGATTGCTTGATAAAGGAAAATCCTTCAACTTCAGTTGAACCAGTTCTAGCATTTCTGGACCAAACACCAGTTAAAAAAAGTAAGTAATAAATTAATATAATAACTTATACTTTACTACAAGGTCTGTTTGATCTACTATATAGCCAATTATATAGCATTTAAGGTACTATAATTAATATTTAATTACTAATATTCAGGTGTGTGAAACCTTTTTTTCTGTTCTTTTCAGAAGGGCTGTCATTAAGCCAGAAAAAGCGCAAGGCTCGTGGTAAGCTATCATCTGCTCAGAAACACCTGAAGGAGAGGCTAGAACTCAGTTATGGTGTTCAAATTACCGAGGAGGTAAGTGATACTTCAAAACCTGAAACTAAATCTGAAAAACATCTAGACAAATTAATGAATGAATTGAAACAGTCATTCCTGGAGAGCAAATGTCACCATCACAAACTACAAATATTGACACTCTCACCATACACAATTGAAAAAACAGCTAGTTTCTTTCAAACTACAACATACATGGTGAAAAGAAGCCGTTCACTTAAATCAGAACATGGAATCCTTCCGAAGATTCCACTAATGAGCAAAGGAAAAGTGATATCTGAAGAACACAAAGATATAGTTAGAAGATTCTATGAGTCAGAAGAGGTTAGTCGTATGTGTCCTGGCCAAAAGGATTGCGTGAAAGTTATCAGTGCTGAAGGTGCAAAAACGATTGGTCCTTGGGAATTTAAGAGAGATGTTTGAACTATATAAAAATGATGAAAAGAATCCCAAAATAGGATTTTCCACATTTGCAAAATTACGGCCATCATATTGTGTGCTTGCCGGTAGTGGTGGGACTCATTCTGTCTGTGTCTGCACATACCATCAAAATCCAAAATTGCAGCTGGCTGCATTGGGAGAAAGAGGTCTTTCATACAAGGATCTTATGGATTACAGTGTCTGCAGTACAGAAAGAGAGACTTGCATGATGCAACTTTGCAATGATTGCCCAAGAGAAGAGGGTGTCCTGGATTTTCTTGAGTTACTTGACAGTGTGAAATCAGCTCCAAATGAAATATCTTACAAGCAATGGGTGACTGTTGACCGTTGTACAATGGTTGATAAGGTGGAGCCACTTCATGAATACTTATCATCCCTAAGCATGAAAATATCCCGCATGGTTCGTCATCACTTTGTTGCTCAGCAACAATCACAGTACTTCAAGCAGTTGAAAGAAACACTACCACCTCAGAGCGAGGTAGTTATAGTAGGTGATTTCTCTGAGAATTATTCTTTCATTGTCCAGGATGCTGCCCAAGGGTTTCACTGGGACAATTCACAGTGTACAGTTCACCCTTTTGTCATCTATTATAGATCATCTGCAGACCAGGAACTTAGCCATTTTAGTGTGTTTCTTATCTGCATCACTAAAACACAACACTATAATGGTTTACTCATTCATATTGAAGCTTATGACATATGTTAAATTCAGATGCCCACAATTGAAGAAGGTGCACTATTTCTCAGATGGATGTGCTGGCCAATATAAGAACAGATACAACTTCACAAATCTCTGTTACCATGAAGAGGATTTTGGTCTGTCTTGTGAATGGCACTTCTTTGCTACATCCCATGGCAAAAATGCATGTGATGGGATTGGAGGAACAGTGAAAAGAGCTACTGCTCGTGCCAGTTTGCAGAGAACTACAGAGAGGCAAATTCTTACACCAGAACACATGTTTCAGTTTTGTGAAGAAAACTTGAGCAAGAAGATAAATTTTTTCTTTGTAACTACAGCTGATTTGAAAGATGCAGAAGAATGGTTGGAACATCGATTCAAGGATAGTAGGGCTATTCCTGGAACTCAGAAATATCATAGATTTGTTCCCCTAAACAAGGAAGAACTGATGGTGTATCCCATTTCAAGTGGCATTGGAGAAAAGAAAAGAATAAGGAAAAGTCATTTTACTAATGAACCTGCAATGATTGGTAACCTAAAATGTGTCAAACCAGGATAGTATGTTGGCTGCATTTATGACATGCAAGTTTGGTATGGAATTGTGGAGGAATATTGTGAAGAGTTTGATGATTTCACTGTGAACTTTCTACATCCCTCTGGGTCATCAGGATCAAGTGCATATTATTATCCATCAAACAAGGATTCATGTGCAGTGCCAGGACATCATATATTAACTGTAATGAGTTGTCCTACCCTAAGAGGAGGCAGCAGAATTCAATACATTTTTCCACAAAAAGAAATTGATGAGAGCATCGAGCATGCAAAAATTGTATTAGGCTAGCACATGAATCCTCTAAGTAGGTCTTCCCCTTTCACTATTATAACTATTATTGCCAGTGTAGATTAGCAGTGAAATACAATTTTACATTTTTTGCCTTTGTTTTTATATCTATAAAAAAATTTAATTTTAATTTCTATAGGTCAAATTATGAGCTTAAGTGTGAAAAAATAGGTAGAATTGACGCACAACTTATGAATATGGTGTTCACTTATATGTTAGTTACATGAAAAATACTAACATAAACAAACTTTTTTTTGCTGATTCTAATAGCCAATGCCTATGCCTTCATTTTTTACACTTAAAAAAAAAATTCTCATTTGATACCCCAGAGGTCAAATTGTGACCTCAAATTTTGGTTACAGTGTAACTTTTTTATTTTTCAACCTAGAGTTCTAAAACTTGCATATTTGGATTCCTTGTCATTTTCTGATTCTAAATATATATACCTTTATATAATTGTGACCATTATTACCCAAGTTATGGGTCGCCAAATGTTAGTGACCTCGCAAGTGACCTCAAATTTCCCGAGGTCATATCTCTTGAACCATTGGTCGGATTGACCTTATAATTTCAGAAATGGATTCAGGGCCCACAAACTCCCTATAAACCAAATTTCAGCAAAATCTGAGAGATGAGGGTGTTAGGCACTGGTTGATCTGACAGAGAATGACCCTAAGGTGTAGAGGCTCTTTGAAAGCTGCATGAAGGTCGAGAGACAGATGTCTCACTATCAGTGGACACTCTGCCTCTTGACTGACTGGAAGTAACTGGTGATCTTTTGGTGTTGTTTACTCTGGTTCTTGTTGAGCTCCATCCTCATCATTCTCAGACCTTCATAAAAGTCATTGAAGACTCCCCCTTGCTGGTCTACAATTTTCAGCAGTGTGTCCGTGGCCTCTATACCTTTGGCAAATGAAATGAGCTGCTGCTCTTCAAACTCCACCTGCTCACTGGATGTGGAGACATCTTGAGCTATTTCCTTCTGCATCATGTGGTGGTATCCAGGGACACCAGAGTCTTCTTCCAGCCACTCTTCTACCTCATTTTCTGCAAGCTAACCCTGGCCACCATCTTCAAGAAGGCTCCTGAAGTCACCTGGGCCAAATCCCTCAAAAGTTGACACAGCTTTTGGTATGTCAAGGAGTTTGACCCAGCCATTCTTGAGAGTGTTGAGTGGAACCTCCTTCCAGGCATCAGCCCAATTAAAGATGGCATCCTTGATGTTGTACCTTTTGAAGTTCTCTAGTGTCTTCTGAGCGCCGGTGTCCCTATATCCCTCCTCATCCATGCCTTCCTCCACCACCACAAGGCACTGATTGAGGAATTTCTTCCTGTAGAGCCTCTTGCAAGACTCTATTATGCCCTGGTCCATTGGCTGTATGAGCGATGTGGTGTTGGCAGGAAGGAACATTGCTGATATCCTGCCATCCTTACTCCTCAGCTGATTGGTTGATGGGTGAGCTGGAGCATTGTCCAGGAGAAGAACAGCCTTGGTCTTCTCAGTTGGTACACCATACATCCTCTCCTGGAACCTCCGAACCTGTGGCACAAAACACACTTCAAACCAGGTTTGAAAAATTTCTTGAGTAAACCAGGCTGACTTGTTCCTAAAATACATTACTGGCAGGGAGTTCATGATGTCTTTAATGACTCTAGGCTGCCTAGATTTCCCCACCACAGCAGCTGGCAGATGGTGGGAGCCATCAGCATTTGCACAACATAGAACTGAAAAAATGTTCTTTGACAATTTTGTGCCCTGGAGTACTCTGAATGCTCTTGTTAACCTGAGTGTTCGATGGGAGAGATCACCAAAACAGTCCAGTTTCATCACTGTTGTAAATCTGGAAATCATGCAGGTCATTCTCCATCACTTTTTGAAGTTTCACTATGAATGGGTCCACAGCTTCCAGGTCAGTACTCAGAATCTCTCCTGTTATTTTCTTGTTGACCATGCAATGGCATTTACAGAAATGGTGCAGCCAACTACTACTCCACTTATAATTTTCCAAGCCAAGATGGACCGTGAGTCTTTCAGCTGCCTCCTGAATGTCAATGCCCCTCACTGGCACACCTTCAGCACGTTGTTGGGTATACCACTTGTACATGGCCTGGTCCAGGTCACCATGTGCCGCATGACGCGCACAAAACACTTTTTGTTGACTAGTAGCACCCTCAGTTTCTTGTGAGACCTTCTTCACTTCATCCTTGTTCTTCAATAGATCGTAGAAGGTCGATTTCTTCAAGTTATACTTCTCCATCAGAACTTTAGGAGAAACACCTTTCTCATAGTCTTCTAAGACTGCTAGCTTGTCCTTCAGATTAAACTCCTCCCTGGCCCTCTTCTGACCTCCCTTTGCAACTGTCTTGCCTTTAGAAGCCATGGTAAGAATGTCCACAAAGTCACGACACGTCCTAGAGAGGTTGATGATGCGCGCACGGGCTGTAGCAGGGTGACTGAGTGACTCACATCACATCTTACCCTTGTCAGTGATACAGTTGCTGTGTTATTCACCTGGATGATAATGACATTACGTTGTGTGTGTGTGTGTGTGTGTGTGTGTGTGTGTGTGTGTGTCACTGACCTGGGTGTAGTGAGGTTGAATGTGGTATTGGGGGTGTGCTGCTGCTTACCAGTGTTTTGAATAAATAAAGTTCATGTTCTTTATGCAAATAGAATACATTTTAATAAACTTATATTGTAGGCAATTGTGATAAGCCTATATGACTTTATCAAGAATTAAGTTATTGTGATGGTTTTAATGCACAAAAAACATCACCTAAAGTTCTAATTCTCAATAAAGTTCTTTCAAACATCGGAAATTTACACTATCGACAGTGGAGAATGTATTAAAACAGCAACTATGCAGCACAAATACATGAACACACATGCCCACAGCTTGGGCAATGGTCTTAGGGAGGGATGGGTGGGTGTGCGACACGTGGGTGATCCAGACTCTGCTCTTATAATCCGGACTGAGTCTGGATCAACCAGAATTTGACCAGGCTTCATCCAGACTTCACGTAATATGGACTGGATTTCCCCCCAATTAGTCTGGATTAAACGGGTTTTACTGTAAATAAAAAATATTCATATAAATGTTTTAATTTTTTATAAACCTGAACAATGCCTATTTACCCAGATGTAATACACTCTTCTCACAATTTTCTGTAACTAGACCACTCATCTAAAGTGACCACTTCTGCTGGGTCCCATGGCTGGTCTTAATAGGGAGATTCTACTGTATTTATTAATGATCTTTTAATTTGCACTTCCTGTCCTATTCGCTCCTACGCTGATGATTCTACTCTTCACTTCTCCACCTGCTTCCCAAAGCATCTATCACAGCAGTCATTTCATGATTTGTGTAAGATGGCTATGGGACACCTGACCTCCTGATCTTTCTGCTACATTTGATTGGGGCAGAGAAAACCTTGTGGTTTTCAGTGCCTCAAAAACTCAGTTCCTTCATCTGTCTACTCATCACAATCTTCTACACAACTATCTCCTTACCTTCAACAACACACAACTCAATCCTTCCTCTTCTCTTAACATTCTTGGCATTTCCTTTTCTCATGATCTTTCCTGGAAAGATCACATATACTCTCTTTCTAAAACAGCTTCTAAGAGGTTAGGTGTGCTGTACCACCTCCACAGTTTCTTCACCCCCACTCAGTTGCTCTCTCTATATAGGGGTCTTGTTCGCCCCTGTATGGAGTATGCTTCTCGTGTGTGGGGTGGCTCAACCCACACAGCCATACTTAACTGGGTGGAATCAAAGGCTTTTTGTCTCATCAATTCTCCACCTCTTACTGATTGTCTTCAATCTCCCTCTTTTCACCACAATGTTGCCACACACACTCTTTACTATCGCTATCATAACAAACATTGCTCTTCTGAACTCTCTAACTGCATGCCTCCTCCTTTAAGGAGAGCATGCAGTACCAGACTTTCTACACTTTCTCATTCCTTTTCTGTCCAACTATCTAGTGTAAAACTTAATTGGTATTTTCAATCTTTCATCTACTCACCCAGTCAACTCTGGAACAATCTCCCTCAATCCATCTTTCTTCCTGTCTATGACCTCCCATCTTTCAAATGCCATGTGTCTAGGCATCTCAAAAACCCTGGACCTTGATTTTGGCTCTTCTTCTATGGGAGGGGCGCTTTTGTGGACATTTGCCCTTGGCCCTTCCTTCCTGCATAAAAAAAAAGAAAAAGTATTATAGAGGGCCCATCAGATTTAGAATTTTTTTCCAGTTGATTAAGAATAATGCATATCGGAACACTAATACAGTACTCTATCCTGATTTTCATGGGTTGTATGAAACTTAATCACCATATTTGATTGGCTTAATGATTTTGAACTTTCTTGAACCAGGACCAACTTGTCTGTTTCTGCTTCATCACCATTAGAAAAAGTATTTTGTTTCAGTTGGGAGCAGTGTAAAATGAAATCTCAACATAACAGCAAGAAATTTTAGTGCATTCACATTACAGATTTTAGTTGGATATGTACTTCTAGTATTAAAAATTTTGGAATAGCTTATGTTGACAATTTTGAAACTAATACTATATTTACATTGGTTAAACTGCCAAATCCATAAACACTTCTATTTCTTTATTATTTGAAACTAAGTACATGTTACTGCCATTTATAGAGTTTTGAAATGAAAGCAGAAGCAGCAGAAGATTCTGAAGGTACTTCTGTTGAGGAAGACCCTCTTCATCTTGATGGATATGAAGCCTTTTCTCATCAGGTAAATGAAGCATACAGTGATTAGAGTTCATTAGTTGTCTTCTTACGCAAGCAAACTGACATATTACTTTTTCTTCCACTTTTGGTTTTGAAATGTATGATACTACCAGCATGGACTCATAATTTTCATGTACTGTATTTGGAATGGCTACATCATGCTCATGTTACATCACTGCTTCCCATTAGATCACTAAGGTTAAGTGATGTTGGGTCTGTTCACTAGTTGGATGGGTGACTTCAAATAATGTGCCACAACAGCTCTTAAATGGTTTGGATCCCACATAAAGCTGTAGCTCCCTCCCTCCCTGTATATACTTTATTACAAAAGAGGTTAAATAACCACAAATATTATTATTTCTCCATATTTGGAAAGCTTGCTATATAAGTCATTGATATATATTATGTGGTAAGTATTTTATTAAAATGTAAGGTGAGAATATTACCATCTAAATTCATTCCTTTTATTTTTGGTAACTTCATCCTTTTACATATTAAGTAGGTTTGGAACAAAATTATTATAAGCACATCTTTATTGCTGCTGGGTTTATTAGGCCTACTTGGAAGAGATTCTTAATATTGGAAATTTAGAAATGTCAGTCTGGGTGGGGGATTATTTATCCAGTCTCCAGACACAAATCCACATCTCAGACCTGTTGAAAGGAAGTGTGAGTAGAGTTGTAAAATTTCCAGGAAATTTCCTGGGAACACAGCCTAGAGGACTCCAGCCTAGAGGTGGGGCCACCAGCTTGACCTCCGTGTGAAGAGAGACCAACGCACGAAACAACATAAGGTTCATAAGGTAAGGTTCACACCTGATGTGGGAATTTAATGTATATTTTACAGGGATACAGGAATAAATAGAAGTAAGCCTTTCTCAAAGTAAGAATCCCAGAAGCTGAGGCCTTTCAGTAAATTTTAAATAACTTTAGTTTGAAAAATTAAATTTTTCCTAAGAATGAGCATTTTGGTGGGGGAAAGAGGATTAGATATACTATTTATTGCACACAACCAAGTGCTAACTTGAGCTTGTTGCCCTGTTTATCTAAAACACACTAACTTATGCTTATGTATTGTAATTATACATAAGACACTACAATTTACAGGAAGACAAAAAGTAGGTAGGTAGTTGTATAATCCTAACTTAATCTACATATAACTTGTATAACTTCTCTCTACAAAGAAGTTACATATTCCTCATTTGATATGGAAACATTTTCAGCAATTATGTGGCTAGACAAACTTTTCATATTCTCTTCCTCATCACCACTTTCTTTACTGCATGTGCTTGGAGCACTTGTAATTGGCACTGTTGATTTTTTTTTTTTTATGCAGGAAGGAAGTGCCAGGGGCAAATGCCTAGAAAAATTTCTCCAAGGTTTTTGAGATGCCTGGACACTGTGTGTTTAAAAAACTAAAGGTCGTAGAAAAGGGGAAAGATGGATTGAGGAAGATTGTTCCAGAGTTGACTGGTTGAGTAGATGAAAGATTGTAAATACTGATTAACCCTTGTGTTAAGGAGTTGGACAGAGAAGGAATGAGACTTTGTTGAGAGTCGGGTACTGGGTGCTGGAGGCATACAGTTAAAGAGTTCAGAAGAGCAGTGTCTGTTATAATAGTGATGGTAAAGAGAGAGACTGAAGACAGTCAGTAAGAGGTGGAGAAATGATGAGACAAAAAGCCTTTGATTCCACCTGGTCAAGTAGAGCTGTGTAGGTTGAGCCACCCAACATATGAGAAGCATACTCCATCCAGGGATGGACAGAACCACTGAGTGGGAGCAAAGAAACTGCAGAGCCAGTATAGAACACGTAACCTCTTAGAAGCTGTTTTGGAAAGAGAGTATATGTGATCTTCCCAAGAAAGATCATGAGAAAAGGAAATGCCAAGAATGTTAAGAGACGAGGAAGGATTGAGTTGTGTATTGTTGAAAGTAAGGGGATAGTTGTGTGGAAGATTGTGACAAGTACACAAATGAAGGAACTGAGTTTTTGAGGCATTGGAAGCCACAAGGTTTTCTCTGCCCCCAATCAAAGATAATAGAAAGATGAGAAGTCAGATGTACCATAGCCATCCCATGTGAAGCATTGAGTGTCTGTTTAGAGGGACACTTTGTGAAGAGGGTGGACAAGTGACGAGTGGAATCATCAGCATAAGAATGGGTAGGACAGGAAGTGTGACTTAAAAGACCACTGATAAATGAAAGGAAGAGAGTGGGTGACAGGACAGAGCCCTGATGAACACCACTGTTAATAGCTTTAGCAGAAGAGCAGTGGCCATCTACAACCACAGCTATACATTAGCCAGAAAGGAAATTAGAGAGAAAGGCACAGATAGAAGGATAGAAACTGAAGGAGGGCAGTTTGGAAATTAAGGATTTTTGCCAGACTCTATCAAAAGCTTTTGATATTTCTAGTGCAGTAGCAAAGGTTTCACTTAAATCCCGAAAGGAGGATGACCAAGAGTCAGAGAGATATGCAAGAAGATTGCCAGTAGAGCATCCCTTGCAGAAACCATACTGATGATCTGAAAGAAAATTGTGAGAAGAGAGGTGTTTAAGAATCTTCCTATTAAGGATAGATTTAAAAACTTAGGAAAGACAAGAAATCAAAACAGTTGGATGATATTGGAGGGTTAAGAGCAGTCACCCTTCTTTAGGACAGGATGAAATCTGATGAATGAAAGCAAACTTCCAACATGAAGGAAACATACCAGATGAAAGAGTTTGCCCAGCATGGTATCAGCATAGAAGCATGGTTCTTAAGAACAACAGAAGGGACACCATCAGGAGTTGAACCCAGATAAGGCAGAAATATACCTCTTAAGAGGTTCTAATTTCTAACATTTAATTAAGTCAGAGGGGGGAAGAGATGGAGGAACAGCACTGAAATCATCCAGGGTTGAGTTGGAGGCAAAAGTTTCAGCAAAAAATTCAACTTTATCAGAAGATATGGCAACTGAGCCATTGGTATGAAAATGAGGAGGAAAAGAAGTAGTGAAGTTGGAGAGGTTTTTGGCTTGATCCTACAAAGAGGAAGAAGAATTAGAATTGGATATTTTTTCATATTTTTGTCTGACGAAGGTAATTTTGGCAAGTTGAAAAACAGATTTTGGATGGTGACAGTACCTTCCGAAAGATTCCTCTCTGTTGTGGATAGCATTAGAACAAGTAAGATTAAACCAAGGTTTTTTTTCATTAGAAGTAGGAATAGAATATGGAATGTATGTCTCAAATCAGAGAAGTACTGCCTGAGGGCCTCCCAATCAGTGGCACCAAGGTGCCAAAGGCATCGCCTTTTGGGAGAATTCAAAGGCCAAACTGGAGCAATATGACAGGAAACAGATGTAAGATTGTGATTGGAGGAGCCCAGTGGAGAAAAAGTTTGACAATAAGAAGGATGAGTGGTGAGAAATAAATCCAGAATGTTGGGCCTATCTCCAATTGCATGGTCTCATTGATAGATGAGTTTAATGCCTTTGTATTACAAAAAAGATATTTATAAAAATCTTTCAGTGCTAAATCTAAACATTTGAAGCTTACCTAGGAACTATAACTACTTATCGGCCCTTTTGAAAACTTCTACAGTCAAATTTAGTGTTATAATTCTCATGGAAACCTGCTTAAATAGTAGTATTAAAAACCTATGTAATATAGATAATTACGTTGCTTATCATACTGTAAGAGATGGTCAGATTGGTGCGGGTATCTCTGTGTATGTGCATCAAACTTACGACTGTAACAAAGTATTTTCTCTATGTAATAGTGACAATAAAAACCAGATTGTGAATATAAAAGACAAAAGTAATGTATATTCTGTCCATGCAATATATATAGACCACCTAATACTAATATCAGTAGCTTTTCAATTAACTTCGATAACATGTTATGGGTCATTCTCTGTCAGATCAACCAAAAAAAATTGAAATTAACACCCTCATCTCTATATTTGCTGAAATTTGGTTTATAGGGAGTTTGTGAGCCCTGAATCCATTTCTGAAATTATAAGGTCAATCCGACCAACGGTTCAAGAGATATGACCTCGGGCAATTTGAGGTCACTCGCGAGGTTACTAACATTTGGCGAGCCATAACTTGGGTAATAATTGTCATAATTATATAAAAGTATATATATTTAGAATCAGAAAACGACAAGGAATCCAAATATGCAAGTTTTAGAACTCTAGGTTGAAAAATAAAAAAGTTACACTGTAACCAAAATTTGAGGTCACGATTTGACCTCTGGGGTATCAAATGAGAATTTTTTTTTAAATGTAAAAAATGAAGGCATAGGCATTGGCTATTAGAATCAGCAAAAAAAAGTTTGTTTATGTTAGTATTTTTCATGTAACTAACATATAAGTGAACACCATATTCATAAGTTGTGCGTCAATTCTACCTATTTTTTCACACTTAAGCTCATAATTTGACCTATAGAAATTAAAATTACATTTTTATAGATATAAAAAACAAAGTCAGAGTTCTTGACTAATAGAAACAATCATAAAAGTTTGTTTATGTTGGTACTTTTCATGTAACTAACTTATAAGTGAACACCATATTTATAAATTGCTTGTCATTTCAAGGAATTTTTATATCTTAGCTATCAATTTGACCTCAAGCTCCAAGAATTTAATAAAAATTGTATTTCACTGCTAATCTACACTGGCAATAATAGTTATAATAGTGAAAGGGGAAGACTAAGCTCACATGTAGCCTAAACAAACCTGTTGAAACATGTTGCTACTTGTCTAAATGCAGAATCAACACAGATAGTTGCAAAATTCCTTGTCTACAGGTTAGTACAGTTCCAGCCAGCACTGTGGGTGGCTGGTGGGTATGGTGTTTTAATGAGCCTCAGAGACTATCAAGGCCTAAAATATTAAGTGTGTATAGCTATATATTTTCTAAAAAATATATATTACCTAATTGTAAATCCTATATCTTTACAGATCAAAATACAATGGTTCGGCACTTGAAATACTGCCAGGACCCTATTCAAAAACACAAGAAACGCATAACAATCAATCTTAGAAAAGTGACTGATGTACTTGTTGAAAAATGTGCTGGAAGAGTGAAAAAAGACTCATTGTGTGTGTGAACTGCTGGACACTGATAATGAAAAACCCCACTATACTTAGTACCACTGAAAACAACGAGTCTGAGCAGGATTCAAATGAATCATCTACTATCAGTGGCTTGAGTAACATCTCTTCAATTCAAGATCTGGACAATGACAGTGATTGCTTGATAAAGGAAAATCCTTCAACTTCAGTTGAACCAGTTCTAGCATTTCTGGACCAAACACCAGTTAAAAAAAGTAAGTAATAAATTAATATAATAACTTATACTTTACTACAAGGTCTGTTTGATCTACTATATAGCCAATTATATAGCATTTAAGGTACTATAATTAATATTTAATTACTAATATTCAGGTGTGTGAAACCTTTTTTTCTGTTCTTTTCAGAAGGGCTGTCATTAAGCCAGAAAAAGCGCAAGGCTCGTGGTAAGCTATCATCTGCTCAGAAACACCTGAAGGAGAGGCTAGAACTCAGTTATGGTGTTCAAATTACTGAGGAGGTAAGTGATACTTCAAAACCTGAAACTAAATCTGAAAAACATCTAGACAAATTAATGAATGAATTGAAACAGTCATTCCTGGAGAGCAAATGTCACCATCACAAACTACAAATATTGACACACTCACCATACACAATTGAAAAAACAGCTAGTTTCTTTCAAACTACAACATACATGGTGAAAAGAAGCCGTTCACTTAAATCAGAACATGGAATCCTTCCGAAGATTCCACTAATGAGCAAAGGAAAAGTGATATCTGAAGAACACAGAGATATAGTTAGAAGATTCTATGAGTCAGAAGAGGTTAGTCGTATGTGTCCTGGCCAAAAGGATTGCGTGAAAGTTATCAGTGCTGAAGGTGCAATGAAGGTGCAAAAACGATTGGTCTTCGGGAATTTAAGAGAGATGTTTGAACTATATAAAAATGATGAAAAGAATCCCAAAATAGGATTTTCCACATTTGCAAAATTACGGCCATCATATTGTGTGCTTGCTGGTAGTGGTGGGACTCATTCTGTCTGTGTCTGCACATACCATCAAAATCCAAAATTGCAGCTGGCTGCATTGGGAGAAAGAGGTCTTTCATACAAGGATCTTATGGATTACAGTGTCTGCAGTACAGAAAGAGAGACTTGCATGATGCAACTTTGCAATGATTGCCCAGGAGAAGAGGGTGTCCTGGATTTTCTTGAGTTACTTGACAGTGTGAAATCAGCTCCAAATGAAATATCTTACAAGCAATGGGTGACTGTTGACCGTTGTACAATGGTTGATAAGGTGGAGCCACTTCATGAATACTTATCATCCCTAAGCATGAAAATATCCTGCATGGTTCGTCATCACTTTGTTGCTCAGCAACAATCACAGTACTTCAAGCAGTTGAAAGAAACACTACCACCTCAGAGCGAGGTAGTTATAGTAGGTGATTTCTCTGAGAATTATTCTTTCCTTGTCCAGGATGCTGCCTAAGGGTTTCACTGGGACAATTCACAGTGTACAGTTCACCCTTTTGTCATCTATTATAGATCATCTGCAGACCAGGAACTTTAGCCATTTTAGTGTCTGTTCTTATCTGCATCACTAAAACACAACACTATAATGGTTTACTCATTCATATTGAAGCTTATGACATATGTTAAATTCAGATGCCCACAATTGAAGAAGGTGCACTATTTCTCAGATGGATGTGCTGGCCAATATAAGAACAGATACAACTTCACAAATCTCTGTTACCATGAAGAGGATTTTGGTCTGTCTTGTGAATGGCACTTCTTTGCTACATCCCATGGCAAAAATGCATGTGATGGGATTGGAGGAACAGTGAAAAGAGCTACTGCTCGTGCCAGTTTGCAGAGAACTACAGAGAGGCAAATTCTTACACCAGAACACATGTTTCAGTTTTGTGAAGAAAACTTGAGCAAGAAGATAAATTTTTTCTTTGTAACTACAGCTGATTTGAAAGATGCAGAAGAACGGTTGGAACATCGATGCAACTTTGCAACTTTCAAGGATAGTAGGGCTATTCCTGGAACTCAGAAATATCATAGATTTGTTCCCCTAAACAAGGAAGAACTGATGGTGTATCCCATTTCAAGTGGCATTGGAGAAAAGAAAAGAATAAGGAAAAGTCATTTTACTAATGAACCTGCAATGCTTGGTAACCTAAAATGTGTCAAACCAGGAGAGTATGTTGGCTGCATTTATGACATGCAAGTCTGGTATGGAATTGTGGAGGAATATTGTGAAGAGTTTGATGATTTCACTGTGAACTTTCTACATCCCTCTGGGTCATCAGGATCAAGTGCATATTATTATCCATCAAACAAGGATTCATGTGCAGTGCCAGGACATCATATATTAACTGTAATGAGTTGTCCTACCCTAAGAGGAGGCAGCAGAATTCAATACATTTTTCCACAAAAAGAAATTGATGAGAGCATCGAGCAAGCAAAAATTGTATTAGGCTAGCACATGAATCCTCTAAGTAGGTCTTCCCCTTTCACTATTATAACTATTATTGCCAGTGTAGATTAGCAGTGAAATACAATTTTAAATTTTTTGCCTTTGTTTTTAATCTATAAAAAAATGTAATTTTAATTTCTATAGGTCAAATTATGAGCTTAAGTGTGAAAAAATAGGTAGAATTGACGCACAACTTATGAATATGGTGTTCACTTATATGTTAGTTACATGAAAAATACTAACATAAACAAACTTTTTTTTGCTGATTCTAATAGCCAATGCCTATGCCTTCATTTTTTACATTTAAAAAAAAATTCTCATTTGATACCCCAGAGGTCAAATCGTGACCTCAAATATTGGTTACAGTGTAACTTTTTTATTTTTCAACCTAGAGTTCTAAAACATGCATATTTGGATTCCTTGTCGTTTTCTGATTCTAAATATATATATACTTTTATATAATTGTGACCATTATTACCCAAGTTATGGGTCGCCAAATGTTAGTGACCTCGCAAGTGACCTCAAATTTCCCGAGGTCATATCTCTTGAACCGTTGGTCGGATTGACCTTATAATTTCAGAAATGGATTCAGGGCCCACAAACTCCCTATCAACCAAATTTCAGCAAAATCTGAGAGATGAGGGTGTTAGGCACTGGTTGATCTGACAGAGAATGACCCTTATGCAACTTTCATAAATTGAATGCCATAGTTGCGGGTGACTTCAACATCAATTTGTAATCTGAAGCAATGTCTCATAAATTTTTAAACTTAATGAATTCTTTCTATCTTAGTCATTCAATTACCAAACTCACTCAAGTCTGCAGCTATGGAAATCGAATAACAGAATCAATGATTGATAATATATTTGTAAATAGCAATGCCCTTGTAAATTCTGGAATTATAACTACTAACATCAGTGATCATTTTCCTACTTACGCGATATTCAATGACATTGTTCGGGTTGCAGACAAAACAACTATTGATTACAGAATATTCTCAGAGGTTAACAAAAGAAAATTTATTGGGGCTGTAGAAAATACTCAACTTGACTGTGAGAATCCTTTAAATGACCCAGATCATGTGTTTCAGTTCTTCTATGACACCTTATTCCATATTTTTAACATTTGCTTTCCTTTAAGGAGAAAAACAGTTTCGCCCAAAAGTGTCGCAAATCCATGGATCACTCCAGGAATTATCACTTCAATAAAGAAGAGATAAATTATTCAAATTGCAATTACAGAGCAAAATTTCTAAAATACAATATACTCAGTACAGAAACAAATTAACTGAAATAATCAAATTTGCAAAATGTAACTATTATAACAATCAATTTTCCAAATATAAAGGAGACATGAAAAACACCTGGACAACCATAAACAATCTTCTTGGGAAAACAAATTAAGAAAAATTCAATTGAGAAATTAAATGTTGATAATAAAGAAATTACTGATACTGATACTGCTATTGCAAACTCTTTAAATGCACATTTTACTTCAATAGTGGATAAGCTTCGCTCATGATTAATAAATAATGATCACTCACCTCTAGAATATATGCCACCCAGCCCACTAAATTCATTTTCTTTTGTTCCTGCTACCTCTACTGAGGTCCAGAATATTTTTGGTTAATTAAAAAATACAAAAAATAATATTCATAACATTCCTGTACCTATATTGAAACTTGTTATAGATAAGATATCTGTAACTTTGGCTAAAATTATCAATCAAAGTATTTCCAAAGGAATATTCCCATCAATGCTAAAAACTGGTTCTATAACACCTCTTTTTAAAGGGGGTGATCCTACACTAGCAACAAATTACAGGCTGGTGTGTTCATTATCTGTGTTCAGCAGTTTTTGAAAAAATTGTAAAAGGTAGAATGCAGTGATATTTAGAATCCTACAATTTATTATCTCCAAATCAGTATGGCTTCCGTAATAATAAAACAACGGAAATGGCTATTTCAAATCTTATGGAAAATGTAAATATAGCTAAGGAGAACAAAGAAATAATGATATCAATATTTATGGATTTGAGTAAGGCGTTTGATGTAATAGACCATAATATTCTACTTAATAAATTATATTGTTACGGCTTTAGAGGAGCAATCAGTGATTGGTTTAAAAGTTACTTGTCCAATAGATATCATTTTGTATCAGTAAATAAGGTTTGCTCAACTAAAGCGCTTGTCAAACATGGTGTGCCACAGGGCTCAGTTCTGGGTCCACTGTTATTTTTATTATATAGGGTGTACATAAAGTCAGGATCTATTTTTGTGAAGCACTTGTAAATTATATGGAATTCAATCATAAAATGATAAAGTGGTAACATTTATTAAATAATTAAGAGTAGGATTCGACGTGACGCCCATCAGTATCCCTGCACAGCTCAAATCGTTCCGCAGCATTTCTAAACACATTCTGGAGCATTTGCGGGGTTATGTTACCTGCAGCAGTTCGTATATGAGTACGTAAGTTTTCAAGACTCGTAATCTTCGTCTGATAGACGTGTGATTTGATAAAGCCCCATGCAAAGAAATCTAAAGGGGTTAAATCTGGTGATCTTGCTGGCCAAGGTCTGTTGCTTCTGCATCCGATCAAGCAATTTGGAAAACGTCCATTTAGATAATCCTGAACAATTTTGGCATAGTGACAAGGAGCACCATCATGTTGATAGACGACGGGGATAGGATTGTTAGTACCGTCGTCTATCAACATGATGGTGCTCCTTGTCACTATGCCAAAATTGTTCAGGATTATCTAAATGGACATTTTCCAAATCGCTGGATCGGACGCAGAAGCAACAGACCTTGGCCAGCGAGATCACCAGATTTAACCCCTTTAGATTTCTTTGCATGGGGCTTTATCAAATCGCACGTCTATCAGATGAAGATTACGAGTCTTGAAAACTTACGTACTCATATACGAACTGCTGCAGGTAACATAACCCCGCAAATGCTCCAGAATGTGTTTAGAAATGCTGCGGAACGATTTGAGCTGTGCAGGGATACTGATGGGCGTCACGTCGAATCCTACTCTTAATTATTTAATAAATGTTACCACTTTATCATTTTATGATTGAATTCCATATAATTTACAAGTGCTTCACAAAAATAGATCCTGACTTTATGTACACCCTGTATATAAATGACCTTCCATGTTCATCTGATATACTGAACTTCATAATATTTGCAGATGATACAACTCTCTCTCTCTCTTGCAAAGATGTTAATACAGCTAAGAAAATATTTCATGTGGAATTCATCAGTGTAATGAAGTGGTTGACCACCAATAAACTCTTCCTAAATACCAGTAAAGCAAATTTCATGATTTTTACTAATAAAAGAAATGTATATCTTGATGAACTTAATGTTAATGAAATCGCCATAAAGGAGTGTACTATAACAAAATTTCTTGGTTTAATGTTAGATAAGAATTTGCAATGGAGTGATCATGTAAATTATATCGCAAAAAAGATTTCAAGGAGCGTTGCTATAATGTTTAAACTTAGAAATGTAGTCCCTAAACAAGTTTTATTGACTCTTTATCATACTCTTGTTCTTCCTTATTTAACATACTGCACCCTTGTTTGGGGAAACCACTAGCAACGCATTAAATGGTATCTTTGTCATCCAAAAATGAGCAATAAGGTTATTATCTGATGCTGATTTCCTTGCTCACTCTAGTGCATTATTTAAAGAGCTAAACCTACTAAAGCTCAACGATATAACCAAACTGGCACATTTTATTTTTATTTACAAGTGTAAGAACAAAATCATTAATTTGCAATGGATAAATAGATATTTTGTAACTCATCAAGAAATCCACTCGTATCAGACCAGAAATAGATCAAAGCTTGTTATACCTCAATTTAGATTGTCTTCATCTCAAAAACTACCCATTTTCATTGGATTGAAACTATGGAATAACTTGCATGCCGATATAAAAAATATTGTGAATGTAAATTTGTTTAAAACCAAGTTGAAATCCCGATGAATAATGGCATACTAACAAAAATCTAGGATTAATGTCCACTAATATTGTTTAATATTGTAATACATGTTTTAACTATTAATAATATGTATTTACTTATTTATTTATTTATTATTATTAAGTAATAACAACTAGCTGCTTATTTTTAATAAGAGCCCAGTAAAGCCTAAAGCTTAAGGGCCAAATTAAATAAAATAAATAGTTGAGCTTCACAATTATTCATGTCATTGTAAATTGAAAAAACTGTATTTATTTTATTATTATTAATAAAGATTATTCTATCTAAAAAAAATAAAAAATAAAAGGCAATTGGGGATATAAGTAGGGTGCTGTACAATCTGCTTTGGGTCATTCAGGATAGAGAAATTGTAAGCTGGTTTACCAAGGATTTCAATGAAATGGGAGGAAAGCAAAACGTGGTGATGAACATTGAAATCACCTAAAATGGAGATTTTAGCAAAAGGAGAGTGGGATAGAATGTATTCCACTTTAGAAGTGAGGTAGTCAGAGTTTTGGATAGTCAGTAGAATTAGGAAAAAACTAGACAGTGCCAGATCTATTGTATTTAGTTTGAGATTGGCATGAAAGCCAGAGCCAGAAGGTGTAGAATTTGGAGGATTCAAATTCAGAAATACTAGAGCAAGTAAGGCCATTGTGTACATATACACATCTACCTTTTGAATAAAATTGAGTATAGCGAAAGTAGGAGGGTAGAGAAAAGGGGTTGCTGTCAGTTGTCCCAGACACCTGAGTTTCAGTGAGGAAGAGAAGGCGAGGTTTAGGGGAGGAGAGGTGATGTTCAAGAGATTGAAAATTTGAGGAGAGGCCGCAGATGTTGCTGAAGTTTATGAAAAGTGAATCGGGCAAAGGTGCAGAAAGTAGGTACTCTGCTGGAACAAGTCTTTCTTCTTGTTGATAACTCACACATACTTGGAACTATAAGTTTAATCCCACGATATGATATATTGACAAATGGAAACTCTCACATTATAAAGAGAATTTCACTTTAAGGTATGAATATGAGCATGTTTATCCCAGTTGTACTCTGCACTGCCTGTAACTAAATGACATTTGGGGAGTGGTATGCGAAGTATGTCTATAAAAATATAAAAAGAATATATATATGTGCTGAAGTCCAAGGTAGAAGCTGTAAAAAAACTATATAGGGTTATAATTTATTGCCATCACCCTCATCCATTGGAAATTTCCAGCAGATATCAGTGGAGTTAACAACAAAAACCCTACGTTTTTTTGTTAAAAAGTTGTTTGTGGAGGTGTTCAAAGGACCTCATTAAGTAGTGTTTTTTGGTTGTTAAATTTATTTGCATTCAGTTTTTTAGTGCTGCCTAATGGTAAAGAGGGAAAATTACCATACCTTATTATTTCATTGGGCCTCGCTTCTGGTTGTAGGATGTGATCTCTTTCGATGTAGGGCCGTAGACGATGGAGTTACACAATGAGTTTATTTGGTTTAATTAATATAGGCATTCACTACACTTAAATACCTGAAGGAATAGGCCTATCCTTTTGAGTTATTAGTTTTATATTCACTCAGAACTTATAGAAAGATTAATTATGTCTCCCCTCGCTTAAAGCATCACTTGGAACTCCCCACCCTGGTGCTATTGTAAATTTCTTTGTCTTCAATTTCACTGACTTTACAAAGTCCCCAGACATCTAATCTTCTCTCAAAGTAATTTTTGTGTGTCAGTGATGGAAAATTTTTATACAAAATTTGTTTTTCTTGTTATGCGAACCCAATGCCTCCATATTGGGTTCTATGTATGGCAATTATTTTCATTCCCAATAGGCTATGTCACCAATTCTGAAGTAATTTTGTAGATCATCTTTGTCAGCAGCTTTTTCCCATACTTAAGTGGGGTCACTGTTCCTAATCCACCTTCACCACTCATTTCTGTCCAATGCCACATCCACCACCAGATTTTGCTCCCTCATATCACCCTCTACACACACACTCCATCTCATCCTCAGCCTTCCTCTTCTCCTTCCAGGTGGTTCCATCTCCATAATTCATCGCCCAACATATTCCTCCTCTCTCCGCATGACATGTCCAAACCACCTAAGCCTTCTCTCTCGAGCTTTCTTTGACACCTCTATTATTTTTGTAGATATTTAATTCAATGAATTAATTTTTATTTAATTAAGAAATAAAGGTACCACATATGATACCATGTTGTAGGCATGTATAGTTTTTCCATAGAAGTATAATACTGATATTTTAGATAGTAGATAAATTGCTTTAACATGAGGAGAGAGTTGGCTTAATACGGAACTATTTTCTTGCCATTAATGATAAAAAAGCAAGATGCACTGTTAGCAGGGAAGAGGAAGAACTTGTACAGTGTAACAGAGGTACTGGAACTTTAATTTTTCAGGAATATACCTGGGAATAATGGTGCAGAAATATTCCCAGGCTTACAACTCTAGGTGTGAGGAGGTTAGCTATGTGACTACTGAAGGTTTGTATAGTATTTAAACAAGCAGCACCATTTGGCAACACAACTGCAGTAAATATTTCTACAGTTTTTTGTACATTCAAGAATATGTAAAAATTGTTTATGAAACATGTCATGCACTATGGTACATAATAAATGAAACCTTCATTTTTAATACTACCTTACAATAATTATGGTACCAATAAATTACACTGCCCAACACCAATTTTGCTGATTTAATTCTAACACCTGTTTTTAGGTAACTTTGGTGTGCTGATTTCAAAAATCACCTTAGTTTTTGCCTATCACGTCAGGTTTTTGAGCAATCAAATACGGAGATATCGCATTTTGGCAGGGTTATGCCCAATTTTTTTTCTTTTCAAAAAATAAGTTTTTACATACTCAGAATCAGCATGGAAAAGTAAACAATTGTGCAGGGAGTGAACTTTAATATACAATGGTAATATTGACACATAAAGTGATTAAAAGTGTTTAAATAAGCAAAAAATGAATCCATGATCATGACGTCACGCTCACACCTGGGGAAATCACAGATACCCAAGATTTTAATATGTTGTACATGACCTTTAGATTTAATGCACAGATATGCGTATTCCACAGATAAAATTTTAACAGCAAAACAGCTGTTAACAGGTCTCAAAAATCATCAATTTTGATAAGTGCCCTTCATGGATCACCCAAAATAGGCATATTGCATTGCACATTGCACGAAAACCTGATGTGATGGACAAAATCTAAGGTGATTTTTGAAATCAGCACATCAATATTATCCAGAAACAGGTCTTAGAATTAAATCACCAGCAAAAAATGTTGTTTTTGTTGGGCAGTGTTATACTCCATGAATGCCATGTGCAACTGAAATAACAAGTGTGAGAAGGATTGACTTCAGTTTGAAGTGTGTATTGAATAAAAATAGTTAGGGAAATGCTGCCTCATAGACACTCATATTGTTGGACACATGCTTAAAAATTTGTAGAAAACAGTACATTTGTTGAATCAGATTGTTTTATCATTCTCAAAACTTAGAAAAAATTACTTCACCACCTTTTCAGAATGCTAATCCATTTATCATAAAACTGAAGACCCAAAGAACATCAAAAGATAAGGGAATACCACAGTGTCTTATTAGGCAGAGACACTAATTGACAGATCAAACACATGTGCAGGTTGGGGGATCACTGTATGAATTCAGAGATAAGATGAGGACATTTCACTACCCTTTTTTTTATCTGCATGAGCTAAGATTCATAGATAGATCAGCATGAATTTTTTTAAATTGTGGTAAATACTAAAAAATTACTTAACACTTTTTTTGTATATGCAGTATGATACATATGATACTTGTGTGTACGATATGATACGATACTTATTCATATGATACTTCAGCATTTGCAGTTGGTAGCAACATGCCCAGTAGCTCGTCTCTCATATAACCAGCTAGTTTATATCAAGTCATCTTTCTCTCACTCTTGATTATTACATTAATTTTATAGTGATGTTTTTGAAATTTGTTTTTATACAAGTTTTTACTATTTATACTTCTTATAGATTATTTTACATACAATATTATTATTATACATTTATTGTACAATGATTTAAAAGCTTTTATTCATGTAAAAATTACTTTATACATGTTTTTTTTTAAACTTTTATCCCCCTAACCCCATTTATATTATGGGGAGATAATTCCAACCCGCATCATTTTACACTGCACAAGCTTTTTCAGGAGTGGAACCTTGGGCAAGTCAGGGGATCACTGTATTTGGAAATATCAGTTTTGGTTCTTATTTTCTTCTTTTAGTATTAAATAGGCAGTTTTATCCTTGTCAACAAATGGTCCCTCGGTTCAGTTGGTTGGAGACTGGACTCAGGCTGTGAATACTTTGATTTAGTTCCCACTGCTTCCATGGTTGGAGTTGGGCTGGCCACTGACTCTATGGTTCCTGGGCTCAGATGACTCTCATCAGAGTTCACACCCATCCCCCTCCATGTGGAGAAATAACGGTTCTGATACCAGCCAATTAATGTTGTTTAGTGGAAGATAGAAAGTGTGGTTATTGCACTTAAAATCATTCAGTGCAGTTTAGTATGCTAGACAAAGGTTATATAATGTCTAAAATGAAACTTATTTCCAAAGCTGGGCACAAACCGTTAATCCGTTAATCATTAATTAACGAAGTTAACTTTTTCATTAACGATTTAACTTTTAAGTTAACTTTGAAAATCATTATCAAACGAATTAACTTCCGTTAACTCAAGTCCGTTAACCCAAAAAATTCATAAATAAACGTTTAAAAGTTTCTATTATTTTCAGTGCTGAGCAGGTGCGCAATTAATCCGCCACTGTTAATAGTGATGAACGAATTTCCATTTCCGCAGTGCAAAATCAGGCGATATATTTGTTTCCGTCGCCACAATTTGTAGTGATGGGACGATTAATCGGAA
The DNA here is from genome assembly GCA_023014485.1 of Bathynomus jamesi. Lineage (NCBI taxonomy): Eukaryota > Metazoa > Arthropoda > Malacostraca > Isopoda > Cirolanidae > Bathynomus > Bathynomus jamesi. The sequence continues at coordinate 600,518 of JAJOZX010000412.1, read as the reverse complement.
TCGAGAATCGGAAGAATCGAGCATTTTTCAGGAATCGGAATCGGAATCGAGAGAATTGTACCATGATTTCCGATTCTTAAAACGATTCTTTAACTTTTAATTGAACCAGTTTTGCAATGTAAACTTTAAAATTTAAATGAAAGAGGATAACAAATTTTATTTTTATTGTATTGTAGCTATACATTAAAACATGTATATCCATGATGTGTAATCAAGAAGATTAAAATGAATTGTTACAACTTACAGTTGATTTTTATTTTTAAACCAATCTTTTATAATTTATATTACCATACTCATAATGTAAATAGTTAATCTTACCAGAGTAAAATATGACAATTTCCAGAAAAACAAGTATAGAATTATATTTAAAAATATTGAGAATCGGAATCGGAATCGAGACTTTTTAGTGGTATCGGAATCGGAATCGGAATCATTAAAAATTTTGGTATCGTCCCATCACTAACAATTTGTGTCTTACCAAATATGGTCGTTATTTATGGCATTGGTTTGAGCAAAACATGGTCGACTGTAAAATCAGGCGGAAAGATTTGCCATTTGAGTTGAATGTTTCAACTTCTTTCAAGAAATATCACGAGCATTTTAAGGCACTTTCAATAATATATATGTAACAATTACAACAAATAACTACATTAGTTTCATTTGCAGTCTGTCTCTTGCGCAACATGTTTGTGCTAGTGAATATTTAAAAATAATTGTTGTCAAGTAAGTCATGTATATTTATAATATGTCTGTGAGTACCTTATTAGTAGTCTCCTTGATACATTTCAAGAACCATAAAACTGATCAGGTAAGATTTCAATTCTCATGTCACTTTGATGACATAAATTAAGTCAATTGATGTCTTACAATAGGAGCGTTTTCACCTTAACCCTTTATGTCCTGGTGGTACTTCTAGGTACCACATCTTTAAAATCTCCATAATTATTTTTCTACCCGGTTGATCCTGCCGGTACTTTCAAGTCCCAATGTGAATTAGTTTCTTTATGAGATAATAGATGGCATTGAGAAGTAAATGTGAGCGTGTGCTGCCAGAGGCTGTTTTGCCTCATCTGGTTGGACAAGTATGACAACACCAAGGTCGCCAGGGTGAGGAAAAGCATGGAGGGTACAGTCGAGGAGGCCATGAAGCAGCAGTTCAACGAAGTGGGCAGCAACAATGAGGAGGAGGAGGAGGATGACTTCTTCAGTGCTGTCATCCAGACAAAAGAGAGCAGCAGAAGCCACAGGTCACTCAAGGGCAAGGCCCAGAACTTGGTCAAGACCTGGCTGGAGACCAACTCCAAGGACTTGCTGACAGATGCTGCCTTCTTGGGTGAGCAAGTGTTGGTGGACTTGTTCATCAAGTTCAACACAGCCATCCCCTCCAGTGCTGCAGTGGAGCGTTTGTTCTCTATGGGCAAGGACATCCTGAGGGCCAAGAGATCATCCCTGTCTGATGAAAACTTTGATATGCTAATTTTCATGAAGGGCAACATGCATCTCATGGACAAAATGGAGAATGAGAAGAAGAGGGAAAATTAAATTATATATATATTGTGTTTTTCATTTTTTTATAATAAAAGTTAACATTAACGGTTTATCGGTAACTTCCGTTACATGTTTAACGGTTAACGAAGTTAACTTTTTGGTTAATGGATTAGCGGTTAACGAAGTTAACTTTTTGGTTAACGGTGCCCACCACTGCTTATTTCTAAAAAGGAACCTTAATGGTAATTTGCGTTTAAACAGCTTCTTTGTATTTTCTCTATTTAAAAAATAGGAGAAGTTTCATTGTTGCCTGAAATTAACCTCATATTCTTATCTAATTTTAGAGTTCTGAAATAAAAGAAGAAGAAAAGGATCTTGAAGATATTTTTATCAAGGAAGAACCACTCATTTTCAGTGAGCATGAAGCTTCTACGAGTCAGGTGAATAAGAATTTATATTAAAGCATAATATAGGTAGGTAGGTATTTTACAAACTAATAATAACTAGACTGCTTCTATATGGTGTTCATTGTATTAGTTAACCTAAAGAAATGTGAATAAAAACTTAATAAAAAGTAACTATTTCAGAGATTCATGAAACTTAATGATACGAGAAACAATAACAGTAGCAGTCAAAACACATTATAACAGATGTCGGAAGTTTTTACTATCATGTTCAGTGCACAAGCATGCATGGCAAAGCATGTTGCTGGACACAAACTGTAACACCTCTGGCTGAATGTTAGCAGGGCTGTACGAACCTCTGATAGTGCCCTGCTAACAATGGGGTGGGGTGGAGGGCACAGTGCCCCCCACCCCACCCCATTAAATTTGGAACATATACAAATTATGATAGAAATACACAAACAATACATAATTATTTAATACATAAACAGTACATAATTAATGCATAATTAATTAAAAATCCAAATTCCATTCTATGTGGTAGCTCCAGGACCAACAATTTGGCACCCCTGATACATCAGCACCCTGGGTGGCTGCACTGCTCACCCCTGCCTTGGTATGGTCCTGAATGTTAGTAATATTTAGTTGCACCTTTTTGAGAATGTGAGTATTGTTTGCATATTCCTGGCCTTTAATGTAGCCTTACAAGAGGTAATCCAGTGATGATAAATAAGGCGAGTGTGAGACAATGACCCATTAGAAATTATGCAATCACCAAAAATGAATTTCAATTTTGCCATTGTCTGATGTTTGCAATGTCTTGCTAAAACCAGGCATTGTGGATTTCATCCTCTGATAGGCAGCCCAGAACTTATGTAGGCTCTCATTGTAATGCCCTGACATAATTATGTTGTGGAAGAAGATGGGTCCTACAATTGGACATTTTGAAATGGCATGAATGGTTGAATGGTGTTATCTGCTGACCATATATGGGTAATTCCAGGACAAATAGACAAATGAAAGTGCCAAATGTACACTCTACCATCTCCAAAATTCATGAAACTTGGTGTGAGGGTTGGTTTTGGTCCAAATTACAAAAACCTGAATTTTTTTGAAAATTGGTCAAGTTGGTCAAATTTTATGGCTTGACCAAATTTTGGCCAAATGAAAAAACCAACAATTTTCAAACATAAATATCTCAGCTGCTAATTGTGGTAGCGTAATAAGTCTTAAATGATAAAATATGTAAAATTAACTGTAGTTTCTAAATATGTATCATTTTTTTAGGGTAACAAAAATAAAATTATGATTTTTTGGAAAAAAATGTCAATTTTCTTTTCTTTTTTTTTTGATTTGGCAGTGAAGATATCATTTTTCGAAAAAAAGACCAAGAATAAAAAAATTTTATTTGATGTATGTACACCATAATAAGTAATAAAAAGTCAGCTTATAGTTTATTATAAGGCTCAAAACTGAGTTTGAAATTAAGTAATAAACTTTTTTTTCAGATGACGAAGATTTATTACAGACTTGTTGGTCCAAAAAAAGACTTCAATTCATATAAAAAATACATGTAGATAAACCAAAGGAGAAAAAAATCTTTTAAAATATATGTACAATGTACATACATAACCTCTCTTATATTTAGGGACAGAATATATTGACAATAATAATGTTTAATTTATAAAGCGCTTATCAGAGTATAAAATACTCTTCCTAATACTACATGTACACAAGTCTTTGAGAATGAATTAAGAGACACTATTCTCATCCAGTGAATCCAAATTTTAGACACTAATAATATAATAATAAGAAAAAAGAATTTGAAAAGATTTTTATAACTATAGTATTAAGTAGATACACAAATCTTAGATAAAAATTTTAGAAATATTATATAGACAATCTTAAATAGTATACATTCGATAGAATTTATTTTATCTTCTTTGAAAAGTTATTTAATTCTTGAAGTGGAAAAATGTATTGTATTCTTGTTCCTCCTCATAAACTTGCTTCAATACTCCTAAATATATTTTCTGTTGGAACGTGACAAACATCATCTTGTGCAGGAGGAAAAACATATGAGGGACACGCCCGAAGGATGGAGAAATTTTATCAGAAAATCATCATATTCACAGTCAAAGGACTGGACTAATCCGAGCCATAGTTTATTTTCATACATACAACCCACAAAAGAGCCTGTTTCAATTTCGCGTTGAGAGACAGTATTATGTTCTTGAACCGAAGCAGAAACTCTAATGGGCTCTCTTATTTCGACTGACTGTGCACTCTGAGAGAGTGGATAAACCTTCAATGAATTCTTGGAAATTGGGACGAAGCGATGTAATTGTTGAGTACCTTTGATAGAAGTAATACGTTCACTCAGACGTTTTTGCAAAGAAAGCTCTACATCTACAACTTCGTAGAAGCCTTTATCTGTTTTTGTCCCGGCTTCAATCCAGCTGTAAAACAAATTCATAAATTTAGGTTGCGTGAAATAATCAAATATCAAATATTTTGTATATATGTATTCAAGTGCTGATGCTAATATTTAAAAACAGAAAACTACGAATTTGGCATTAAGAAACAAATGTCCTGAACAGAGTCTCTATTGTTTTATTACCTGTTTTAATAGGGCTTTCATCAAATAAAGGTAAAATATTGTTGCTGAGCAAATCTTTATTGAATTGCCTGTCTTGAACGACAAATTCTTCCAATGGTGGTGGATTCGTGGAATCGCTACTGCTTCGCTCCATAGATTCGTTAAGTATGTCTGGCTCAGGTATTGGCGCAGGTTCCGGCTCTCTGGATGAACATTGAACATGTTTTAATACAATTGGCTTCTTTTTAATTGTGACATAGCAATTGCTGCATAGTAATTGATTTTCTTCCAAAATTCCATAGCTTGCAGCTGCCATGGCAGAGTTTACTTTTTTGATGCTACAGAAAATTCTTCTTGAGTGTTTTTTCATAGGATCGCAACAAAATATTGTGTTTTGAGGCATTTTAAGGGTTAGGTAAATTTACGTGTACTAGAAAATTAGGTATACTGTATACTGAAAATCTGGAAAGGAAGCAAAAAATTGTTAAAATTTGGAGGATTTTTTTTTTTTTTTTAGTAATTTTTTTTTCATAATCGTCGATAAGCTGACTTTTTATTACTTATTATGGTGTACATACATCAAATAAACATTTTTTTATTCCTGATCTTTTTTTCGAAAAAATGATATCTTCGCTGCCAAATCGAAAAAAAAAAAAAAAAAATCCAAAAAATCATAATTTTATTTTTGTTACCCTAAAAAAATGATACATATTTAGAAACTACAGTTAATTTTACATATTTTATCGTCTAAGACTTACTACACTACCACAATTAGGAGCTGAGATATTTACGTTTGAAAATTATTGGTTTTTTCATTTGACCAAAATTTGGTCAAGCCATAAAATTTGACCAACTTGACCAATTTTCAAAAAAAATTCAGAAATTTGTAATTTGGACCTAAACCAACCCTCACACCAAGTTTCATGAATTTTGAAGAGGTGACCGTGTACTTCATTTGTCTATTTCTCATAGAATTACCCATATGTGTTTTGTGCCTTTACATATCCAGTGAGGCAAAAACTGTTGCCACAAAATAACATCTGATATGTCAGGCTGCCATTCCACAATTTGAAGAAACCATCCACAATTCCACAATACATAAGCTATCTTTCACTGTCTGGTGGTGTTCCTGCACAAAATGCACTTTTACATGGGTGCAACTTCCCAATGCCATTCCTGTTTGCTGTAACAGTTTATGGAGAGGTTTTGAAGGACTGCATTGCATTATGTTCTGTATGTTATTGACTGACTCTTCTGTAACCATGGTTGATGTTTGTGCTTTTGCTCTATAAGATTGTATTTTTCAGAACTGCTGAATGATTTTCCATATCCCAGGTTTGATGGGAATATTTCCTGCTCCAAAATATTCACTAAATCCATGTTGTACTTGCTGTTTGAAGAATACAATTTTCATGTAAGTTTCCAGAATTAATACACACTGTTCCAAGTTTAATGCCCTCTTTACGAGCCTGAACCTAGGATTAGGCTGACATAGTGCTGGCCTGAGCTAGGCCAGGCCAGATACCTTGATTCTCATAACACTAAGTTTTGTGTATCTCTGAATTATGGTTCCTTTTTATTTAGTTTTATTTGCATTTCTTTGGGTTAATTGGTTAAATGAATATCCCATATAATAATTAAGAACTTAGTTTTTCTTAAGTTTATATACTGTAGATAATATTATCAAAGTGTAGTATTCAAATTTTTTATTTTTGTATACTTTACTGTATGAACCTGTGTTAAATAAAAAATGCTCAAATTAACAAAGTTTTTTTTACAGTATAAACAGTTGAACCAATTTCCAAATAGATGTTATCTTGTAAGCACATAGAAGGGTAATAAAATAATCATGAAATATGAAATATTTTATGACAAATTCCATGAGTAAAAGTAATCCATATTGGAACCATTATCAAATGAGGATCTTTTCTAAAGCTCATTCCAGCACTCCCTCAGATTGCAACTTATATTAATGACGGGCAAGTCTTCCTGAGTACAGTTTTAATAAATAAGCTCTTTACTTATAGCTCATAGTTTTAGGAGGTAATATAAGCTGTGTTATGATTTTAAGGGAATTTCCTTGGGCAAGGTTTGAAACAAATTTTTTGAACATTTTGTAAACTTTTTCAAGATTTGAGCAGCCTACTATACATATTCCATATATTCAAGTATGAACATTTTTGGTAGACTTGAGGGCCCTCTCAGTTGGTGGAAGTTGCACAGCAGCACTTTGCCAACTTTGGGGAACTTAGCTCAAAGATATTTGGGAGCTCACCATCAACAACAGTTGCGAGTGAATGCATGTTCAGTATTGCCAGTGCTGCTAGAAATCAACTCTCTCCTGAACATACAGAACAGCTGCTATTTTTACATGAGAACTTAACCCTTGTGAGAAAATAACGAGTTATGTGAAGTGATAAAAGAATAAAATATTGGAAATTTCATCCTCTAATAGTCTTTTTTTATTCATAATTTTGGAAAAATCGTACTTTTGAAATATCGGCAGATATTTTTAAAAATCGGCCAATACCGATAAAAACCTACCGATATACCGTATCAGTACATCCCTTGTCAGGGGACTTAGTTCGTCAAGCTGTACTTCACAGTGGAAATATTACAATATGGACTGGATGATTCATATCAGACTTGCTGACTGCATTGCTTCCAGATATATATATGTAATGGAAGTTTTGATTTGAGAAGTCGTAAGTACCGGTCAGCATTCATAGTAATTCCTTTTTCTAAAAAGTACAATCCTCTTCTTCCATTAGCTGAGAAAGAACCCCAAACCATGACCCCCAGGACAGTGTTTTATTGTTTTTTGGGTGTACTTGGGATCAAATCTGCTCAAACCAAGAGGCCTTCTTACAGAACCTGGATGATGACAAAATGTTCTAAAAGTTGATTCGTCACTAAACATTACTTTATTCCAATCTTCTTTTGCCCAGTCCTTATGCTGCTTACAGAAATTTAGTCTTTTCTTTCTCATTTGGTTAGTTAGCAGGGGTTTTTTGGTTGGACATCTTCATGGTAACTGCAGGTCTTTTTACAGGTGATGCTGAATAGTCCTTATACTAACGTCTCAGCAGAGAACTGGCTGAGACCGTTTTATTTCTCAAGCAGAAATTGAAGGATTTGTGAGGACTAAACGTTTCAAAGTTGAATCAGTTCTTTTTGACAACTTCCTAGGTCTTCCTGATCGTGGTTTTGAATTTGGTGTTGACACACCACCCTCTGCATGAAATTGAGTGGGCCATTTTTGAACTGCTGATTGTGATATCTTCAGCTGCTGAGCTATTTTGTGGCTTGAAACTGATTGTTTTGCAAGTGCAATTATAGTACCTCTAGTATCAGCAGGTATTTCATGTCTGCTTCCCATAATTTTCACGAAAAGGACCAAAGTATTAGCAAGAAAAGGGTCAAATTATTGAATAATTATTTTACAAAAATTTGCTATAAATGACCATGACAATGTCTGAGGAGCTGCTGAATAAATTTGTTTCCCCACAGCTTAAGAACAAAGATATAAATAGTTGCCAGAAATCACTTTAAAAAATAACTTTTTCTTCCCATTTCATAGCTTTTTTCTATTTAGACTAATTTTTTCCAAGGTGAGTGCAAACTTTTTGTGGGCACTTGTATATATATCAGGTCATCCCATAAGTAATGTCGTTTTTTAGATCGGAATTTGAAGGACAAAAAAAAAACAACTGAAACTTTTCAATCTAGTTTATATTTTCCATCGGAATCAATGACACTCTGCCAACGTCCTACAAGCTTTTCAATGCCATGTTTATAAAATCAGGCGGTTTTGAGGCAAAAAACGTACAAAGACTGGTGTGCAGGTCATCTAAAGAAGTATACTATTTCTCGTCAAGATAGTTTTGCAGACTCCTGAAGAGATGATAATTTGAAGGCGCAAGATCTGGAGGATGTGGAAGTTTTTCCCATCCAAGCTCCTCAATTTTTGCAGAAGTGATCCGAGCGGTATGAGGACGTGCGTTGTCGTGGTGGAACACGATTCCTTTCCGATTAACCAAAGAAAGTCTCTCTTCTTTTAGTGCAGTGTTCAATCGATCCAGTTGTTGACAGTAGACTTGAGCGGTGATTGTTTGGTTGTGTGGTAAGGTTTCAAAGTGTATTACACCACCTTTATCCCACCAAACACTAAGCAACACCTTCCGAGGGTGAAGATTTGGTTTTGGCTGTGGTGTCGCTGGTTCTCCAGCACAAACCCACTGTCGACGGCGCTTAACATTCTGGTACAGTATCCACTTTTCATCACCAGTCACTAAACGGTGCAAAACCGGATCTTGGAGTTCACGGGAATGAAGAGCTGTGCTAATGTTTACCCGCACCCTCAGATTGTCGACCGACAATTCATGTGGCACCTATTTTCCTAACTTAGGCACTTTCCCGAGTTGTTGCAAATTAGTGATGTAGGTCACATCCGCATCCGCGGAACATCCGCACATTTTCTCGCATCCGCATCCGCACTTTAGACTGCGGATGTCGTGCGGATGTGGACCGTTGAGATAAAATGTCATTAATAAGCGGAAATTATCAAATTCTACTATATTAATAGAACTAGTTCATTGTGCGCAAAAGTGATGCAAGCGACAAGACGAGAGGCTGTTCTTGTATGAAGTTACTCTCTTGCAACCTACTTAGATCCACGTTACAAAGCTAAGTTATTTTCACGTAGTACATTAGAACGAGTTAAATCATCACTTGGCAAAGCAGTTGAAGAGCTTCAATCTCTTGAATCTGTCGCTTCGCCACCCACCAAAAGAATAAAAGTTTCAGTGACAGAACCAACACCTTCAACAAGCAAATCTATCACAGAATCTGTCTCTCAGTTTCTTGAGTCAAGCAGCAATGACGAGACCTACGCGATGTCAAAAGATGTAGTAAAAATGATCGAGAGCTATCACCAAGAAAAACGCCTGGCTGCATGTGACAATCCTATTAGTTGGTGGAAAAATACGCAGAATATCTATCCATACTTGAGTAAACTTGCAAGGAAACATTTAGCCTGTCCTCCAACAAACGTACCAAGCGAGAGATTATTTAGCAGTGCTGGATTAATATATGATGAAAAGAGAAACAGACTGGCAGCAGAAAAGGCAGAAAAATTAATGTTCCTTAAGCATAACCTTCCTATAATTAAGTTTGAACATTAAACGATGAACATCTTAGTTTACTTTATTTTAATTACTCATTTATAAATATGCCTAATAAAACTTTAAACTTAATATAAATAGTTATCAAGCTAATTAAAGATCTCTTTCTATAAGGGTGGAGGTTGGGGAAAGAGGTCGGTGGGGTGCATTTGAGTTGGGTTCACGTCCCGCATCCTGGTAACACAATTATGGTTTCCAATTGTGGCTGAAACTCAACAAAATATAACGAATTTATTTGCAGACGAATTCACTAATTGATTTCTACATTAGTTAGATGCTTGATATTATTTTATATGTTCAGAGAAAAGTACAGCAATTATTGTACAATTAATCAATTATACTACATTATAGCTACAGCTCTCTCTATATAATAACTTATTATATACGTTAAACACAACAAATCTCGAATATATCCTAAAAAATAACGAAAATGTAGACATCCGCATCCGCGGATGTTGAAATCAAACATCCTCATCCGCATCCGCATCCGCGGATGTGAAAAAAATGACATCCGCTACATCACTATTGCAAATGTCGATGGATGGTGGACGGGGATGAATTGAGTTTCTGGGCCAATTCTTCGACAGTTGTTGAACAGTCTTCTTCAAGTGCGGCTAACAGCGGGTCATATCATCAAACTCAGCAGGGCGTCCAGAGCGTGCTGCATCTGTCAAACAGCAGTCGCCATTCCTAAACTTTTGAAACCATCTTTGACATTTCCTCACATGCAGAATATCGTTGCCATAAACTTCCTGAATGTTTCGTGTTGCTTCAGTAGCACTATTCCCTTTTTTGAACTCGTAAAGCATTATATGCCTGATATGCTCTTCTGATACCTCCATGTTTATGAGGGGTTCACATAAAGCAAAACACACGTCTTCACTTTCAAGGTCTGTAAAGTATGTAGCGAAACACGATAGATCTCCTCTTAGATATAACCTTCGGAAAATTTATGCTTAAACCGAGTAGGTTTAGTTTAAACTTAATCTGTCATAAAAAACGACATTACTTATGGGATGACCTGATACACACACACACACACACACACACACACACACACACACACACACACACGATAGGGTGCGTCCCTCTGTGGCGAATGTGGAAATGCACCTTTCTTCGGTGTAAGGGCTTTCTCTGCCCTCGTGGACCATTGGACCCGTTTGGGGACCCAGCTGATCTGCTTCTATTTCTTTTTCTCCTTTCACCCATTCTTTCTGGCTTCTCTCTCCTTTTTGGCGTTGTTTTTGGACCTTGATTTTGACCCCTTTCTAGGCCCTTGGGTGTGGGAGGTGGTTACCCTGCACCCTTGTCGCTTTTCAACCAAACCCAAACCCAAGCCCTGTCCCTTTCACCGCGCGTTGGATGAGAGTGGCCACCTTTCAGGCACGGGGACTGGGTACGGATGTATCTCCCCTGCGTGACATCTATTGGCGGTGGGACCGAGTGTGCCCACGATTCGCCTTTCCCTTGTTGGAGTCGGTGGTGGCTGGATGCGCGGGGGATGAAGTTCTTTTTGTTGCTATGGATACTTCTCCCTCGGCTTACGACTACTGCTTCTCATTCTCGGACTACTACCTCTCAACACTCGGGTGGTGGGCAACCAGGCCCTCGAGTCCTCTACCACTGGAAGACCGCAACCTGATGGGGTTGACCCCCTGTGGAAGCGGAACGCTTGCACTCTCCTTTTCCGTTGCCGACCCCAGTCCGTCCCTCGAATATGCCCTTGGACCTACACTCTCTGGAGCAGGGGTCTCGCCCCAGCCCACCTCAGCCGCCTTCGGGCAAGTCAAGTTCCACCCAGGACTTGCCCCCAAAACCCGGCTTCTTGCTCTCCCCATATGCCCCCTCACCCGCCGTCGGCCCACCTCCCCACGGAGAGAGCCCCGCGGCGGACGGGGAAGCCGGCATTCACGGCCATCCTATCGACCGTTGGATATCCCAGTCCACTTCGACTCTACAGCCTCCCTCTCCCTTCCAAGTATCCACAAATTCCTGGTGATCCGGCCTACTCTGGGTCCCTTCCGACCAACTCTGAACGGACGTTCCAGGCGATCCGAACCCACAGCAACTCCAGCCGCTATGATGTACGCCCACAGAGGGATGGCTCCCTCCTCGTAAAATCACGCTCAGCCGCAGAGACAAAAGCCCTACTCTCCGTCACTGAGGTCCTTGGATGCTCGGTGTCCGTTTCCCCACACCCTCGCCTGAACCAGAGTCAGGGCACTATTTACGCCACCCGCCTATTGTCGATCGCAGTGAACGAGCTCCTGGAGGACCTCGCACCCCAGGAGTCACTAAGATTTATCGCTTCACATCCCGACAGGGAGGCACCCCCTCCCCCACCCCGCGTCTGCTCCTTACTTTCAATACCTTAATCCCCCCGACCGCATTGTATGGGGTATGGGAGACCGCGCGTCATGCGAGTTTTCTGTCCGCCCATACATCCCAGACCCGACCCGTTGCTTTAAATGCAACAAGTTTGGACACGTTAGTTCCGTTTGTCGGCAGCCGCATCAACTGTGTTCATTGTGGACAATCGCTCACCCTGACAGGTGCCCCAACACACCCAAATGCTCCAACTGTGAAGGCGCACCCCTCTTCATCCCGCGAATGCCTTTTCTTCAAGTTCGAGAGGAGGTCCGAGGCCTGCAGGTAACGGACTTCCTTAGCCCCCGTGAGGCACGAGACAGGGTGCGGAGTCGGGAGGTGAGGGGGTGTCTTACGCCGCTGCTCTCGGCTCTGTCATCTCGGCACACGCCTGGCCTGCCGCCGAAACCCCCTCGACCACTGCTCCCTATCCCCCCAAAGAAATCCTCGCAGGACCCGATGGTCTCCTGTACCCCCACCATCCCTCCTCTTCACGCACCTCACCTGCCACAAACCCCCCAAGAGTCTGGGACCAGGACACCCAGGCCCCATCCACCTCAAACCCTGCCCTCCCAGTACTCTCTGCACACGCCCGGAGCAAGCCGATGAGGTGGAGACACCGGAGCGAGTTGCCAGACCCTCCGGCCTTTCAACGTCTCTCTCCCTCTTCCCCTAGAACTATGAAGACGGCTCGGACCCTCACACCGCCCACTATGTCTACAATGTCCATCTCTCCCCACCGCAGAAGTCCCACCACTCTACCCCGACAGACTCTGACAATAGTTGCCAAAATCCATGACCCGCCCCCCATGACGAGACCCAATTTGAACAACATCCACTCCCCCGAGGATCCAGTGGATGCGGCCCTGGCGCAGCTACACAGTGTGACCGAGGGGAGCTCTGCCGCGCCCATGAGTCTCATGGGTCTGCCATTGCCTCCTGGTGCCATTTTTTCCACCCCTCCACGAGACCACTCTGGTTCACCTTCCACCCCAACATCCCCGGCCCCCTCCTTGTCAGCCACCCTGAGTACGCCCTTCCTCCCTCCCGCCTGGTCGTCCTTGCACCCCCTATCGCCACCTAGGGTCCGCCGTGAGATCCCGGACAGGCGGGGAGGCGCCACTTTGGGAAGTAAAGTACCCCCTCCTGGCCCGACCACAGAAGCCCGCCAAAACACTTCTGACCCTCTCAGCCCACGACGTTCCTCTGACTGCCGTGATCCACGCCTCCGGTCTCGCTCGGCCGACTCGACCCCGCAACCTCCGCGGGGATCGACTGGCCGACCGATTCCTTCCCTGGTGAACGGTAGATAGCCAGCCATGCTCCTGACCCATCCTTCACCTTCGCGAACTCCAGATCTCCCTTCACACTCCAACCTCCTAGCACCTACACCTTTACCCATCCCCCTTCATCAACTAATGGATCCCCCGAAAACCACAATAGTACACTGGAACTGCAGAGGAATATTCGCGAACTATGAAGGCCTTAACTCCTTGATTGCCACTTCCCGTCTGGTGTGTGTCTGTCTCCAGGAGCTAATCCTGGAGACCAGGCCCATGCCCTGCCCTACTGGATATTCCTGCACTCGAAGGGGGGGGCTGCCCTTCTCATACACCACGCAGTCCCCTTCCACAATCTCTATCCGGTCCCCGCTACAGGTGATTGCCGCCCGGCTCTCACTGGATAGACAGTACACCGTCTGCTCAATCTACCTCCCTCCCCATGCTCAAGTCTCTCACGATGACCTGGTGGAAGTCGTACAACTCCCCAGGCCCTTTCTACTACTAGGCGATTTCAATAGTTGCCATCCCTTGTGGGGCGACACACACACCACCTATATGGCCCCAACCCTGATTACTGTCATGACCGAGCTCTCCTTCGAGTGCCTCAATGATGGCTCTCCTACATTCTACCATGCCACCACCTGCACTCCATCCTGTATAGACCTGTCCCTCGTTTCGACTGATGCCCTCCTAGATTTCACATGGCAAGTCCTCCAAGAGGACTATGGAAGTGACCATTTCCCCATTCAACTCACGCTCAATCGGCCCGACCAGACTGTTCGGGTACCGGTAAGGTGGATTACTACCAACGCGAATTGGGCCCGCTTCCACGACGATACATATACAACTCTTACAATTGCCCACTTCCCATCCATCGACAAGTGCATTGCATATTTCGAGTCCGTCGTTATAGCGGCTGCAAGCACTAGTATCCCACGATCCTCCGCCTACCCCCGCGCCCGACGGGTGCCTTGGACCCCGAAGTGCGCGGAGGCCATGCGCGCCAAGAAGAAGGCTACTCGGCGCTTCTATCGGACGCGACTCCCCATCCATCGCACGGAGATGCATCGGGCCAGGGTCATCGCCCGCCGCACAATGAAGACAACGCGCCGAGCCTCTTGGCGTGCCTTTGTGTCCGGCATCACCACCACCACACCTTCGGCTACCATCTGGAAGAAGGTACGGGGTGTCGAGAGGCGACATGTCCCCTTCCGACCCCGGTCCTCCGGACGAACGACGGACTCCTATACGAGCCCAAGTCGGTGGCAAACCACCTCGCTTCTACCTTCGCCGCCGTTTCTTCCTCTGCAGTCGGTTCCATACCCGCCCCTAACAATAGCCCCGCTCCACCATCCATAGGCAGCACCTACAACCGGTTGTTCACCATGCGTGAACTACAGGCGGCACTGGCCTCTCGACGATCCCCTTGTCCCGGTCCGGATGGTATTCTGTACGGCATGATCCAGCACATACACACTACCTTACAAATCTTCCTGCTAGACCTATACAATCGCATATGGATAGAGGGCGCCTTCCCCTCCAGGTGGAAGGAGGCCCACGTCATCCCTATCCCCAAACCCGGCAAAGATTCCCTGGACCCCACAAACTACAAACCAATCGCCCTGACGTGTTGTGTCTGCAAAATCCTTGAGAAAATGGTCGCTACGTGATTATCGTTCGTCCTTGAAAATAGCAATTCCTTCCCGGCTACCCAGTCCAGCTTCAGACAATTCTGCTCCTCAGCCGAGACATACAGGATGCCTTCGACAATGGACAGTTCGTACTGTCAATTTTTTTCGATATTCAGAAGGCCTATGACACCACCCGTCGAGCAATGATCCTTAGTCAGCTCTGACATCTAGGCCTCGTCGGAGCCATGCCGACCTTCATCAGGGGCTTCCTTTCCTCCCAAACCTTTAAAGTCTGGGTGGGCTCAGTCCTCTCTGACACCTTCGTGCAGGAGGACAGGGTCCCACAGGGAAGCATCCTGAGTGTTCTCTGCTTCTCCGTCGTCATGAATACGGTCTCAAAATGCCTTCCACCCACCATCCGCTCTTCCATCTACGCGGATGACCTTGCGATCTACTTCGCAGGGTGAGAACTGTCCGTCGTTCAACGGCAAATACAGCTCGCCATCTACCGGGTGGAAAGGTGGGCGACGTCGGTGGGTTTCCGCCTCTCCACCCCCAAGTCCAAGTGTATGCTCTTCAGTAGAAGACCCACAACTCTTCCTCTTCCCTCTGTCACATTATACAGCAGTCCTCTTGAGGTGGTACCCTCCATGCGTTTTCTGGGCATGACCCTGGACCGACGGCTCAACTGGGTTCCCCATCTCAAGCACCTGAAGCAATCTCTTCGACGTCCCCTCGCTCTCCTAGATCACCTCCCACACCACATGGGGTGCAGATCGACGCTCTTCTTCGCCTTTACACTTCCATGGTACAGTCGAAGCTGGACTATGGCAGTGCAGTTTACGGTTCAGCTTCCAACGCCCGCCTCCGTATCCTGGACCCGGTCCTTAATAGAGGCCTCCGCCTCGCCACCGGTGCTTTCCGCTCCTCCCCAGCCTCCAGCCTCCACGTGGACTGCGATTATCTCCCTCTCGCCCTCCGACGGGGTCTACTCCTCATGAGGACATACCTCCGTGCACAGAGGCTACTTTATTCGCTTCTGGGCATGGCAGTTTCTGAACTACCACCCCAGGGACGGAGCTGGCACTTCACTGAAGTGGTCCGCTCGTTCCTTGACCTTTTCAACATGCCCGCCCCCTCAATTATCCCCATTTCATACAGCATCTACCCCCCCTGACTCCTCACCCCTATCAAGTTTTGCAGGGATCTGTGTGTCCTACCGAAGAATACTACGAGCGCTACGGTATACAGGTCACTTCCGTGAACACGCAACCCAACACCCGGATGCAGTCGCCATTTATACAGATGGTTCCCGCTCGGAGGCTGGTGCGGCGGCCTCAGCGGTGATTCTGTCCCAGCCGCTTTCCCGGGGCGTCAGCCTGCCCCGCGAGGCCTCCGTTTTTTCGGCGGAACTTTTCGCAATTACGGAGGCCCTCGACATTGTGTGCACCCACTCTGCCAGCTCTTTCATCATTTATTCAGATTCCCAAAGCGCACTTCTCTCCCTAGAAAGATTTAACCCCCCTCACCCGTTCGTCTGTACCATCCAGCAAACCTTGCACTTTTTAATGGCCTTCCAACACGACAGTCGCCTTCTGCTGGGTCCCGGCTCATGTCGGCATCCAGGGTAACGAGGAGGCGGACCGTACGGCAAAGACGGCCTGCTCACTGCCGGCCTCCTCCTGACCCCTCCCCTTCTCCGACCCCTCCCCTTCTCCGACCCCTCCCCTTCTCCGACCCCTCCCCTTCTCCGACCCCTCCCCTTCTCCGACTTCTTCCCGACTCTCCGCTCCATATGGCAGCGGGAATGGGACCAGGCCACACAAAATAAACTCTACATGATGAAGCCACAAAGAGGATACTGGGCCTCATTCCACCGGTCCCGCCATAAAGAAGTAATTCTAGCCCGTCTCCACCTAGGCCACACCCGCATCACCCACGGACACCTTATGGCGAAATCGCCAGCCCCGCTTTGCCCTACTTGCCATGTCCCTATCACTGTCATACACCACCTGGTGGAATGCCCAAACTTGTCCCCTCTTCGTCGCAGGTGTTTCCCTCTCTCGGCCGAAAATCCCATACCCGACCGTCTACGATCCATACTCGGCGAAAGCCCCCACTTTTCAACAGAAGCGATTTTCTTCTTCCTCACTCACTCCCATCTGCTCCATCGCGTCTAAGACTATCCCCCTCCTACCCACTATCCAGCAAGTGACCCTTACTCACCCCAAGTCTACCATCCCCAACACAGTAACACCACCCACCCACTGCCTCGCCGAGATATGTACCGCTTTCTATAGGTACGAATCAGCGGTAAATTAGAGAAAAAAAAAAATTATATGTATATATGTGAGAAACAGTTGAATTAGTTAAAATATTTCATTTCCAGGTATCTAAACTGAAGGAGAACTTTTAATCAGGATCAGACTTTTCTGATAATTAATTAAGTTAGAAAATTTTTGTTCTTCCAACAACATGGCAGTAATCACATGAACTTTAAAAATATTGAAAACATTAATAGTACACTTTTTGTTTCTTCTTTTCAGGTCGAGATTAAGCAAAATTTCAAGACCCAGTTAATAGTTCACAATGTTGAGAAAATATTTAAATGTAGGCTTTGTTCTTTTACTACTTCACAAAAGAGAGTGCTTAAAGCTCATTCAGGAATTCACACAATGAAAAAGCCTCATAAATGTCAAATTTGTTTATTCATAACAAAACGAAGTGCTTCTCTTGAGGTTCGTTTAAGACTTCATACTGGGGAGAAACCTCATAAATGTGATTTTTGTACCTACAGTTCAACACAAATTGGAAGCCTTTGTACTCATATACGAATTCATACTAGTGAAAGACCTTTTAAATGCAGGGTTGGCAAAAACCCAACTGGTTTTTTGCTGGGTAGTTGGGTTTTTGCCAACCCTGTTTAAATGTGGCATTTGTAATTTCAGCGCTACATCAAATTCCGCCCTCACAGTTCATTTAAGAGATCATACTGATGAGAGACCTTTTAAATGTGGGATTTGTAGTTTCAGTGCAGCACGAAAAGCTGGCATTCGAATTCATATAAAAACTCATACTGTAGAGAGGCCTTTTAAATGCGATGTGTGTTCCTATATTGCAGCAGAAAAACATAGTGTAAAAGCTCATATTTCAAGAAGACATTTAAACACAGGCTACACAACTAGTGCAGGTGAAACTATTTTCAAATGTGGGAGTGCTACTACAGTACAACTATTCATTCTCGTTTGAAATCTCATTTAAAAACTCACATAGTTGATTCAAAGTCGTCATCGTAAAGATCCCAGAGTCCTAAATAAATGAGATATAAACATATGAAAAGGAATTTTGAACAGTATTGATTTGCGAGACCAAAAGATGTTCAAGTTAATCATATGTTTGAACAGCTAGCTAAAGAGAAAAATGTGAAAGTATTGTTAGACTTGGAAATGATAAAGCTGGGTATTAGGGTGTGTCAATTTTGTCAACTTTTTTCAAATCAATTTTAGTAGTGAAAATATAGTGTCTTTTCATGTCAAAACTTGAAAATGGCCAACCAAAATGAAATAAAATAACCCTTACCTACATCAATTTTACCTTAAAGTTTCAGAAATTGACTCTCTTACTTAAAAATAGGACAAATCGATTAACTATTCATCTGTCACAGAATTATCCCACTGATCGCATATGGAGTGTTTTCAAGGTCATATAGTTGTTGTACAATGTACAAGTCACAACATGAATAGAACTGTCCCTCACTCTCAGTCCTCAGTTGCCTCTTAGATGGCATAGACGGTGGTTTGCTGTTATTGCTCTTCTACCTACTTCATAGTTATTCTACTAGACGAATACTACAATTTAACTGTAAGTATGGATTATTGATTATTACAATTATTTATTATTATCATATTCTTCTGTCTAATTATGTTGTAATCCCATGAAATATTTTTTATTGAATTTTAGAACATCGAATGACTAAACTTTGAAACATCGTAATTGATATAAAATACTTAAATGTTTTTTTCTTTCTTTTCAGATATTCCTAAGATGCCAAAATTGAAGACAAGAGGTCAGTCGTCATGGCACTTGAGCCTGTTAGTCGGTACAGGCAAGGAGCTTCCCGTATCAGAACTACCAACAGTGCGAGACATGCTGAGACTAGGGTTACTCCTTCGTGAATAAAATACAAAGGATAGAAGGAACTACACAGAGAAAGAGCTCATAAGGGACATGATTCCCCCTCTTCTGCAACAGTGGAAAAAAGCTAATGTGTTATTCAAACCACCTGTACTCGATCAGTATAGAACTATTGAGCTAAAATTAACAAAGTTGTGGCACAAAGCAGTTGAGACATGACTTGGTAAAGGAAAACTAGCAAAGAAAAATAAATTTCTGCACACACTTGATACTCTTCTTGACATTTTTAGCTGCCAGTGTCCCATAGAGTTGTTTTCTGAAGCCAATTGTTCTCCCTCATGCAGAAGAGAACCTCACCCTCACATTGATTGTCGAGACTGCAGAGATTGCCACTGCCGCTTGGATAGATGCAGGCCTCATCAGCCGAGAGGATACATCCTTAGTGATAGATCATAATAAGATAAGAAGCACAAGAAAAAATAATGAAGGAAATATCTGATCAGCATGAAAAAGATTTGAAGGAGGAAGGTCTCTCTTGCCTTTTGTTTGATGGAAGAAGAGATGACACAAAAGTTCTCCTAAAGGTAGAGGGAATGGACAGAAAGTTTCCCGGTCTCATCAAAGAAGAACACTACTCTGTGTGTTCCGAACCTGGTGGCCGCTATTTGTTTCACTTTGTTCCTGAAGCAGAAGTAGAAGGCAAGAAACATGCAGAGGCAATTGCTGATCAAATAATATGTTGGCTTCAAGAAAGAAGACGTGACAGTTCACTGCAAGCCGTTGGTGGAGACTCAACTGCGGTGAACACTGGATGGCAGGGCGGTGTTATGACGCA
Source organism: Bathynomus jamesi (assembly GCA_023014485.1). Classification (NCBI taxonomy): domain Eukaryota; kingdom Metazoa; phylum Arthropoda; class Malacostraca; order Isopoda; family Cirolanidae; genus Bathynomus; species Bathynomus jamesi. Next base: position 580,591 of record JAJOZX010000412.1, on the reverse strand, counting down.
TTTAGAGAAAAAACTTGGAAGAAGGCTTGTTTGGATTGTATGATGTGATTTGCACACACGGAACTACCTCTTCGTCGTCTCATCCAGGAACTTGATGGTCCTACAAAGAGCAACAACAGGTGATCAGGTCCCCTTGGCAACATGCTAGATGAAGCAACGGAATTACAAATAAATACAAAATTTCCAAAGGTCGAAGTAGGCCCTCCCCTTCCAGTGTTGTCTGAAGAAGTTATCAAAGACCTCAGCACGGATCAATCTTACGCTTATCGTATTCGAGCAATCAGATCAGGAGAGTTGCTTCAAAATCTGGCTCTCTTGGAGATTGGACCCGTAAGTCACAGTCGTTGGTTAACTACAGCGATTCGTTTCTGCAGGATTTGGGTTTCCAAACATGCACTGAAGGGCAAAATGCTACAGAATTTGATGTTGATTGTTGAATTTATTATTGGGTTTTATCTTCCTCACTGGTTCAATGTAAAACTTAATTCAATGTGGATGGAGGGGCCCAACCACATCATGTTTCAATTACAGCTACTGAGAACCCAAAGGAAAGTAGTGGTGGACATCGTGTTGCCTGTGGTGAGAAGGTCCGTTTGGTATGCTAGGCCAGAGGCAGTTTTGCAAGCAATACTCTGCAGCCAATGTACCAAAGAGCGAACTGAGGCTGTGGAAATCATTCTAAAGTTTAGAGGAACATCACTAGATGATGACTAGCTGGGAGACTACAAGGAAGGTACCTCCGATAAACGTCAATGCCACGAAATTGTCAGAATTAGTTAACTTGAGTTCGGAAGTTTTGGAGCCACCACTGACAACATGTATAACAAACAAAGATTTAACACAACTTAAAGAGGCCCCAATGCAAGTGCCAAAGTGGCCTTCTCACACTCAATGTGGAGAGATGTGTGAAAATGGTCACAGAAGCAGCTAGTCAAGTTTACAGTCACGAGAGGCGAGAAGGCTACATCAAAGCGCAAGTAGCAAGCCGAATGCTGATGTGAAGGAACCGCAGCAAAAAGGACATGACTGCATTGGTTACTTTCAAATAAAGACTGAATGATATCTTATTGCCACTTTAAATGTTGATAGGATGTTTGCGTACATTTGTTATTTTGTTACGAATTTACGGAAAAATGGAATTTTTGAATTAAAATTGATGTAGGTAGGAGTTATTTTTTATTGTTTTTGAAGCAAGGATATTATTTTGTATGCCAAATGATTACATTAAATTGCTACCAAATCACATGATTTTCAATTTAGTCATTTCACCCCCAAAATTGACACACCCTACCAGTGGGTATGGTTTGAATAGTTTATCAAAAAGTTCATTTATAAGTGTTCATAATTTATCTGAAATTTAAGTTCCATACTGAAAATGTATAAGATTAATCTAGCCATCATAAAAAACCATGTGCATTAGAAAGAGATCCAATAATAAAGTAAGAGGAATGAATCTGTTTGAAATATTGAGAAATATTTGTCACGCACAAATTATCTCACTTTTGTTAATTTTCTTGGTATTGAATTCATTTAGCTTTTCCTTGTATGATTGATATGGGAGATAAGTAGTGACATTCAGAATAAGTGGAATAGCTGAAATACCTTATTTGCTTTATTTGCTTGTGAAGCTGTAAGAAGCAGAAAGAAGTAAACAGACTGTAATAAACCTGAAAATCAAGAATAAAACAAGAATGATCGAGCAAACACATGAAAAGGACGAGTAAATGGAAGGAATTCTAGGTAGCATTTATTCATAAAACTAAAATATACATTAGTTAATAGTATCTTCACTACCCAAAAGAAGTAAGAGTGAAAATGTTTTTAACTGGTTTTTCTATTCATTTCAGGTTGGCAAAAACAAAGTTAAACATTAAAACTGAAGTAAAAACGTTAGTCAGTGTAAGTAGTTTGAGGGGAAATAAGATTATAAGAAGGGAAGGAGGAGACTGGGATAGAGCCAAACTGACGAGAGCTGTAATGTTTGGAGTTTTTATTCGCCCACAAATACAAAACTAATTGACACTTTAAATTTATGACACTCTATAATGAAATCTCGCTGGATAAAATATAGAACATTTATTATTTCACTTCAGAAATTATACAGTACATATTTTCATCACATTTATATTCTTGCTATTTCTGCATATTTTCTTTTCTAATATTTACTCTAAGAGGCAAACTATCTATTTTAGATGTGAGGTAGTAATCTCGGTGAGACAGAGGGTGGGTAGTGTCGCTGGGATGGGAGTATTAGACTGAGGGAATGAGAAGGTTCCGTTATTGAATATGTGGGAGGGGGGTATATATAATATATTCTAACAACCCCCTCGATTAGGTACTCCGGCTTCCCGGGCGGAGGGTGCTCGCACACCTCGTGGGTCGTTGGGGTTTCCTTAACTCCTCGCGGGGTGTGGGGGGGGGCGGAGAGTTATAGTTGCGTTTTTTTTTTTCCCTTCCTTTTCTTTTTGCTCCCCTTTTTTCCGTATCTCCCGGAATTTATCTTGTCTTGACTAGGTCTTGGGCCTCTGTCAATTGTAGTATCTCCCCCCCCCTCTGTTTGTATTTTGCAGTCTTGGGGTCATCGGGTGCATCAGCTGGGGGGCATCGCTCCGTGGATGAGCCGTGCTCTGGGGATTTTACGGGCGCCCGGACTGCTGCTGCGTCTGGATTGGGTCTTTGCTAGGCCCTTAACGGATAAATCTCCAGAGAGCCAATCTACTGTTTTTAAAACGACAGTCAGGTTGGGGATCGGGCAACCCGGGACGTTGGGCCTGCGCCTTGAAGGATGCAGCGGCGGACTGGTGCATTGCCTTGGGTCCGAGGCTGTCTTTCTTGTAATTCTATTGTTTATGGGTACAATTTCAAAACTTCAATCCCCTCCTGTTGACGACTCTGGCCCGTCCTTGGATTTGGATAAGACTTCTACTTCTGGTCGTTCAGCGGCCTCTGCCTCCGCTGGATTGACCTTAAAGCCGTATGGCCCCCTCTCGTCCTCTGCGGCGTCTGGCTCTCGTGGCCGGACTCGTGGTGGCCGTAGGGCGGGGTCTTCGCGGCCCTCGTTCTCTCGCCCACTCTCGGTTACCGTCACACATGGACCTGTCTCTGCTGTCAATTTCTGTCCGGTGGACAGGTTCCTTGTTCTCCGCCCTTCCGCTGGCTCCCTTCCGGGCAACTCGGAACGGGTGTTTCAGCGTCTTAAGACGGTGGGGGTTCCCTGCCGTTACGATATCCGCCCTCTGAAGGATGGGTCTCTTCTTTTGAAGTCCCGTTCTTCGGGGGTGACTGAGTCCCTTCTACAGTTGCAGGATGTTCTGGGTTGCAGAGTTTCTGTGACTCCCCATCCGCAACTGAATAGCTGTCAGGGCACCATTTTCGCTTCCCGTCTGCTGTCAATCCCGGTTGGCGAGTTGCAGGAGGATCTTGCCCAGGGGTAACGAAGGTCTTCCGCTTTTCGTCGCGCCGGGATGGTGCTCTTACCCCGTCCGCTCGTGCTCCTGACCTTTGACTCCCTTGTGCCTCCGGCCCAGGTGTTCTGGGGCGTGGGTGATCGCCGGTCGTGCGAGTTTTCGGTGCGGCCGTATGTGCCTGACCCGGTTCGCTGCTTTGGCTGCAACCGGTTCGGCCATGTTAGCTCTGCGTGCCGCCGTGAGGGTAAGCTATGTGTCCGCTGCGGTGGGCCTGCGCACCCTCCCCCATGCACGAGGCCCTCGCGGTGCTCGAACTGCTCGGGGGCCCACCCTTCCTCCTCTCGGGACTGCCCCGTTTTCAAGTTTGAATTCGAGGTGCGGTCCTTAAGGACTACCGAATTCCTTAGTGCGCGATAGGGTCCGTGACCGGGAGCCGCGGCGGGGGTTGTCTTATGCTGTGGCTCTTGGTTCCGGCGGGTCCTCGGGCCCCTCCCGTGCTACCCCGGCGCCTACTGGAGTGGTGCCTCCCTGGAAGTTCCGGTGGTTGGTGGTCCTCCTGGCGCCCGCGGGACCTTGTCCCCCTGCCTCACTTTGTCATCCCGTCTGATTCCCTACTTACAAGTGCCCCTTCTCCCTCTCCGGCCTTGGGGTCTGGATCCTTGCCTACCCGTCTCTCGGATGGGGAAGGTGATGCCCCGAAGGGGAGGAGGAAGCGTTACCGTGGTCGGAGTCCTCCAGACCCGTTCATGACCACTGCTCGCCCTGCTTCCCCTTCTTCACCGGAGGGGAAGCGGCGCGCTGCTTCTAATCCGCTCGGGACTCCCCCACCCCCTCATATATGGAGGGCTGGTGGGGCGTCACCTCCCGGTGCCCTAACTAGTGTCCGGGTGTCGGTTGAGATACACCGCCCCATGACACCCTCGATTACTGACTCGGTTCCCACGGTGGACCCGGTCGAGACGGGCCTGGCCCTTCTTCATGGAGTCTCTCCCTTCGGCTCTTGCTGAGAGTGGTCGGGTCTCTCTCCTGGATCTACCTTTCCCACCTGTGGTGGATCTTTCCTCCCCCCCCCCGTCAGCACTTGTCTGGTGTGACGAGCCCTCGAACATTTGGTTCTCCCTGCCCCACCTCTGATGGGGAGTCGGGGGTTTCGGCTGGGCCCGTCTCGTCGTCTCCTCTTCCCCCCTCAGAACTCCCTGTTCCACTTTCCCACTCTCGTTCTACTACGGGTAAGGCAGCTGCGGAGTCTGTGGCCTCCTGTAATCGGGATCCTCGTCTCCCGGGCTTGTCCCCTGTGGCCCCTACCCTCCCCGTCCGGGGTGAGTCGGGGAAGCCGATTCCGTCCCTGGTTACGGACCGTTGAGTTTGCTGCTCAGCTTGGTCCGTGGCTATTTCTCTGCTTTCTCTGCTTCTTATAATGCCCCTTCCCCTTACAGTTCCATTTTGCATTGGAACTGTAGGGGGCTTTTAGCTAACTGGGAGAACCTTGCCTCCCTGCTGGAGAGCGAGCGGCCTTCCTGCGTTTGTCTCCAGGAGACTATCCTGGCTGCGCGGGGGCTCCCTCGTCTCTCTGGCTATGTTGGTTTCCCTTGCACCCCGGATGAGCACACACGCCGGCGGGGTGCGGCGATTTATGTCCATCATTCGTTACCCTCGCGTGGTGTGCCTCTTCGTACTTCCTTGCAGGCTGTGGCTGTGCGGCTCTCTTTAGATCGCCAGTACACTGCCTGCTCGATTTATATTCCTTTCCATGACCCTCCTTCTCGCGACGTGGTTCGCGAGTTGGGTGTTGCAACTGCCTCGACGGTTTCTCCTCCTCGGGGGCTTTAACAGTCGCGACCCGGCTTGGAGAGATTTCCGGTCGACTAATGTTGCTGGTATGTTGCTCTCCTTAATGGAGGAACTTTCCTTCACGTGCCTCAATTCCGGCGAACCTACCTATTTTCACGAACCCACGGGTTCATCTACCTGCATTGATCTCTCCTTGGTGTCCCTCGATGCCTTACTCGATTTTTCGTGGAGGGTGTTGGGGGACTCTTATGGCCGGTCGGACCGCAGCCGGGTGTCTCGTCTCGACCGAGGTGGTGCCTGGCGCGGGCTGACTGGCCATCCTTCAGAGCTCGTTCCGTCATTGCCCGTTCGGTGTTGGACTTTGGCTCCGTGGATGAGAGCTTGGAGTTCTTCGAGCGGGTGGTGATGGGCGTCGCGGAGGACTGCATTCCTCGATCTTCTGGTAACCCGCGGACGCGTAGCGTCCCGTGGTGTACTTCATCATGTCACCAGGCGGTGTGTGTGAGGAAGAGGGCAACGCTCCGCTTCCACCGCACCCGGCGCACGGACCACTTGATTGAGATGCGGCGGGCGAAGGCTTTCGCCCGCCGGACTCTCAAGTTGGCCCGTCGGGCCTCTTGGCGTGCTTTTGTGTCTGGCATTTCCTCGTCTACCCCTTCTGCTGCTGTGTGGCGGAAGGTACGTAGTATCGAGGGGAAGCCGGTCCCTGCTCGTCGCCCTGTCCTTCGGGACGGGGACGGCTTCCTTTCGGATCCTACTGCTGTGGCCGATCGGCTGGCCGGGGCTTTTGCTGCGGTTTCCCGTTCGCCTTCAGCTGCGGATCGTCCTTTGTCGGATGTTACGTTTCCGCCGCCTGGGAACGAGCCCTATAACCGTCTCTTTACGATGCGGGAACTTCGGGCTGCCTTGGCAACCCGTCGTTCTTCCGCCCCCTGGCCCTGATGACATCCCGTATGACTTTATTTGGAACCTGCACCCGATGGACCTACACTTCTTGCTGGATCTTTTCAACTGGATGTGGGTTGAGGGGTCGTTCCCTTCCCGTTGGAGGGAGGCGATTGTGGTCCCGATACCTAAGCCGGGGAAGGATCCGGCGGAGGTGGCGGGCTATCGGCCTATTGCCTTGACGAGCTGCTTATGCAAGCTTATTGAAAAGATGGTGGCCGTCCGACTTTCCTTTACACTGGAGTCGCCTGGGTTATACCCCCCGACCCAGTATGGCTTTCGTCGATTTCGGGGTACTCTGGACCCCCTTCTCATCCTTGGTCATGATGTACAGGCCTTTTCCCGCCGAAATCTTGTACTGGCCGTCTTTTTCGATGTCCAAAAGGCCTATGACACGACCCGTCGGGGAGTTGTCATGGACCGTTTGAAGTCTTGGTTTTGTGGGCCCTATCTGACCTGTATGTTCAGGAGGAGGGGATGCCTCAGGGGTGTCTTAAGCATCTCCTGCTTCAATTTGGTCATGTCTGCGCTACCGGGGGCCCTCCCGCCCTCAGTGCGTTGTTCTATCTACGCCGACGATCTGGCTGTCTATGCCGCGGGGACGAGTCCCCCCCTCGTGGAGAGGCAAGTCCAACTCGCGGTCAGTCGGGTTGAACGTTGGGCGTCGTCGGTGGGCCTTACGCTGTTTTCCCCGAAGACTTCCGTCGAGGAGACGGGGATCCGGCGCCGTCCCGGCTTTTAATCTTACACTCTGGGGTCAGCCTCTGGCACTCGTTCAATCAGTACGTTTCCCGGGCATGGTATTCGATAGCCGTTTAAGCTGGTTTCCCCACTTTCGCAGGCTGCGCGAGACTACAAGACGTACCCTGGATTTGCTGGGACATCTGTCTCATACTACCTGGGGCGCGGATAGGCGGACACTCCTCCGTTTGTACGTGTCCCTGGCACAATCACAATTGGACTATGGGACTGTGGTGTATGGCTCCGCCTCCCGTACGGCCCTTCGGATACTGGACCCGGTCCTCTCTAGAGGACTGCGCATGTCATCTGGCGCCTTCCGCTCCTCTCCGGTTGATAGTCTGCAGGTTGAGTGCGACATCCCTCCCTTGGAGGATCGGAGGTCGTTCCTCATTGCCAAGCACTGTCTCCGGTTTCTCCGTCTTCCCAACTCTCCTCTGTTCCAGGTGGTTGAGAGGGCATTCTGCCGGGATGGGGGTTGGTATTTCACCGACACGGTGACCTCCCTCCTCGTTGGGGCTGCGGCTGTTCCCCAGTCGTCTGCCCTTGCGCTCCGATGTACCCGCCTCCCTGATGAGGCTTCCGTCTTCACGGCGGAGCTCTATGCCATTCTGAGCGCTCTGGAGGTGGTGCGGGAGTATCCGGATGGGTCGTTTGTCATCTATTCAGATTCCCGCAGTGCCCTGGATGGCTTGAAGTGTTTCGACCCCGTCCACCCACTGGTCCGACGTATCCAGTTACTGTGCCATATCCTTGTCACTTTGGTGGCAAGGAGGTGGTATTTTGCTGGGTCCCTGCACATGTTAATGTGGCTGGAAATGAGGCTGCTGATCAAGCTGCCCGTTACGCGTGCCGACTACACGTTTCACCCGTGTCCCTCCCCTTTTCCGATTACATCCCTGGTTTTCGTAGGTTTTTGCGCTCCCGGTGGCAGAGTCGCTGGGATGGCGCTACAAATAACAAACTCTGCAAGATTAAACCCAAATTGGGATGTTGGGCCTCTTCCTTCCATCGGTCGCGCCATAAGGAGGTGGCTCTGGCCCTCCTCCGTATTGGCCACACCCACTTGACCCATGGCTATTTGATGGCCGGGATGCCCCGATGTCCCAATTGTAACGTTCCACTTACAGTTGCCCACCTCCTGGTGGAGTGTCCGCTTTACTCTGCGCTGCGCGCTGAATATTTTCCCTTTTTGGTGAGCGTCGGGCCT
>JAJOZX010000412.1:557500-567500 GCA_023014485.1 Bathynomus jamesi | reverse complement strand
TGTTCTTCTTCTAAAACTATTGATAGTGGTGTTCCTCAGGGCTCTATCCTATCACCTACGCTTTTCCTTTTATTTATCAATGATTCTATTAAATCGCACTTCCTCTCCTATCCACTCCTATGCTAATGATTCCACTCTTCACTTCTCCACCCTCTTCACAATGTCCCTCTCAACAGTCACTCCATATTTCGTGTGTGATGGCTATAGTACACCTGACTTCTGATCTTTGTACTATCTCTGATTGGGAGCAGAGAAAACCTTGTGGCTTTCAGTGCCTCAAAACTTCGGTTCCTTCATCTGTCTACTCCGTCACAATCATCCACATTACTATCCTCTTGCCTTCAACAATACACAACTCAATCTTTCCTCTTCTCTTAACATTCTTGACGTTTCCTTTTATCGTGATCTTTCCTGGAAAGATCACATATACTCATTTTCTTAAACAGCTTCTAAGAGGTTAAATGTTCTATACCGGCTTCGTACTTTCCTCACCCCCAACTCGGTTGTCTCTGTACAGGAATACGCATCTCGTGTGTTGGGTAGCTCAACCCACACAGTTCTACTTGACCGAGTGGAATCAAAGGCTTTTCGTCTCATCACTTTCCCGCCTCTTACTCACTGTCTTCAATCCTTCTGTCTTCGCCGCAATGTTGCCTCACTCTCTCTTTACTGTTGCTATTATAACGGACACTGCTCTTCTGAACACTCTATGGAGTCTCTAACTGCATGCCGTCTCCTTTGAGGAGAGCACGCTGTACCAGACTTTTGACACATTCTCATTCCTTTTCTGCCCAACTCTAATGCAAGGGTTAATCGGTATTTTCAATCTTTCATCTACTCAACCGGTGAACTCTGGAACAGTCTTCCTCAACCCATCTTTCCCCTGTCTATGACCTCCAATCTTTCAAGCGCAGAGTGTCCAGACATCTCGAAAACCCTGGACCTTGATTTTGGCTCTCTTCTTCCTCTGTGGGAGGGGCGTTTTTGCGTGCATCGGCACTTGGCCCCAACTTCCTGCATAAAAAAATAACTAACTTTAAAAATATTGAAAATATTAATAGTACACTATTTTATTTCTTCTTTTCAGGTCAAGGTTAAACAAAATTTCAAGACCCAGTTAATAATTCACAATGTTGAGAAAATACTTAAATGTAGGCTTTGTTCTTTCACTACTTCACAAAAGAAAATTTTTAAGGCTTATTCAGGAATTCATTCAATGAAAAAACCTTACAAATGTCAAATTTGTTCCTTCACGACAAAACAAAGTGATTCTGTTCAGGTTCATTTTAAGACTTTATACTGCAATTCTGCTTCACCCTGGATCCACTGAACAAAATTTTAAAAACACAAAATATAAGCTGTACTCAAACCCAGATCCGACGCAAAGATCCAGCTGAACAATCAGTTGTTTATTCTTCATGGACGGCCTGAAACTCTACGCGAACTCGGAAAACAATCTCAAACAACCGCTAGACCAGTGGTGGTTCCCAACTTTTTTTAGGCGCCGGCCCACTATAGCTAATTTGACTAACTCGTGGCCCACTTGCCATGTTGCTAAGCTGGTATCGTGTTTACATAAGGTTTAATAAGTACATTTTTGTTATTAACATACATTTAATATAATGCTGAACGACAAGGAAGTGGGCTATATCAAGATCTAAGAATGACTCGAAAATAACCTGGAGCCTCCATGCAATAGACAAAATACCATTTATAAATGGAGCTACAGGAATAATAAAAAAAAATAAAGAACTACCTGGAGGTGATTATTGCATCATTAACGACTGGTGAAGTACAAGTATATTAAGGGAAACAATAACCAACCTGAAGAGAGCTCCCGAAAGTAACTTGCAAAGATGAGTATTGCCATTCCATTTCCGAGAGAAAACTTGCGTACGGTAGTATAATGAAAAATATATGAAATATCGTGGAAAAATCTTTCAAGTGTGTGATTTACCACTACAGTTGCATAACAAGTGATATGCTTAAATCTCGTTTAAAAACTTATACTGGGAAGAAGCCTTTTAAATACGAGATGTGCTCCTATAGTGCAGCAGAAAGTATTAGCGTGAAATCTCATTTTTCAGGAAGACATGCCAAAACAAGGGCAATAATTATAAAAATATAAAACGTAGCTTCGCAAACTGCTGGTCCACTCATAGTCGAAAACGAACAAATTTATGATGACGGGAGTTTTAAATAAATTATTCTCTTTCGTTTTCACAAACAAAAATATGAATAACATTTCTATTCCCGCAATCATGCTCACTGTCGATCATTTAAAAGCTTCACTTTACCATCAGTGAAAGTGAAGTTCTCTCAGCAATATGTAAAATTAATCTTAACAAAACTCCAGGTCCAGACAAGGCTACTTAAAGAAATGAACAACAGAATAATAATTCTTACGTATATATATTTAATTTAATAGTAATGCTTTTTTTTTCATACCCAAACACGCACTCCTGCCGCAGTGAGGTCGCGAATAATATAATAACGCTGTTCAACAAAGTTTTTCTTCTTTTGACAAATATGGGTGATTCTTATGTTCTTTTTTACGCTGATTGCGAAAATGAAAACAGATTTTTCTGTCACCCAGTTTTTGAGGAGTTTGCAATTTAAAACCCTTTGAGATCGAGACCGCATTCCTCAGTTTGCATCATAATACGAGATTTATTGTTAGTTGTTTATTTTGTATAAAATCTTTATATTATGCATATTGTTATTTATATGCTTATATATAATATGCATATATTTATTTAGGTATATTGCATATGTACATCATAACATATATGATGCAAACCCACAAGGAAACAGAAAAATGATTCCAAGGCCTTTCGTGTATTCAGAAGTACACCTCGTCAGGGACTGACGAGGTGTACTTCTGAATACACGAAAGGCCTTGGAATCATTTTTCTGTTTCCGTGTGGATTTGCATAATTCATTCATTTCACGTGTCTAATTGTGAAATTCATCATATATATATATATATATATATATATATATATATATATATATATATATATATATATATATATATATGTTTATTACTTTTATTCACACGATGTATGCCATTCCTTAAAATGCTCAAGCGAGCAAAAGCCTAGCTTTTCGGGACAACCAGTGCCAATAATAGTGGATTTCACTATAGCGACAAATGCTACCATAGAAAAACAGCCAAAAAAACACACGTCATCAAGTGTAACATTACGCCATTTCATCGAATAAATTTTTCTCTCGCACTTTGGATTTTTATAAAAATATAACTGATATAATGAGAGGCGTCACCGTGTCTTGGCGTTTGTGGGCGGAGCAAATTTGACGTGACAAACTGATTGGTAGATAAATAGTACGAGTTAGTTGAGTGCAGCAGCTGCTTCTCATCGAATTAGACAAGCACATACCTGTCAGAACATGCACATTGCACATTCTTGTTTGTCGTGTTAGAATTGCACATTCGTGCTAATGTATCAGTCAGTCTCGTGCATTGCTACCCACCAGTTGATTAAGTGCATTTAGTTATTTATTTTGTTTTGGTATATGTTTGGTGAAAAAATAGTGTTTTGTAATGTAAAAGTGAGAATGTCTCGTAAGTGTGTTAACAGTTTTTATTTTGTGTATGGTGAATTTACAACAAAATCTCCAAGGCAAGGTTTCACTCCTTTAATTAAGAAGGCGTATGAACTTTATTTCGGTTGCAAAGTAGATCAAGACAAAATCTAGGCTCCTCATGTATGCTGTGTTTCTTGTGCAAGATCTCTGAGAGGGTGATTAAAAGGTACTTCTCCAATGCCTTTTGCGACCAGTGGTATGGAGAGAACAGAGACCACTCGACTGAGTACTTCTGTTTAACGAAGGTAAGTGGACATTCCTCAAAATCTAAAAATGCGATTTAATATTCTAATTTAGTGTCAGCCATGCAATCTCTCACATTGTGACGATTTGCCTATACCAAAACCACCAAAAACATGGATGATGATGAATCTCGTAATGAATCTTGGGACAGACAAGATGACATGGATACACACTTTCAACCACCTCCATCTGCTGAACCTCATTTAATTTCTCAGTCAGAATTAAATGATTTTGTCAGAGTTGAATCTATCTAAAAATCAGGCCGAACTCTTAGGTTCTACATTAAAAGTTTGGGATCTCTTACAAAAGACTGTAAAAATATCAGTATTTTGTAAGCGTCAGACACACTTCACATCGTTTTTCTCTATGGGAAGTGATTTAGTGTATTGTAATGGTGTGAATGATCTCGTGGAGGTACTTGGTCGAGAGCACAGTCCTAAGGAATGGAGACTTTTTGTCGATTCAAAGTTGTTGTTGTTTAGCCGATCAGCCCACCCTGATCGAGCAAGCCGGCGGCACGCAGGTAACCGATCGCCCTCTCCGGAGTGGACCAAAGGTTCAGCGCACTAGTGATGTTGTGTTGTGTTCGTTGTTGTGCTAGAGCGGTACAGTCTGTCATAATGTGTTCAATTGTTTGTGGTGTGTCCTGGCACAGGTGGCAGGTGTCGTCTATGGAGTTGTCTAGTCTGTTTATATGTCCGTAAGTTGGGGTGATGTCCACATCGGAATCGTGCTAAGTTAACTCGATCCGATCTGCTCAGGCTGATCTCTGACCTGTTAATGGGTGGCGGCTTCGCACCTAGGACCGCATTCGGACCGAGTCGTGTCAGTGCTTTGTGGGTTAGGTGTGTGTATGTGTCTTCTGTACTGTGTGATGTCTGTGGGGCGTGGTATGGAATGGAGTATTTGGTTATAATGTGTGTCTGGTGTTACCTTAATGGTGCGAGGTGTTGGTGCATGATTGTACATGTAGTGGTAAGGGTGTTGTGGGTTAGTTGTCGCTGCTGCCATGAATTGTGTTCCCCTCATGTCTAAATGTTCCCTAACTTTTAGTATTTTTGTTTCTGTGTGCAGGTGTTCTATTGGTGTTGTTTGAGTGCATCCTGTAATGATACGAAGTGCGTTGTTTTGTATTGTTTGTAAGGTGTTTATGTGTGTGTGTGAGATAATGGGTGCCCAGCATGAGCTAGCATAGTCCATAACTGAGCGAATATATTGTTTGTATATGAGTGATGTTGTTTCCTGCTGGTGTCCAAAGTTTGTGCCTGTTAGTACCCTAAGCGTGTTAAGTCTTGACGTACATTTGGTTTTAATGTCCTGAATGTGGTTTGCAAAAGATAATGATGTGTTGTATGTGACACCAAGTATTTTGGTTCTGTGAGTGTGTGGAATGTTGATGTTGTTTAGTGTAAGCTGTGGAATTACCTGGTGTTCTTTGGTGTTGCTTGTAAGCAAGGTGATGGTTGATTTTGTGGGCGCTACTTTGAGTCTATTGTGTGTGAGCCAGTCTTGTATACTGTTTATGTTGTTTGTAGGTTATTTGTAGCGGTGTCGATGTTGTTGTGGGTGGATGTTAGAGTGATATCATCTGCATATGATGATAAAGTAAGCTTGTTATCTATGGTGTTGGAATGTCATGCATGTATAAGTTGAAGAGTGTTGGTGAGAGAACAGAGCTTTGAGGGGACCCCGTTCGGAAAAAGCTTGTTTTTGGATGACTTGCCATAAATGTGACATGTGAGTATCTTCCTGAGAGATAGTTGCTCAGCCACCTTTTGGTGTTATTGTGCATGTTTGTGTTGAGTATTTTGAGGGGGAAGCGTGGGATAGCATCAAATGCTTTACTAATGTCTATTGTGCTAATAGTGTACGTTGAGCTGGTCGTCTGGAGTTGATGCCATCCATGATGTGCTGGGTGAGGTTAGTGAGTAATGTCGTGGTTGAGTCGTGAGGTCTGAATCCATGTTGAATAGGCGGTAGTGGAATGTGTGGGTTGGTGATCTGTAAGATTAGTCTTTCTGTTACTTTGGAAGGTGGGCATAGTAAAGTAATGGGTCTATAGGAAGCTGGTTCTGTTGGATTTTTGTTTGGTTTGAGTAGTGTAATAATTTTACCTTGTTTCCATATGTCAGGAATAATACAGTGTTGGTATGAATATGTGCTGATATTTGTGAGAGCTAGTATTCCTTGTGGGCCCAAGTGTTTAAGGTGTATGTTAGATATGTTGTCTGGTCCAGTAGCCTTCGAATTCTTAATGTTTTTGATGATCTTGGTGGTCTGGTCTGTATTGAAGGGTGTAATGGTCGTGTCGAGTGGTTTTCTTGTGTCTGGCTGTTTGTCTGTCTGCGTGTTTTTGGTTGTTGTCTCTGTTTAAGTGACTTATCTTTGCGTAGTGATTAACTAGAATGTTAGCTTGTTGTGTGTATGTTGGGATATTATTTTAGCTGCGACAGATAGCCGCGTATGAGGTGTGAATGCCGCTGTTAGAGTGGGTAATGCTGTTTATAGTCTTGTATAGCCTTGATGTATCTGTGGAGTGGTTTAGTGTTGTTATGAATTCCCTGAATGTTTCTGTTTGTTTTTCTTTGAGTTTGTTGTTTATTTCTGTGTTGAGCTGTTGTATCTACTGTTTTATGGCTTCTGTGTGTGGTGTTTGTGTGTTATATTTGAGGTGTAATTTGGGTTGTATTTCCTAATGTTGCCCTTGGGTATGTATTTGTTTGCATTATTGATAATCTGATTAAATGTCTTGAGTGTTGTATTGATGTTTATGATGGGTGTACTGTCTAATGTGGTGAATTGTTCCTCAGTCTGTATTTTGAACTGTTCCCAATCAGCTTCAAAGTTGAGTTTGAAAGCTGAAAATCCAAAATACTTCTATAGCTATGTGAAAAGGAAAACAAAAACGCGTGCCGCTATTGGGCCCTTAAGGAAGAGAAATGATGAACTAACCGACGATCCAAAAGAAATATCTGAAAAATTGAGACCCCAGTATGAATTAGTTTTTAGTATCCCAAAAAGTGACAGAGCGATACCTGACATAGATGCATTCTTTGAAGAGGAATTGCAAGGAGAGTGTATAACACTGATTTTACCCCAGATGATGTAGCGAGAGCTATAGGACAAATTAAACCACATTCGGCTGCAGGTTCGGACAATTGGAACGCATTATTGATTAAAAACTAAAAATGAAATAGTTACACATTTATATTGGATAATGGAGGAAATACCGAGCATCTTGAAAAGAGCAAACATTGTCCCTATATATAAAGGAGGGGACAGATCTCGAGCAAAGAACTATAGATGTGTCATTGACGTCCCTCCTCACCAAAGTATTTGAAAGAATAGTTAGAGAAAATTTATGATTTCTTGGAGAGACTGGAAAGATTTAACGAAAATCAGCACAGATTCCGAACAGGTAGATTATGCCTATCACAACTAATAGAACACTACAACAATATCCTAGATGCATTGGAAGGCAATGACAACTACGATGTCATATACACAGATTTTGCTAAAGCTTTCGACAAATGTGATCACGGTATAATAGCGCACAAAATTAAATATATGGGAATAACAGGCGAAGTGGGAAAATGGCTCTACAACTTCCTCAGCAGAAAAATCAGCGACGTAAATGAAGTCAAGGCCTTGCAGAGGGACACAAACAAAATATACAAATGGTCAGAAGACAACGTGGCATTTAACACCGAGAAATTTCAGCTGTTGAGATATGGTAGAAAAGAGGAACTTAAACAGACTGCATATTATGCTCCAGATAGACAGGAAATTCAGAGAAGCACAAAAGCGATCGATCTGTGGGTAATAATGACCGATGATGCGAAATTCAAAACACAAATTCAGATAGCGATAAATAAAGCAAAAAGAGTCGCGAGACAGGACAGTAATGATTCCCCTGCTAAAAAAACTGATTATACCATAACTTGAATACTGCTCAGTTTTGACGTTCCCATATAAAAAAGAAGAAACGCAGACACATTTCACAGCCAAGATTGATGGCTGCAAAGAACTCAACTACTGGGAAAGACTACGTAAACTAAATCTGTACTTCCCTGGAAAGAAGAGAGAGGTACACCATAATCTACATATGGAAAATGATCGAAAAACTGCTACCAAAAGTAAAACTAAACCCAATTACCATTCGAACAACACTGGAAAATAGGAAAGGCAGAATGCGTAGTGTTCCCAAATTAAAGGCCCGACAAGGAACTTCCTCAACACTGAAGGAAAATAGCTTGATTGTCAGGGGGCCAAGACTTTTTAACCAGCTTCCAAAGGACCTCAGAAACGTTACAGGGGTCAAAGTTGAAGTCTTCAAGAGAAGACTAGATGCCTGGTTCAGGACGGTACCAGATGAGCCGGGTGTACCTTGCTATGTACGGTGGAGAGCGCAAGAAAGCAACTAACTCCTCCACCAAGTCAGACCTAGAGGCGGGGCCACCAGCTTAACCGTGTGAAGAGAGACCAACGCACGGAACAGCAACGAGGTTAACGAGGTATTGCACAACAGTAATGTCTATCCTTTGGTTCCGATTGTACATAAAGTTCATATGAAGGAATCGTATGACAGTATGCAGTTACCTTTGAAACATATTGACTATGATAAACTTCAGGCATATCTTTGGTGATCTGAAAGTGATTGCACTTCTCCTTGGCTTACAGTTAGGATACACAAAGTTCTCTTGTTTCCTCTGCGAGTGGGACAGCCGAGCTAGAGAGAGTTATTATACGCAGAAAGAGTGGCCACTTCGAAAAAATTTGGTTCTAGGACAAGAATGTTGCCCTTCAACCCCTAGTAGATACAGCAAAAGTTTTCTTACCATCTCTCCACATCAAACTTGGTTTGATGAAAAATTTTGTGAAAGCCATGAATAAAGACGGACATTTTGTGGACCTACAGATCAGACAAGTGATGAAAGACTGCATTTGATGAGGAATGAGGTTGAAAGAACAGCGTGGAAAGCTTTTAAAGAAGTGACTACGAATTTCCTCGGCAGCGTCAAATCAGAAAGTTGTTTCCCGGGTGGAGCAAATGCTTAGTGCTCACCAAGCCATACGATGTAACGTGTCTGAAAATGTATTTCCTGCATTCCCACCTTGACTTCTTCCCATCAAACTTGGGCGCTGTCATCGATGAGCATGGTAAAAGATTTCATCAGGATATGTTAACTATGGAAAAGCGGTACCAAGAAAGATATAGCCCCAGCATGTTGGACACTTATAAGAGAAGCTCTTAAGTACTAGTTATGAGCGAAAATCGGCTGCAAAAACATTTTAGGTAAGGTACTCTTCTTTTTTGTATGATTAAATATACCAAAAAGTAAGAAAATCTCAATTTTCATTTGC
The DNA here is from genome assembly GCA_023014485.1 of Bathynomus jamesi. Taxonomy (NCBI): domain Eukaryota; kingdom Metazoa; phylum Arthropoda; class Malacostraca; order Isopoda; family Cirolanidae; genus Bathynomus; species Bathynomus jamesi. The sequence goes on along the minus strand of JAJOZX010000412.1, from coordinate 558,284 downwards.
ATTTCCTTCAAAATTGGTGGATCATAGAAAAATTCTGTTTTCAAATTTGTAATTGGTGTAAAAAAGTACATTGGAATCACACAAATTCATTCGAAGGAGGGAAAAAAGTTTTATTTTGTTCAGTGTAATTAATAATAATAAATCGTTAGTCTGGTAAAGTTCCATTCGACTGGAAACTTTAAAACATTACGCCAATATTTAAAAAGGAGACATCGCTTCCCAGAAATTATCGTCCTCATTAGTTTGACTTTAGTAGTTGATAAGCTTATGGAGACAGTTGTTCGGAACAAAATATTAATTACTTGAAAATAAATAATTTTACTAAAGTTTTTCAGCACGGCTTTCGATGCAATCGTCCTTATCTTGCTAATTTGCTCGACTTTTTTAATGGCATTGTAAATGTATATGTAAAGTGATCATATTTTTAGGAGCAAAAGCGGACATTTTTCTATTTTTGGAGTTATAAACTAAAATGACTATATTTTCAGGAGCCAAGCGGTACACCTCTACTATATATAAAAATATATATATATATATATATATATATATATATATATATATATGTCATATATATATATATATATATATAATATATATATATATATATGTCATATATATATATATATATATGTCATATATATATATATATACAGGGTGGGCCGTAAGTTTCCATACATAGGAAAAATTAAAACGTTTGTTTTTTATGTTTCAGATACCCTAAAGAATATGCGTTTGACGTAAGATCTTGTTTACTGATGAAGCAAATTTTTACGTCAATGGAGAG
>JAJOZX010000412.1:450000-552500 GCA_023014485.1 Bathynomus jamesi | reverse complement strand
GAAGGAACGGGCCCACAACCTGATCTGAGGTCATACCACACCACACCGTTACACTGAACCGATTCTGCCGTTTTTCAGCGGTAACCATGGGATCCTCTCCTGCCCAGTAGTGGCAATTGTGGCGGTTGACAAAGCCTCCGACGTGGAACACCGCCTCGTCGCTCCAGAGGATGTTGCGGAAGAGATGGGGCCAGTCTTTATGCCAAGCCAGCATGATTTCCCCGAACTCCATGCGAATGTCGCAGTCCTCGTCCGAGAGAGATTGGCAGTAATGCGGCTTCCACGCACGCCAGTTCAGCTCCTCCTTCAGCACAGTTCGCACTGAGTAGCGGGAGAGTCCACTTTCCCGAGCTGCCTGGCGAGTTGACTTTCGTGGACTCCGTGCGAACATTTCTTGAACTGCCTGCACCGTCTCCTGTGCCCTGGATGTCGAAGGGCGACCACATCTTCGAACATCTGCCACAGACCCCGTGGTCATGAGCTTCGAGTGGCAGTTCTTGATTGTTTTCGGGTCCACTTGGGCACGTGGTCCGTGAATGGCCCGCCACCATCTTTGAACTCGAACGACAGATTGCCAAACTTCGTACCGTGCCACCAACTGTGCACGCTCCTGCAGTGTTAAACGCTCAGCCATGTTACCCTTCAATCTGAAATGAAAAAAAAAAATGAACGTTACAATTGTACCACTTTAGAGAACACAAAGAGAACACTTTAGAGAACAAAAAGATTACCGTTACAATTGTACCACTTTAGAGAACACACCATAACAATATAACAATACAATCACAATTTATACATAATTTATATGTAATTTAAATTAGGGAGCTACTTTCCGCCCACCCTGTGTATATATAATATAATATATATATATATATATATATATATACAGGGTGGGCCGTAAGTTTCCATACATAGGAAAAATTAAACGTTTGTTTTTATGTTTCAGATACCCTAAGAATATGCGTTTGACGAAAGAGCAACGAATTGAAATCATACTGATGGCTGGGTCGGGAAGCAGTCGCATGGTTGCAATGAACTTTAACAGACAACATGGAACGAACATCACACACGACACTGTGGCAAAACTTATTAACAAGTTTCAGAAAACTGGAAATGTTGCAGATCAACCGCGAAGTGGTCCAAGACGTACAGCCACCGATGAAGACACAACAGCTACGATACTTACAGCGCTTACACGAAGTCCCAGAAAAAGTACACGACGGTTGTCTGCAGAAAGTGGTGTCAGCAGATCGAGTATCAGGCGCATTTTGAAAGCAAACAAATGGCATCCATACAAATTGCATATGGCACAGCATTTGAGTGAAGACGACCCGGATAGACGGATGGAATTCTGTGAATGGGCATTAACCAAAGTGAACGAGGATGCAAACTTTTCAACTAAGATCTTGTTTACTGATGAAGCAAATTTTTACGTCAATGGAGAGGTTAATCGGCAAAACATACGTTACTGGAGTAATGCTAACCCTAACTGGCTGAGTCCGACGAAGATGCAAGGTGCCGGTGAAGTGATGGTGTGGGCCGGGATATGGGGTGACAGAATTATTGGACCAATTTTTGTCAGTGGAAATCTTAATGCCGAAAGGTATCTTAACATGTTGCAAGAAGGGATTTTCACATCCCTGCTAAACGAGGAAGGTAACTTCCCAGTTTACTTCCAGCAAGATGGAGCTCCACCTCATTATGGTCTTCACGTGCGTCGGTATTTGGATCAGCAGTTTCCGGATGCTTGGATTGGTCGGCGTGGTCCTGTGGAGTGGCCTCCCAGATCCCCAGATCTCACCCCCCTTGATTTCTATCTTTGGGGGCACTTGAAGGCCATGGTGTATCAGGAAAAGATACGAGACATAAATCATCTAAAGGAACGTATCACCAACGTCATTACAAGCATAACGTCAACTGTGCTAATGCGTGTTCATCAACAGTGGGGAACACGTATTGAAATGTGTTTTCAAAACAATGGCAACCATGTAGAGCATATTATATAAATAAAAATGGTTGTCCATAAAAAAATGTTTATTTTTCCTATGTATGGAAACTTACGGCCCACCCTGTATATATATATATATTTATATATTTTTTTTTTTAAGTTCAGGAAGAACCGATTCGCCTCTATTTAAAAGGGCATATCTCAGCGGAAAAACAAAGAAAAAGGGAGGAAAGACAGAGGAAAAAGAAAGGGTGGGGGGACAGTCGAAGTGGAAAAAGACCAAGGATGACAAGGACTGCAGGGTCGAGCCCCATCATCCTTGGGTGCTAGGGCCGGGAGGGCGCACGTGAAACCTCCAGGAACAAGCACGTACAAACGAGCACAAAGAGCACTCAAGAGCACGAGCTTAGAACCCCCTTGCGGGGATATATATATATATAATATATATATATATATATATATATATATATATATATATATATATATATATATATAGCCTTGGTCAGAATTATTAGGCACCCCGTCTTTTTTTGTTTTAAACTACATATTAATTCGTTTAATAATTTCAAATGTGTTGTTTTAGTGATTAATTGAAACTTTAATGCTTTTGATAAGATATCAAGAATAAATAAAGAACACAACATACATTTGTTTGTTTTTCAGGAAATTTGTGAGATGTAAAACGAAGATAATACAAATGTAAGCAAGTTAAGAAGAAGAAACGACCTAATATCACACGTTCTATTTGTTTACAAAAGTAGTTGCTACAATAATGGCGAAGGGTAAGCTACTTTCAGAAGGTGAACGGGCCCAAATAGTCTTATTACATTCGCAAGGACTATCCCAGGTTAAGATTGCAAAACAAATGAAATGCTCAAGATTTGCAGTACGAACAACGTTAAAAAGGTACAAGGAAACCAAGTCTTACAAGAATAGGGCAGGGCAAGGTAGGAAAAGGTCAACCACGGCCCGAGAAGACCGGCTGCTGAAAAGAATTAGCCTGACAGATCGTAAGAAATCATCCTCGGACGTCGCTGCAGCCTTTCGGTCAACAACTGGGAAGTCCATCTCCAGTCGTACCGCTGGAAGAAGGTTTGCAGAAAAAGGCCTCAAAGGACGGAAGGCCAGGAAAAAGCCGTTTCTGTCTGAGGTCAACCGAAAGAAGCGTCTAATGTGGGCCAAACAACACCAAAATTGGACCCTTGAGGACTGGGCTAAAGTGATCTGGTCCGATGAAAGTAACTTCGAGGCAAGATACACATTCAGAGTAGTTACTTATTTATATTGTTACATTGTATAGAAATGCATTTAAATGCGTTACAACCGTTATGGTAAAACAATTCATTTATCCTACTTTTTTGTCAGATTTTCGGGACCCCTGGCGCCGTTTATGTTCGCCGAAGAGCAGGTGAAGCATACCACGCTGAATGCGTGGTACCTACTGTGAAGTTCGGAGGGGTTAGCATCATGGTGTGGGGTTGCATGGTTCTGGCAGGGACCGGAATGTTGAAAATCTGTGACGGCAGGATGAACTCTATCAAGTACACCACCATGCTGGATCAAAATCAAAATCTTCAACAATAATGTCCCTGAAGGTGTCATCTTCCAACAAGACAACGCTCCGTGCCACACTTCTCGTCACAACAAAAATTGGTTCGAGCAGAATAATATCAGAGTCATGGATTGGCCCCCTCAATCACCAGACCTAAATTCCATCGAACACTTGTGGGCCCATCTCGGGAAGAGTATCAGGAAGCACAGATGCACCTCTCAAAGTGAACTGAAGAACATTATACAGCAGGAATGCGATAAACTGCCAAGTCCAGTATGCAACAACTTAGTGAGCAATATGGCAAACAGAATAAAGGCGGTAATTAAGGCCAAAGGCAGACATACCAGGTATTAAAATTAATGTAAATAATTAAATTAACAGGTATATCATTGTTTTTATATCCTTTATTGCACTAACATATATTTTTTATTTAGAATTTTAAAGGTGCCTAATAATCTGACCAAGGCTGTGTGTGTATATATATATTATAATATATATATATATATATATATATATATATATATATATATATATATATATATATATTATTCATATATTCAACTGCAAAGAACACGCAGTATAAATAACGTAAAGAACGACGCTTGTATAGGAGATATTCCGCGCAAGACGAGAGAGAGAAAACGGAACAAATGAAAAAATGAGGTAACCACCTGGGAATCGAACCCGGGATCTTCCGATTGCCGGTCAGACGCGATCTGACCGGCAATTGGAAGATCCCGGGTTCGATTCCCAGGTGGTTACCTCATTTTTTCATTTGTTCCGTTTTCTCTCTCTCGTCTTGCGCGGAATATCTCCTATACAAGCGTCGTTCTTTACGTTATATATATATATATATATATATATATATGGGGGGGGGGGGGGTTCGAAACATCAAAATCGAGTTTCTCCACTTCCACAGTGCACGTAGTTGGAAATGATGATCTCAACATCTTGTAACCCCCCCCCCCCCCCCCCCCCCTAATTTTACTCTCTCCACATATATAAACCCCAAATGTGACAATCATGCATTATATTAAGTAGATTAGATTAATTTGGATAGATTATTTAGATAGATTGAATAAATTATAGATTAATTTAGATAGATTAGATGAATTATATAAATTAATTGTCACTTTTTTTTTGTTTAGTTTCAGATTGTTTGATTTAATTCCGAATGAGTTACATTAAATTCAGATTGAATGATTCGATTGCTAGAATTTAACAATTAGTTTCTTGTTATTAATGCTACTAGGCCTAAATAAGTGAAATCATGGCGACAAGAAGCAAAACGCACAAGTCAACATTTGGTCACCCTGCAGAATTTTCACCTTCAATGACTCCTTCAAAGGCTGACGTATTTCGGCATTATTTATTGGTAAGGTAAGAAGACGAGAAGAACTGATTTCGAAAGGTTCTAGAACAGCAAAAGGATGTTACAGAATTGTCACTAAAGATGTGGAAGCCATTTGGGAGAAGTTTTCCTTTCCACATAGGATTTGAAGGAATAGCTATAAAAGTTGAACGATTGATAGAATCTGCAGCAAAGCTAAATAAAGTACCATTAAAACAAAGAAACAACAGTTTTCAGCAGAAGGTGGAGACATTCGATGAAATGTTTGATATTTGCGCTTGTACTTGTTACGATAAAAAAAAATCAGTCGAACGGATTGCAGATGTGATATTAGAGTTCCAATGATTGAGTGGGAGTTTTTTGTGGGGCAGAAACAGAAAAAACCAACTAGGACCAATCGACAGAGTAACGACTTCCGCAAGAAAAAGTACTCACAATAGAGTTAAAGGATTAGAAAGAAGAGCCAAGATAAGCCTAGATATGAATGTCACCTCAACCAGCAAACTGGACCCTTTACATATTATGGAAGATGAGAGCATGGAAATTGATGATGACAGCGACGATATTGAATTTGTTCCGGAGTTTGAGCTGAGAGAAAACCATCAGAACAGAATTATTTATGATAACTTAACAATAACAGCAGATAGATACCGTGTAAGTTACAGAGCTACTGCAGCTATAGTAAATGCAGCTTTGAAGGATATGGGAATATTAGACGAAACCAATATGTTGGATAGGAAAAAAGTGGAAAGAGAAAGAAGAATACGTGTGGGTAAAAAGAACATAATCAAAGTGAAATCAGAGAAAACACAGATTGAAGGCATCGGATTTGATGGTAGAAAAGATCAAACTAAGACAAAGAAGGGAATGGAGTACGAAGAACATTATGTAATAGTCAAAGAACCTGGTGATCTTTACATGGATCATATAGCTCCAGATAACAGAACTGCTTGTTGTATTGCAGATGAAATAATAACTTTTATAGTTGATTCTAATAGCAAAGAGTCCCTCAAAGCTTTGCTATGCGATGGCACCCCAGTGAACACTGGCAGGATTGGCGGAGTGCTAAAATTGATTGAATTATATCTGGACATGCCGGTACAATGGCTGATTTGCCTTTTGCATGCAAACGAACTGCCCTTCAGGCACGTATTTGAAGCAATTGATGGGAAAACTTCGGGACCAAACACCTTCAAAGGTTCTCTTGGAAATAAACTCCGAGGATTTGACCGAACTGGATATAGTTGATTATACCCCCTGTAGAGGGCAACATTAAAGAAGTTTCGGCCGATATTGTTAAAAGTTTCAGCAGTGACCAAAAATATATGTATGAAATGTGCATTAGCATACAATCTGGACGCATCTCACAAGCGTTAGCCACCAGATCCCCAGGTGCCCTCCATCATGCAAGATGGCTAACACGAGCAAACAGGATCCTGCGCTTATATGTCTCTACGCGGAATCCAGACATTTTATTTATATACTGTATATATATATATATATATATATATATATATATATATATATATGCTCTATTTAAAGGGCATATCTCAGCGGAAAAACAAAGAAAAAGTGAGAGGAAAGACAGAGGAAAAAGAAAGGGTGGAGGGGACAGTCGAAGTGGAAAAAGACCAAGGATGACAAGGACTGCAGGGTCGAGCCCCATCATCCTTGGGTGCTAGGGCCGGGAGGGCGCACGTGAAACCTCCAGGAACAAGCACGTACAAACGAGCACAAAGAGCACTCAAGAGCACGAGCTTAGAACCCCCTTGCGGGGATATATATATATATATATATATATATATATATATATATAAAGTGGGAAGGCTGTAGCTTTCGAAAATACTTATAAGGTACAAAAATTAAGAAAACTAGCTTAATAAAATGTTTTTAATTTCAACCTTTTCGAGGTAGGTTAGGCTTGAAAATTTAATTGATTTCAAAAACGTCACTGTATTTTCCATGGCTTGTATGTAAGGGAGAAATAAAAGTTTTAGATAAGCTAATTGAATCAAAATAACCAAGTAGAAATCTGGTTCACAATAATAAATTTAATTGAAAAAGAAGCACGATCAGCCTAGCACAGGAAACAATGACTGACCACACTTGATAACCAGCGTCCGAACACCGCCGTCACGTGCCGTCTGCAACTGTACGCTAGCAGGCTGCATCTGCTGCAGACTTAAAAGATCCAAGTTTTGCTGCATATCATATCATTATCTTCTACTTTACCAATAATGTATTTGAAAATTCAGTTTTTAATAGTTTAATATTAACACACGGTGACGGAAGTATAATTTAAATAGATCAACTTTCATCAAATATAGCGAATTAAACGTGAAATTAATCATTAGGGACATCGTGCACCTGGCAGCAGTGCAGTGACCGCACTCACCTCACAGTCCTCACTAAATCTCATACCCTGTATACTGTGTGTAGACTGCACGATTGCAGCCTTAAAATTTACATATTAGCGCGGTAGGCCCTATATTTACAGTATATTACATTTTAAATAACCTTTTATTCATCATTGTTTGCTGGAAGTTATCTTTATTTCGTCACATTAATAATATATAAAAATCAGTTTAGTTTAGAATCTCATTTTTTGTTTAATACAACACTTTAAATAAAATAAAGAGACCGTAGAGACGCATTATTCGTCATTTTAGTTTTGGGGTCTGCAGCCTTACAGCCTCTAGGCCAGAGCCGCCACTGTATATATTATATATATATATATATATATATATATATATATATATATATATATATTACTTTAACTTTACTTAACTTTACTTATATCATTATTTACTTTAATCTTTGTCATTTATCAGGTTTTTTATTCAAAGAATTGGTTTCAATTTCATTTCAGTTTAACAAAAAGGGGGGGCATAGCGGTGTAATTATAGTATGTTGTTTAGGGGCCCAAAGGAAACTCCGAGCAGTGTGTAGAATAAGAATACAAAATTTCGACCCTCCCTAAATTGTATATTAGGAGGTTTTGACTCCCGAGAATTTTCATCAAGCTTCCCATCATCTGAGATTCCCCAGTGATCTGAAGCCAGACTAGACCAACGCTTCCTACTACATTTATTACGAAAGAGAACATCATTACTATATAAAACTAAAAATTTCTCTAGCTAAATATACTGCAATTTTCCTAAAAATTGTTAACAGTCCTACACTATGTACCCAGAGCAGCGACTCCTACTATATCTATTGGAAACAATTAAAAATTTAAGTAAAAAATAAAAAAGCCACTTCCCTTATCCTTTGTATGCTTATTCGGAGATTTTTACACCCGACCGTTCTCATAATGACAACACACAGTGCTCTGTAACCAGAGCAGGGCATGGTACTACATTTACATCTAAACGAAATCACTGCTTTTATCTCAGTAAATAAAAACCATGTCCCTAACCATCTTTTATGCTTAGCTATTCGGAGGTTTTGACTCGCAAATTTCGATCAAACTTTCCGTCTCTACCAATGGGTATCTGAGATTTCCCACTGCTCTGCAACCAGACCTGATTAGCAACTCTACTTCTCTAGCACAACATCGCTAGTGCGCTGAACCTCTGGTCCACTCCGGAGAAGGCGATCGGTTACCTGAGTGCCGCCGGCTTGCTCGATCAGGATGGGCTGATCGGCTAACCAACAACAACAACTACTATATTTAAAACAAAGGAAAATAGGACAATTCCCTATACTAACTAAAAAAACATATTCCAATTTATTCACCTTTTAATGCGAATTTGTGCAACTAAAATATTTATCGAACCTATTCTTAAACATAACCCTAGTGGTCGCCACAACCCCACGCTCAACTATCTTATAGTGAAAAAGTTCTTCACAACGTTTTTCAAATCTTTTGCCCCTTATTTTAAGACAATAGTTTCTTGTAATGTTCCTATCATCTAAAACAAAAAATTACAATTGACGTTATCAAAACGATTTTAAACTTTGGACGCCTTAATCGACCAGTTTCAAGCATATACAAATTCATTTCTTTGGGTCTGTCTTCGTATGTTGTACCACGTAACGTTGGAATAAGCTTTGTTGTGTGACGCTGAACCTGCGAGATGTGGATGTACTATTTACTAAATTGCTATTTTTGAAGCACAATTTGCCCCTCATTCAGTTCAAATACCGGAACTTGTGCAGCCTTCATTTGGTCTTTAATGTAACTGGCAATGTCTGTTGTGTACAGTAGCGTACATAAAGGGGGGGCATAAGCCCCCCATTGTAAAAATTATTACTAATTAAAAATATTTGAAAAAAAATTTCAAAAATCGATAGCTTTGCAACATTCACCTCAAAAAAATCTTGATGTATGGAATTTCAGTTATTTCATGGTTACTAGAACATGTTATTAACTCAAAATCAATTTTGGCTGGCTTAGGAATGTTTATATACGTCTTTATACGTACGATTAATTTGTGCAAATGTAATTCTTTGCCCATAAATTGGAAATAAAATACAACTGAAGCAAATCATTTTGATTCCAAATCAATCCTCATCAATTTTGATTTCACACACACACACACACACACACACAGTGTATATGTATATATATGTATATACACACAAGGTGTTTCAGGAGGAAAGGTCAATACTTCGGGAGGTGATAGTATCGGTCATTGTGAGAAAAAAAAGTTCGTATCAACATGTCTAATTCTGAATGGTTACGGAGATAGAGTTGTTTGAATCTGATGCGCGCGCAGCTCTATCTCCCCCATCCCTCCCCTATAACCTTGAGCCATGTAAGCTGTAATTTAAGCATGTAACATAAGCCAATCGACAGGTAACTGTTTTGAGTGACATTGTTTGGTGTTTGAAGCAGTGTTAAGAATGCCACACCTTCACACATGTCGAATATGCAGATATGGTTTTTGCGATGGAAGTGCAACAGCTGCTGTTGCGGAATACCGTCGACGGCTTCCGAACCGCAGAATTCCGGATCGAAGAGTGTTTACCAGGGTTTTTAACACTGCGTGAGATTGGTACACTTCCCAGTGCTCATGTTTCATCTGAACGTGAAAGTCAACAAGATGTGGATGAAGTGGAAAACATTCTTCAGTTGGTAGAGCGTAGTCCTACTACTAGCTCACGAAGAATTTCTACACGTCTCGGTGTACCACACACAAGAGTATGGCGAACATTACGTGAGGAAGGCTTCCATCCATATCATGTACAGCGTGTACAACACCTTCAACCAGGAGACGCTGCCATGCGACTGGAATTTTGTCATTGGGTAAATGCTAATCGCCGATTGCTTCGATTAATACTGTTCACCAATGAAGCTACTTTCACCCGTGACGGTATCAACAACACTCGTAACTCTCAACGGTGGTCAGACGAAAATCCAAATGCTACTGTGGAAACATTTTCAACATCGCTTCTCTGCCAATGTGTGGTGCGGTATCATCGATGATCAGCTGATTGGCCCTGTTACTTTAGAGAATCGTCTTAAAGGACAAAGTTATCTAGAATTTCTGCAAAATGAATTGCCAGGACCATTGGAGGATATTCCTTTGGCTACACGCGCTGGTATGTTCTTTCAGCATGACGGAGCTCCTCCACATTCTACCCGTCTGATGATGCAATACCTAAATCAAACTTTCCCTGGTCGATAGATCGGCCGCGGTGGTCCCATTCAATGGCCTCCAAGGTCTCCAGACCTCTCTCCGTTAGATTATTGTTTGTGGGGGTGGATGAAAAGTCAAGTTTACAAGAGAAAGGTGGATACACGAGACGAATTGCTCGCGCGCATTTTGGATGCTGCTGCCCGCATAAAGGAACGTCAAGATCAACTCAGACGAACAACACGCGATCTTTGCACACGAGTTGCAAAGTGCATTGAGGTTGACGGTGGGATTTTCGAAAACGTATTGTAAACTAACAAATTTGTTATTTCTGTATCTGATACCATTCAAAATGCCAATGTTTAAACATTAAATGTTAGAAACAGTAATTGGTTTCTCTTTCTTGATTACCATTAACAATACGTTTGTGTTTGTAGATTCAAACAGCTCTATCTCCGTAACCATTCAGAATTAGAAACATGTTGATATTAACTTTTTTCTCACAATGACCGATACTAATCACCTCCCGAAGATCTGGGGGCGCCAGCGCCTCCCGCCCTGTGCACGTCTGATAGTATTATGTAAGAACAACATGAAAAAAATAATGAAGGAATGAGAAGCATAGACAAATGATGAAAGGTTGTACGACGTATGTACACCAGTTTAGCTTGACTGATATTTACATAATTAACTTATTCATCTTATTGGGTCATTATAGAACTTTCACTATCACGACCTTTAACCCTTTAGGGACGGGAGTCGTAAATAAGCGATTTAAAAATGTTGCGCGCACAGACGGGAGTCGTCAATAAGCGACTCGGCTTATTTACGGCTCAATATGAGTTCCGGGAGTCGTCAATAAGCGAATAACTGTTTTTATGTGACATATGCCCTTCTTGCTTGGAAAAAACAGTACATATGTCCTTTTTGCACGCATATTTTAGCACTTGAGCGTTCTGATTTGTTACTACATATGCCTCGCTTTACTCGCTGTTTTGATTGGTCATGACACTTTCTTGAACTGTGAAATGATTTTATAATTTTATAATAAATGTATGTATTAGGAAATTAAAATAGATCAGTGTAAGGCAAATAGTTTCTTCAATATGGTACCTTGATTACTTTGTGGGCAAACCCAATCGTGAAGTGGGAGGCGGGTGGGGCCGCCAGCTGCAGTCCTGCTAAGGGCGCCAAATAGGCTGGCGCCGGACCTGAATATATATATACTATATAAGTGCTGTACAGCTAGTACTGTACTGTATTTATAATTTATTATTTTTACGGTACTGTATTATATACTATTTTATTATACAGTAGTTTACAGTACATTATTTATTATATATTAAAAAACTTTTATTTCTTTTATTTTAACAAAATTTATTGGCATCGTATACGTATCATGCACTGTTCAAAAGCCAACTAAAACTTCTGCATTACGCCACTGTCAAAAAACATCAATGCAGGGGCCTGACAGTGGCGCTTATAAGACCACGTGTGGGCTCCAAACATGTGAAGGTAAGTGTACAAAATGTAATTGTTTTATGTATTAATTTATTTTTTATTTATTATATTTATGTAGGTTAAAAATAAAACACTTTTTTTAATTAAAAAAAGTTTATTTCTGAGCTTTAAATACTCCAGTATTGAAAACGTTAGGTAAAATTTTTGGTGCCCGGAACCTAACCCTGTGATTTCCCATTGACTCCATTATATAAAGGGTTCCATTTGCGCCTGTCCCCTCAAGAACCTAACCCCGCCGTAAATCGAGGGCTACCTGTATATATATATATATATATATATTTTGTGTGTGCCCCCCCATTTAAAAGATGGCTGTGTCCGCCCCTGGTTGTGTATTTGTATAATTAATTAATTGTTCATGCTACAATACATAACAATGTGATAAGCACACTACTTTCCAAAGGGTGGTGGTTGGTGGGATGGAAGACGAGTTGGGTCCCCGTTCCGCATCCTGGTAACACAGCTGTATGGCGAAAACTCGTCCGAAAAGAGAGGAGTGTGTGTAAAAAAATTATAATTACAAAATAATAATATAGAATATCTAATACTTATAACTAACCAAAAATCGAAAGTCAATTAATAAATTAAGTATGAATTTAAACTATCATATCAAACTAACAAATTTCTGCATGAACATTCGCCTCTGCCGATGTCTTAAATCTGACATCCTATACATCACTAACTTGTATAGGGCGAGAAAGTGCACAGCATATTCTAAATGAAGCTTAACAAGTGACTTATATAAGAGCAAAACAATGTTTTTAAATATATGTTCCAAAATATTACGAGAAATAAAACCCAACACTATTAGTTTTGCTGCTCGCGACTGAATATTGTTTTGAGAACTTTGAATCTTTAAAGACAATTACACCTAATCTTTTTCCTCAGAAGCTTCGTGTAACACTATTTCCCATAATATAGTTAAATTTACTGTTGAGATAATCTATATACACGACTTTACATTCATCTGTGTTTGTTAGAAAATCTAGAAGAGGAAGAGCCATTGTTGTCCCAAGGCGATATGATGACTAAGCTGATTGATGCAGAATTGCTTGTTTATATTAAGTTAAGGTGTATATATATATCCATCTCATAATTGTAAGGTTAGTGAAAAATTCACTTAATTTAGAGCTAGCATTTTTGGGCTCTTGTGGCATCATTTTTTTGGAGCACTGCACGTCCTTCCTACTCGTTTGTTGAATGCGGCATTTAACAGGGCGTGGTCTTATAGCGAGCTCTCTTGCAATTCAGTTTGGTTGTTTAGATACAAGATTGTTGCATCGTGCAATGGTGCAGGTTGTGTTGTTGCAAGGTTGAGAAAGAAGACCATAAATAGTGCCCCTTTTGTTTTTTATCTTAATTTTATGCAACTGAGGCCTAAGGTAGGCCCACATCGAGTCAGCAACCCTGAGGTAGGACCAGTGGTGTAGTCCGGCGGTAACGCAAGGTAACGGCGTTACCCCACTGGTTTTATTTTACTTTTAGCGTTACCCTACTGGTTTTATTTTACTTTTAGCGTTACTCTACTGAAGAAATTACGACTATACCACTGGGTAGGACCTAATAGGACCTCCAAGTCTGTAAGTTTTTAGTCTAGCTTAACTTGGGCTGTAGGTTAAACAACTTAAACTGGCCGTTCACGGCTCAGCTGGGATTCTGAACCCAATAGAATAAAAAATAACGATGTTAAATTTAATTTGACGCTTTTTAGACCATTGAACTAAATTGTTAAGATCGCGCTGTAAACTTTCTGGTAAACTAATTATTTTACCCACAATTTTTATGATCAGCGAATTTAGAAATTTTATTCACTAAATTGCCATAAAGATCGTTAATGTATATTATGAAACATACTGATCCCAAAACTGACCCTTGCGGAACACCACTAGTTACTTTAGCCCACTTTGACTATTCCCCATTAATTACATTGCATTTCATTTTGAAAACATGAAGCCACTTGAGCATATCAAGGTTATTCAAGTCATAAGCTATGTTTTATAATAAGATTTGCAAATATCAATCTCAAGTCGTCTAAACATAAACAAACAAAACATCTTTATTGCGGATCATTCACAGTCCATAGCCACTTAACCTAACATACAAATACAATCTTACGTATACACTGACCTTAATACAAAAATAAGGCCAACATAGCCACTTAACCTAGCATACTGGCATACTGTTTTATTAATTATCTGACAATTTTATGTATACTGTTATTACACGAGACATCTTATAATATTTATTATAACATAGCCACTTATTATAACAACCTAATATGCATATATAATCTTTGCTACATTACAAAAATAAGGTATTGTAAACCAGCAGTTGTCTGAACCAAGATTGCCATACAGGTAGGGTGGCCAGATGTCCGGCTTTAAGCCGGACAGTCCGCCTTTTGAGCACTCTGTTCTCCATCCGGAGCCACCTTGAGCCGGACGTTATTTTGTCCTCCTTTTTGGGGTCTGGCTAAAGAGAATTAAATAAATTACCTCAGGTACACTTAAAATAGCGGGTACTGAAGGCCATGATAACCGTTAACGTATTTTTATTATACAGGGTGTCCCAGAATTAACTATCTATTTCAATGAAATCGGACAAATTTTTTAAAAACACACTTTTATTTATGTTTATCATGTTTAATATGTGTTAAAAATGTATAAATTTCTAAAAAAAATTTCATAATTTTATTTTCATAATTTTTTCATTATCTGGTCCAATGAAAGACCGTCTGAAGTCATAGAATGGCAAAGAGACTCTCCAAAAGTTAACGTGTGGCTTGGAATGACCAAATCCAAAATTTATGGCCCATTCTTCTTTGCGGAAGCAACTGTAACAGGTACCGTCTACCTTGATATGCTTCAGCAGTTTCTCGAACCACAGCTTCTTGATGATGGCATTCTTGATAATCTTGTGTTTCAACAAGATGGAGCACCATAAATTTTGGATTTGGTCATTCCAAGCCACACGTTAACTTTTGGAGAGTCTCTCTGCCATTCTATGACTTCAGACGGTCTTTCATTGGACCAGATAATGAAAAAATTATGAAAATAAAATTATGAAAAAAATTTAGAAATTTATACATTTTTAACACATTAAACATGATAAACATAAATAAAAGTGTGTTTTTAAAAATTTGTCCGATTTCATTGAAATAGATAGTTAATTCTGGGACACCCTGTATGTAGTTGGCAACATTGCTGATAAGCCGCATTTGTTTTCAATTTCATGACTGAGTCGGACAGTCGGTCTGTCCAAGGAATAAAAATGAATATTCATTTCTTTCATTATATATATATATATATATATATATATATATATATATATGCATTTAACTGCAATGACCACGCAGTATATAAATGAATAGAAACGACGTAAATAAGGAGCGTCTCTGCACACGGGGAAGAGAAATAGCGAATAAATGAAAAATGAGGCGAACCGCCCGGGAATCGAACCCAGGGCCTTCCAATTGCCGGTTGGATGCGCTACCATTACACTACGGACCTCGATCAATCATAAATCGAAATTCTCCTACATAGGGCAGAAACCAATGCCCTGAGAGGGCACCCTCGCAAATCGTGAATATGTGCATTTAACTGCAATGACCACGCAGTATATAAATGAATAGAAACGACGTAAATAAGGAGCGTCTCTGCACACGGGGAAGAGAAATAACGAATAAGGCCCTGGGTTCGATTCCCGGGCGGTTCGCCTCATTTTTCATTTATTCGTTATTTCTCTTCCCCGTGTGCAGAGACGCTCCTTATTTACGTCGTTTCTATTCATTTATATACTGCGTGGTCATTGCAGTTAAATGCACATATTCACGATTTGCGAGGGTGCCCTCTCAGGGCATTGGTTTCTGCCCTATGTAGGAGAATTTCGATTTATGATTGATCGAGGTCCGTAGTGTAATGGTAGCGCATCCAACCGGCAATTGGAAGGCCCTGGGTTCGATTCCCGGGCGGTTCGCCTCATTTTTCATTTATTCGTTATTTCTCTTCCCCGTGTGCAGAGACGCTCCTTATTTACGTCGTTTCTATTCATATATATATATATATATATATATATATATATATATATATATATATATATATATATAATAAAAAGTACGTTGTCAGGGAGACGGACCCTTATTACAAACTGTTTATTTCTCGAAGGTTACTGCGACTGCTCGATGAGTAAATTGAAGTTATAATAAATCTTTCTTTAAGTTAGTGACCCTCTGCGTGAATTCTTTATCTTCCGCTTACTTCTGTACCCCGATTTCAGTGTGTGTTTGATAATGAAATAGTTTGTTTGCATAGCTTTTAATCAATAAATTGAAGTCACATTTAGCTACAAGTTTGATCTCAAATTCGAAATATAATACGATTAAGTTCAGGTTTTTTCTTAAACTAGTATTAACATTAGTCAAATAATTCAAGATTTGTCGTTGCCCGTTCACTACTTTCCTCGCTGTAGTTTAGGCTCACGGCTCTCAATATTCTCTCGTAACTGTCTCAAAACTCAAATCTCACTCTATAACTCTCAATTTTAGTCTTTAATGAGCAAACCCCCTCAAGACCTACTTGGAGAATTACCAGATCGCCACCCGGCCTATCACTCATTCCCGACGAAGCGCAAGATATATTCTAACGGGTTTTTCCCCCCGCATCTGTTTACGTACTCCACCCCTACTACGTCAGAGTCCAAGGCGCGCCGAGGCGAGCCCAATCAACGGAGACTAATTTGTGAGGGAGAGCGCACCTTAGGGGTTTGCGTCTTGTTGATGCGCTGTTCAAGCATTTAAGAAAAAAAGAGAAAAAAAAGGGTGGGGGGAGCGTCGCACGAGTCGATGAGGACACTCGAGGTTTATCTCAAGGGCTGTTTTAAACATTGACGATAAAACATGGGGAATCAAGTGGCTTGTGTATAACAAATTCGTCCCTTCAAAAAAAACAAAAACAAAAAAAGTATTGAATCCCCGAGGGAACTTGAGGCCGAACGAAGGACTTCAATGGTCCGTGAATACGGAAAGATAAATGCTCCGTGAGAGGAAATGATTCGTAGTGGAGAGGCAATTCTCAAAACACGAATTTAGTTTACTTAGGTCTATCCAGATACGTTAGAACTCGTAGTTACAATGAAAATATGAGAAATTCAATCGAACATTAATCTAGTTAAGCTTGCTTACTCTTTATAAATAAATTGAAAGTTGTCAAATCAATAAGCTGAAAAATAAATTTACAAAATAAATACCGTGAGTCAAACAACATATACGGATTTATTCTGAAAATTACATTTGCAGAATAAATACTTTTAACTCTTTTTTAAGGGTCTACGGGCACTCTTCAAAAGTTGCCCTATAGTTCTATAGTAGTGAGAATATCTATCGCAGGCACTGAAATGTTTGCCTCATACCTTATGCATGGGAAAAAATGAAATGTGTATTGACTCACCGTATAATTAATATATAAGTAGAGGAAAGGGTAGGCTTTAGAAAAGAAATACACAGTAGGGTAGGAGGGTTTATATTATATGGGGCGACTTCTAATTGCTGAAGGTTGTATAAGGGCAATGCCCTTCGCCAAATTAATGGCTCAGAACTGAGCAGCTTTTAATGTTGCTTATCTGTTCCCATTCATTTCATTGTAACATCGTGAACAAGATATTTACTGGGTGAAGCTGATTATTTTTTCTTAATTAAGGGTGGAAAGGGATAACTAAATTAATTTTACATGACGCGAGAACACACTGTGTACTGAAACTTTGCATACTAAACCGAAAGACGAAAGCCTACATTATTAGTTAACTGAATGAAATTATATGAATTTATATTTTGCAGTATAATTTAGTTATCAGGTATGGTCAGCAATTAGTTCGAATGCAAACGCTTCACCCGCATCGTCAGCGCAAAAACAAGTTGGTCAGCATCCGATCTCTATTTACAGAAAGTTGCTTTCGAGAGACAACTTTCGCAATCTCGCTTTATGACACAAAATAATATCTCAATGGTTTTATGAGTTAATATGCTTTAAAATAAATAAAGGAAAGCGATATAGCAGGGAGAAAATTTGAAATACACAGACGGAGAAACTTAAAAGTTGCATAAAGAGAAGTAATTTCAGTAAGGCTCGTAAATCGAACACTTATCGCTAACTACCAATTCATTAAGCACTAATCACTGAAGGAAATATCACTTATTTAATTAAATTAAACACACCACTAATTATTAGTTAGTTAAGCACTAATTACTGAATGAAGTTATTAATTAAGCAATCCAATTTTTATCATTAAACTTAATCAACGAAATTAAGCCAATTTCACTTGGTTTTTTTTTTCGTAAGTATTGAAAATGGGGAAAAACATTAAAGGACCAAACGGGGGAAACGGTTGAGGTCTCAATTACGGGAATAACCCACTTCCTCGTAGTCAACGTTAGGTACTGATTCTGGGGTCCGGTATGACCGAATTGCCGAGGGCAATCTTTTGACGGAGCTTGGGCTCGTCGGTGAAAAGCGAAATTCATGAGGGGGGACTTCTTGGGGGCGTTGGCGACCTGGTCACCTGAGCTTCCGGGGGGCCCGATGCCGGGATTTTAAACCTGGCAGTTGGTACCGGTGGAGGATCTTGGCGGCGACAGCATTTCTTCTAGGTCGCAATTCCGATGACGGCGATTCCCAATACGAAACCAAGGGTGAGGGTGGAGTAGGAGACGAAGGAAGTCGTTCCTTCATCTGACTTCTTGAGGGTGACTCGTCGGAGGTATCGAGTCATATCCCGGAGGTCTACTCGTGACAAGGAAGCATTGAAGTGGTGTAAAGTTTCTTTCGTAAACGAGGAGTTTACTATGTAAGTGATCTCGAAATCGCGGGGCGGTTCAGGATCAGCAGGTTTCGATAGTTGGGCTTCAGACTGAGACGTGCGCTGAAAGTGTACGTGGGGCCTTGCAGAATTAGGGAGCCCATTGGTTGGAAAAGGACTCCGTGATTTGAGCGGGTTTGCGCCCCAACGTGTATGGCGCATGAGGTTAAGAGGACGGGGATCATGATTAATTTCAGGGAAAATTCTGTCAGGAACTTTCTAAGTTGGGACAGAAATAAAAGAATATTTATATAAACAATGATAAATAAAGGGAGATTTCCTTTTCTCGTAATCTTAATAAATCCTTAATAAATCTTTCACTCGGTTCCCTTAAGCTACCTCGCTACCATTTCCGGCCCATATATTTATACCGACTGTTTTCTCGTGAATATTCCCTCGGTACCAATTTCTAAGTCAACTGTTACGATATCAAATATATAAATTTATCAAACATTATTAATAACATAGTGATATAAACCAGTATGAAACACGATATAAAATATATATAGTTACGTGCCAGAGCTGGGCACTTGCGTTTTTTTGCCCGTTTTTTTGCGGTACTGCGGTACTACTACCGCACTACCAAACCGGTACCGCAAAGGATCGCTGAAAGTACAGCAGTACCGCTACCGCATTCAAATTTCCCGCGGTACTTTCCGCGGTACCGACCAACACGGTAGTACCGCAGTACCGCAGTACCGAAAAAAAAACGCAAGTGCCCAGCTCGTAAATGTCGTAAACATTGTTAACTCCCAAGGTCAATCATGCCTTTTATTCACTCCCACGGGGGGGAGACTAATTTGATTATGGTTAAATGTTTTTCTTCATTATTTTCTCGGGGAAGAGTTTACCTATTTGTTACCTTTGGTTAATTCGTGGGCGTGTCTTATTTACTCGTTCGATCGCCTTCTAAACATTAGCCGATAAGTTCATCTAGACCAGCAATCAGTGCCTTTAAATTACTTCCGGTGGTCGACCCGCGTGCGACCACAGGTTATCTGTTTCCGAGTACAGACTGCGGAAGCGGTGCGGTTCATTGGTTATCTCTCTTTTCCTTTTCGTTTCGTCAATGTAATTGCGTTTATTCTTCTGTCGTACGTAATTCATCTCGTTTGTTTCTTCTTCGGTTGCAATTTCAGTCTCGTTTAATTTTCTCTTCTTTTGTTCAATATAGTCCTTAAGAGGGTTTTTTAATCTCCTTTCTTCTTGGTCTAATTTAGGATTTTTTACAAATTCTTGTACTTCCCTTCTTTCCGGCTCTGCAGACTCAGGGGGTAACGAGGGGTCACTCATCATTTCTCCGTCATCAATTTCCTCTGAAATTTCGTCTTCTAATAACACTGGCCAACAAAATGAAACTTTTTTTTCTCATCACAAACATGATCACACTTTTCTTAATGCATTTTTCGCGCTGATTCTGAATCTGGTTTTATTTTGTTTCTAGCACGTAGAGTTATATAGATACACGTTTTGATATTTTTAAGTTTTTGATATTACTATAAGAAAATTTATGGATGTATAGATCACACTTAGGAATGCTAAACAACAAATACATCATATACTTTATTCAATGTACTTATAAATAAAGAATATATACATTATTTTATTAAAAGCGCTGTGAGTGTGATTTCCTTTTGTAAATTTGGCCTGGATTGTCACGATACAGCATCCAACAATGGTCCGCCATCATGCTTTCATTCCAATATCCTTGGTAGCGCTTCTCCATCATCTGAATATCTTGATGGAAGCGCTCTCCTTGCTCGTCACTCACTGCACCAAGGTTTTCAGGAAAGAAATCTAAGTGGGAATGCAGGAAGTGAATATTTAACGACATTCGACACTCCATTTCTTTGAAGGCATCAAGGAGGTTCTTGACTCCATCCTTATACGCAGGTGACTTGTTGCTTCCAAGAAAGTTTTCACATATCCATTTGTGAATCCTGACTGCATACCCATAAGCATTCCTATAACTTTTAGATCTCCACAAACATTTCATTGATGACTGTCGTATTTGATTGCCTTAAGTAGTATATCCATATTGTCATATGTCTCTTTTAGATGGACGGAATGGGCAATGGGGATGGATGGCATTATATTACCATTATGCAAAAGAACTGTTTTCAGGCTTCTCTGCGACGAATCAATAAAGAGGCGCCACTCAGATGCCACATACGTCTGAGATATGGCTGTAAATAGTCCATTGATGTCATGGCAATAACAGAGAGGACCGTCTACTGAAAAGAATGCTGTTAATTCAAAATTCCGCTTTCGGTAGTAACTAATACGAACATTGTTCTCAAGTAAATTGTTCTCCTTTAGTCTTGAGGCGAGAAGCTCTGATTTCTCTTTAGACAGCGCGATAAGTCTTTAACAAGATCATTCAACTGTCCTTGGGTTAACTTTTTAGGCTCTAAATGTCTACCTTCAAAAGTGTACTCTGGTTCTGTAGATGGTCCGGAAACGCCAGTTGCACCTTCATCACTTTCCATGTCATCTATGATAGAATCTAGCCTATCACTTGGGGGAATTGGAATGGGCAATGTTTCATGTTTTACTGGTCTACGTGCTGAATCCAAGTTTGGATATACAATCTGGTGTTTGTTCTTGGCAGAAAACCCCATTAAGTTCACACTACAAAAATAACAGTCTTCATGATGATCTCTCGGCTCCCTCCATATCATGGGTATGGCAAATGGCATTGAAGCTTTCTTTTTGTTAAGCCAATCACGTAATCCATTTGAACAGCCAGAACAGATTTGATGTGGCGCCCATGGTTTAGGTCACCTAGATGGCAACCAAAGTATAGCTTGTATATTTTCTTAATGTCGGTTGTAATACTTCGTCGCTGTGTTTTAGTTGTCAACTGGCCGCATACGAAACAGAACTTGTCGGGGTCATTCTTACATTGTCGAGGCATGTTAACTGACCTGAGCAAACTATAAATTAAAAAAAAATGTACACCAACTTGACACAACAAGTTCTTGGACTGGACTGATCTTTTGACACACAAAGCACGGCGTTGTTGCCTGAATCACAATGCTGCTAGACGTAAAAGCTCACACCTGAAATACATAAGATGTATAATTAAGATAATTGAAATAAATAAGATGAATAAACTAAAAAAAAACAATAAAATAAACACAATCAAATGTTGAAATATTAGTATTTTGCCTATTTAAAATGGTTAACTCTGTGTAGTTATATATATGCCTTCATCTTGAAAACTATACGTGCTAGAAAAAATCTGAATGCAGTTTTGGAATCAGCGTGAAAAATGCTATCCAGCCAACACAAATTTTACTCTGATGAAAAATCTTTGTTGACCAGTGTAATGTACGCTCCCGGCTTATAAATCGATTAACTTCTCTTTCACTTACTTCTTGCTCCATTTCCTCGCTGTTGGAGGAGCATTCGTTCGGTGCGCTACAGGATCTCTTCTCTTCACACTCGCAGTATCGTAAATTCTCTCCAGCCAGCTTTATTCCTGCTTTCTTAACTTTAGCTATATCATGAGCAGATTCATTTCGCACGATAACGGATACATTCTCTCCTTCGTTCGCGCAAACCAATTGCAGTTCTATACATTTTTGCTCAGCGCTTATTTTCATTTTTATCTGTCCCGTGGTGGTTAGGACTTCGTCATTCAGTTTTACAACTATGACTCGTAATTTCGACTTGGGGTCGAAATCCCACAGTGTCGATTGCCCTTCCCTTGCTAGACCGACATCGGCCCCTTCGTTCAAAAGTTCAAGGGATACCATGGGACCGTTTACATTCATAATTTGTTGCTCTGCATTCCCCCTCACGCAAATTTCGTTTATTTTTACCCTGGTCGATTCCCAGGGGCATTCATTCGAGGGAGCTACTTCATTTATGTCTCTTTCACCTAACTTAGTCACTTCCTGTATTGCTAATCCATCCGCGTCCATTTTTACTATATTTTTCTCACTCGTTTTTTTTTTAATTTACTTTCGCAGCTTATATCGCCATTCACCGGATTCAAACTACTTCCGTTCCCACAATACAAACACGAGTCACTCTTCGTCACGTTATGTCTCATACTTACGTCACATGAACACACGACATCTACTCCGTTTACCCATTTTGTCTCCGTTGGGGGATTAATTTCCCTTCGGTCTGTCGTGTCCTCATCTATCATACTGTCATCTATCGTGCTTTCAAATTTTAATTCATGTATTCCTTCTATCTCTCCCTCGTTCAATTCATACATTTCATACATTTTCCTTGTACATCCCGTTATCATTCCCACTGCGTCTGTGTCCTTCGACTGAGGCCTTACCTCAAAGTCAAGGTCATCTCCTGTTCTTTCCTCGCACTCATTATCAGGTCTGCATAAGGCAGACTCCACTCTCAAGGTCAAATCACTCTGCAGACACGCTCCGTCCTCTCGCACCGTATATGTACTTTCAATATCACTCGTTTCATGGGCATTTAAACACTTCTCTTTCCTATCATTATTTAAACTGCGTCTTTCATTCCTTTCATACATTTCATTCATCTTTTTCGCTTCCTCATTCTTGCATGTTATCCTCTCTTTCTCCTTCCATTCATTCATGTTCATTTTCTCATTCGCGTTTCTTCTATCCCGGTTCATGCTTTTGTCTTCTTTTCTCCTTACCAATATCGGCTTCAATTCAAGTTCTTTTGTCTTGTGTGTTACTCTTCTCCTTACCAATATCGGCTTCAATTCAAGTTCCTTTGTCTTGCGTTTTGCCTCTTCCTCCTCCTTGAATGATGCTCGACGGGGGGAGGTGTCCCTTTCGTTTGATGAGTCATTCCTTTGGGGCCACGGGGAATTTCTTCGCCCTTTCTCCCACTCTTTTTCGGGGCGTCTTCCGCGGTTGGTTTCCCTCTCCTGGTCGTATCTCCGATAGGGTGACGGACTTCGGTCCGTTCTTCTGTCGGGATACCTGCCTCCATTCCTGTTGGGGCAGGGGTAACCTCCGTTTCTTCTGTCGTAAGGAGAGTAGTCTCTGTCGTAAGGGGGAATAGTCCCTTCTTCGTTGTTCATAGAGCGACGGAGAGTGGTACCGATTCTCGTACCTGTTGTCGTATCTGGGGTTACCCTCATACCTGTTGTCGTATCTGGGGTTACCCTCATACCTGTTGTCGTATCTGGGGTTACCCTCATACCTGTTGTCGTATCTGGGGTTACCCTCATACTTGTTGTCGTATCTGGGGTTACCCTCATACCTGTTGTCGTATCTGGGGTTACCCTCATACCTGTTGTCGTATCTGGGGTTACCCTCATACCTGTTGTATCTGGGGTTACCCTCATACCTGTTGTCGTATCTGGTGTTACCCTCATACCTGTTATCGTATCTGGGGTTACCCTCATACCTGTTATCGTATCTGGGGTTACCCTCATACCTGTTATCGTATCTGGGGTTACCCTCATACCTGTTGTCGTATCTGGGGTTACCCTCATACCTGTTATCGTATCTGGGGTTACCATAGTTATCTCTGTTTCTCTCATATGGCGAGAAGTTCCGTTCTCGAATATTCGGAAGGGGAGGAGTACCTACTTCCTCTTCTTTCGTGGTCTTCGTACCGTCGGCCTCCTCCTGGAGTCCATTCCCTCCGATAATTTCTTTCATTCTCTCGCCTATAGCTCTCATCCCTTTCACGCACCCTTTCACTCTCCTTCAATGTCTTCACTCCTTCAATCAGGGGGCACTGACTAGCTTTGTGCCCCCTCTCCTCACATATAAGACATTGAACGTGATTATACCAGGCATTATTTGGATGGGACTTTGGTGTATTACTCGTGTTATACGGGACAGTATTAACGTGTGGATCGGGGAGGCCTACATTGGGGGAATACAAGTGAGGATACATTAGATAGAAAGGGGAAACATAGGGATGAGGGAAGTGAGTAGGGAGTGGTTGCTGATACATGGTTGGGACTGATTCCTTCTTGGCCAGAGGCATGTTCTCGAATGAGATCGGCCAAAACTCGACCGAATTTGAATCTCTAAAATTTGTTACAAACGGGGTTTGATCCGGATTAGTCTCAAACTCGAGTCTAGGGGAACCGATTAGAAGGAAAGGTACTCTATTTATATCAAAATTTTGGGGGAAAGAAATGAAGGTTTGATGGGGCTAATTTAGGGGAACTGGCCGCTATAGGGAGGCTCTCCACTCGTCCTCTGAAACCTCTCGCAACACAAGATGGGTCGCTTACCTCTCTTTCCGCGTTGGTGGGAAAGTTTACTCCTCCTGCCGCTTGGTGTCCAGTAGCAAGTTGCGATGTCGACTCGGCCTGAGCAGCAGCAGCCCACGCAGCGGTTCTCGATCGGGTGACCCTCACGTTGTCGTTCGTCTCTGTCTGTTGCGAGCTGGTAGCCCTCATATATACACTTGGAGATCACTTTTTCCTTTTTTCACTTAGGTTTTTAGGGGGGTATCAGAAAGGGAAGATCCCACTTCTGACACCAGTTTGTAATAAAAAGTCCGTTGTCAGGGAGACGGACCCTTATTACAAATTGTTTGTTTCTCGAAGGTCACTGCGACGGCTCGATGAGTAAATTGAAGTTATAATAAATCTTTCTTTAAGTTAGTGACCCTCTGCGTGAATTCTTTATCCTCCGCTTACTTCTGTACCCCCGATTTCAGTGCGTATTTGATAATGAAATAGTTTGTTTGCATAGCTTTTAATCAATAAATTGGTCACATTTGGCTACAAGTTTGATCTCAAATTCGAAATATAATATGATTAAGTTCAGGTTTTTTCTTAAACTAGTATTAACATTAGTTAAATAATTCAAGATTTGTCGTTGCCCGTCCACTACTTTCCTCGCTGTAGTTTAGGCTCACGGCTCTCAATATTCTCTCAAAAACACTCAATATTCTCTCGTAACTCTGTCTCAAAACTCAAATCTCACTCTATAACTCTCAATTTTAGTCTTTAACGAGCAAACCCTCTCAAGACTTACTCGGAGAATTACCAGGTCGCCACCCGGCATATCACTCATTCCCGACGAAGCGCAAGATATATTCTAACGGGTTTTTCCCCCGCATCTGTTTACGTACTCCACCCCCTACTACGTCAGAGTCCAAGGCGCGCCGAGGCGAGCCCAATCAACGGAGACTAATTTGTGGGGGAGAGCGCAACTTAGGGGTTTGCGGTCTGTTGATGCGCTGTTCAGGCATTTAAGAAAAAAAAAAGGGGGGGGAGCGTCGCACGAGTCGATGAGGACACTCGAGGTTTATCTCAAGGACTGTTTTAAGCATTGAAGATAAAACATGGGGTATTATGGGGAATCAAGTGGCTTGTGTATATATATATATATATATATATATATATATATATATATATGCTAACGTACGGCCACATACGCAGTCTCCTCCTATTTGGAAATGGCCACCCGACATACAGGGGTTAGACAAAATAATATGGACACTTTGAAAAATGGCGGTTTTTATTCTTAATATGGAGTTGGTCCTCCTTTAGCGGCAATAACAGCTGCAATGCGTCGGGGAATTGATTCATACAGCTTTTGGACAGTGGCTAGAGGAATCCTGAACCATTCTTCGAGCAAACCCTGCTCCAGTTCCTCCAAAGACGCCGGCGGTGGGAATCGGCTTCTGACCTGCTGCTCCAACTGACACCACAGATGCTCGATAATTTTAAGATCCGGGGATTGTGGAGGCCAATCCAAGCGTTCTACTTCACTAACATGCTCTTCAAACCAGTTTTTAACGACCCCAGCGGTGTGGATTGGTGCATTATCATCCTGGAAGACGGCGCCGCCATTGGGAAACAGCGTTTGGACCATGGGATGGACCTGGTCAGCCAATATTGACAGATAGACCTGGGCGTTAACCCTACCATGCAGTACAACAGCTGGGCCAAGAGTATTCCACGATATTGCTGCCCAAACCATCACAGATCCGCCTCCATGCTTAACGGTTGGGGTCATAAGCATCTTTAGGCTGTCTCCAGACGTAAACTCGACCGGAACATGGAAATAGCGTAAAGGAGGATTCGTCGGAGTAGACTACATTCTTCCACCGGTCCATTGACCAATTCTTATGATCATTACACCATTTTCTGCGCCGCTCAATGTTGATGTGCGAAAGGAAGGGTTTGGCAATTGCAGCCTTCCCATGGTATCCAGCTCCATGGAGCTCGCGACGTACAGTTCTGGTCGATACCGGGCTTCCAAGATGCTGGTTAAGCTCTGCAGTCACTTTTGGAGCTGTGGTCTTATGGTTCTTTGTCACAATGCGCTTTAGCACCCGGCGGTCTCGATCACACAGCTTCTTCTTGCGTCCACTATTGCATTTGTCGGTGCTTGTCTTTCCATGGTTTTGGTATGCAGACATGACCATAGAGACAGTTCCTCTGGATACATTGAACATCTGAGCGGTTTTCGTCACCGATGCACCAGCCATCCGCGCTCCGACAATTTGCCCTCTTTGGAAGTCTGACAGGTCTTTCATAACTGCTAATTCATAATTCACTCAGATCTGTAAAAGCAACGTGAGGGTTATAACATGACGTATACACTCTCTGTTACGCATTTAAATAGGTTTGCCAGTCATTTGACCGTTTACTTTGTGTCTGAGCAGTCCGTAAAGATAACTGGTGAAATCGGCGGGTGTTCATATTATTTTGTCGAACCCCTGTACAGGCGAGAGGTACACAGTATCTAAAGACAGGGCATTGTACAATAATACATTAGAGCTGTTTTGGACCCTAGTAATGAAATTATATATATTCTTCCTTATTAACATTTGGCTGGTAGGTAAGTTATGCGTAGTAAACACAAAACTGGCACTGCACCATTTTCGTTAACTACACACCATACGAAAATATTATTATAAGCAACAGAGTTTATTCATAGCAGTTTTTGTATAGTTCCACCACAGATGGGATGTATACAATGCAGTACAGTAAGTTCTAAAAAGATAAGTTTTAGCTGATTCTGAACACATACCAAATTTCCTTACTAGCATGTTACCCTGTACATGCAGCTTTTTACGTTGCCCCTCAATATCGAGTTCATCTCTCAGCTCGTGAGTAATTACATGACCTAAGTATTTACGTCTTTGACAGGTGTAGTCCGACCATTCATTTCAAAAGACCCACATGATACATGTTTCAGTAGATTACACCTACAGTAAAAATCAAAATAGAACTCTCTGCCCCATTATAGGCAGGGGCGTACCCAGAAATTTGCCACTAACTAATCGTAGAAGTATAATTGAAATAGAAATAAATAATTTTTATGTACATTCATGATGAGTTTATCGTTCAGTTAGAGATGATTGACTAGCTACTGCTAAGACATTATGAATAAAAATATAAAAATTATGATAAAAATCTGGTTAGTAACATAATATTCAATGCAAACCGCAATCAGGATGCTCAGATTTGTATTAACATAAGAATAAAAAAATGCTAATTTCGAGATTAAGCATTTCCTTGGACTGTTACCTTCATAAAAGAAAATTATTCTCAGGGCTGGATTAAGAGTTTTCGGGATCCTAAGCCATTTTAGATTTTTAGTAGTAGGGGAGGCAAGAGTTAGTGCCGAAATTTTTTCATTTTCATTCTCATCCTGTTGTAACCTAGCAATTTTACTGGGAAAATAATAATAATTTATTAGCTCAAGGGGGTGGGCGATCGCCCCTGTCGCCCTCCCCTTTGGTACACCTCTGATTATAGGTGATGTCATTTTCTATACCACATTGTTCACATATCTCTAATAGTACTCTCAGCCCATGGAGAGAGGGTGACAGAAGAACAAGGTCATCAGCATACATTAAATGATTAATTTTTTCCTTTCCAATGACACAGCCAATACGTGCAGTTTTTAGTTTATTGGTAATGTCATCCATGTATATACAGAAAAGATAGGGTTATAATATACTCCTTGCCTGACACCATTCGTTACCTTAAAACCTGGTGATACAGTGCTTTTCCATCTGACAAACATGGTCTGCTCTGTATACCAGAATGCAAGTATCCTAAGTATATATTTAGGTACCCCTCGACACAAGAGTTTCTTGAAAAGTTTGTAATAATTTGGGGTTTGTGATCCCACTAAGTTACTAGGCTTCTAAACAACAACAAAGGCACTTACCGGTGCTTTTATTTAGATCTTCTTTAGGGCTTTCCATAAATTTCCAGCGTCCCACAAAGCGGCCTACCTAACACTCTAACTTTACTAATTTAAAAGCTACCCCTAACTGATATAATTATTAGACAAGTTCCTACTTAAATTTGTCACTTTAAAAACATCACCAAATTAAACTTAGCACCAACGATTTAGTCAGATATAAATAAACATGCTGTTAGTTCAGCCCAAACAAATGAACAGACCGTGTTCCGCTGTTTATCCTTTTGTGTTGCCATTCAGCTTTCTTTTCTTTTATATATATATATATATATATATATATATTAGACACACACACACACACACACACACACACACACACCACGTGTCACCTCAGATGGTTAACTCCATCAAATGCTTTTCATGCATCCAAAAAACAGGAATATACATTGCTACTTGACATCTTGTACTTTAGGACGGCTTCCTTTAGCATATAAATACACATGTCAGTACCATGTTTCACTCTAAAGCCAAACTGGTTGTCATAAGTCTGCAAGTAAGTACTCATCCTATTATAAATGACATATTCGAACGTTTTAGAAAGTATACTGGCAAGTGCTATTGACCTATAATTATTCTTATCACAGATACGAGCACCCTTATTTTTAACAACTGGCAACAATACAACTGACAAAATGGACTGTAGCAAGTACCCATGCATCATACAGCTTGTGAAACACATTACAAGCATAGGTATTATACGAGGATTACATTTTAAATGTTCTGCTTGTATGCCAGCTAGGCCACAACTTTTGTTATCATCTAACTTATGAATAGCCTGCCAGATTTCTGAATTATTAATTAGTAGCTCCTCAGAGCGTTCTACAGTTAGGCATATATTTAGTCGGTGCTGGTTAAGTATGCGGTCTACCATCTGAGTTTTGACAGAATATTTTCGTTAAAACTAACGAAAATATCACGACTTAACCTAACCAATTATCAAGGGCGTACAGTTGATCTATTAGTAAATAGTAAATACTATTCCAAAAACAAACAATGTTATAATTAATAATAGATCAACTGTACGCCCTTGATAATTGGTTAGGTTAAGTCGTGATATTTTCGTTAGTTTATATTCTGTCAAAACTCAGATGGCAGACCGCATACTTAACCAGCACCTATTTAGTCTATCCCCCTCGAGACAATTAAATGGGGTTTCATAATGATTTTTCCACAGTTCTGCAATGTTTTTTGCACCGTGTACACCCTCTATTACATTTGGCAAGGTAAGATTAATATCGTTAATTTTATTAACCTCCTTCCATAATTCCCTACTGGAAGTATTGCTATTGCCTAATTTCCTGGCTAGAGATTCTCTTCGAAGATTCTCTTCATTTTTCCTTATAAATCTAAGAGCACCCTTAAACCCAGCAAGAGTTCTATTTTTCAGTTGGAAGAGTTCCCCCTGCCTAGGTTTCCCCATAGCAACACATCCACGAATACATTTTTTGCTACATCATACAAATCAGGACAGTATTCTGCCCACCCTGGATTGACATTTATTCCCCATTTTTTATTCTTAAAGCTGTTTCCACTCGCAGCCTTAATGGCATGTTCAAGTTCACCGTAATACTTATTATTTAAGAGATCTATATGTTTTACATCATCACAGGAGGGATTCCTACAAGCCAAAGCTTCTGCAGGAATCCTCACAAGCCTTAGTAGTGCATCAGTCTGCATTGTATAGTAATCTACCTCAGAATGACTAAGATTTGACCAAGTAAGCAGCATTATCACAGTCATTGTCTAAGTCAGGTGCTACCATACAATCAAACCCTACTACAAATGGGATATGATCAGATTCAAATACATCATAAAGTATGGACATTAGGGTGTGTCAATTTTGGGGGTGAAATGACTGAATTGAAAATCATGTGATTTGGTAGCAATTTAATGTAATCATTTGACATACAAAATAATATCCTTGCTTCAAAAACAATAAAAAATAACTCCTACCTACATCAATTTTAATTAAAAAATTCCATTTTTCCGTAAATTCGTAACAATAACAAATGTGCGCAAACATCCTATCAACATTTAAAGTAGCAATAAGATATCATTCATTGTCTTTATTTGAAAGTAACCAATGCATTCATGTCCTTTTTGCTGCGGTTCCTTGACATCAGCATTCGGCTTGCTACTTGCGCTTTGATGTAGCCTTCTCGCCTCTCGTGACTGTAAACTTGACTAGCTGCTTCTGTGACCATTTTCACACATCTCTCCACACTCTGAGTGTGAGAAGGCCGCTTTGGCACTTGCATTGGGGCCTCTTTAAGTTGTGTTAAATCTTTGTTTGTTTTACATGTTGTCAGTGGTGGCTCCAAAACTTCCGAACTCAAGTTAACTAATTCTGACAATTTCGTGGCATTGACGTTTATCGGAGGTACCTTCCTTGTCTGAACAGAGCAGTCTCCCAGCTGGTCATCATCTAGTGATGTTCCTCTAAGCTTTAGAATGATTTCCACAGCCTCAGTTCGCTCTTTGGTACATTGGCTGCAGAATATTGCTTGCAAAACTGCCTCTGGCCTAGCATACCAAGCGGACCTTCTCACCACAGGTAACACGATGTCCACCACTACTTTCCTTTGGGTTCTCAATAGCTGTAATTGAAACAAGATGTGGTTGGGCCCAGTGGCGGATTTAAGGTGCGCGGGGCCCTAGGCCGGTTGGAGTGCGGGGCCCCAAACTACGCAAAGCTAGCTTAATTAACTGAAATGAAGATTTACACCCCCATCCCCCAGTGGTGACCTTACGGGGCCCTCAAATCAATGGGCGAGCGAAGCGTTAAAATAAATTTACTTTTTAAACAATATTCAATTTATTGATAATTAATTAGCCAAATGACCATTTCATAGTTGAACATTACACATTTGTTTTTTTTGAAGCTTAACAATAAAAAATAACTAAAAATACACCATTAACAAAAATAACTATAATAATACACCATTAACTAAAGAGAATACCACTTGACTGACATGCAAATGATGCAATGAGTGGGTTTTGTTTATTGCAGGCAATTTGTACGGTACACTTAACTATTTCTCAGTCAAAAAAGATTTTTTTCTAGCCTTCTTACTTGCAAACTGTTTGATGACATCAGTAAAATCAAGCACCCTTAATTTCTCATGCTCAATGCTCAACAGGGTGAGTGAAGAAAACGGTCCTGCCCCATGGTGTTTCTTAGATAATTCTTGACTAGTTTCATCTTGGAGAATGATCGCTCCCCAGTGCAGTTTGTGACAAACATGCAGAGATAGAGTCGTAATACAATTTCAACATTAGCAAATGTTTCTACCATGTCATGTCTGTGAATTATCTCATACATTTCTAGTTCAGGACTTTTTGCAGCCTTTGCACCACCTGATGAAGGAGCACTTTCAGGTGAATCTCTTGGAATGGATTTCATAAGGTGTGCAAACTGCAAAAGCTCCGACTCCAATCCAGCCTCCAAGTCCTTAGGATATGAAGACACAAGCTTTTCAGCAGATGCTTTAAGTTCAGTGTTCGTTTTGTTTGAGATTTCTGATAAAAACCCAAATTTCTCTCGAAGGTCGCTGTAAGCAGCAATGCGTTGTTGTAGGGCAGCACAGAGCTTGTCAATGATGGGCAAGAATGCAGTCACTCTAAACTTGTCTCTCCCTGTCAGCATAACATCCTCCGCGGAGTCTAGTTCATCGTGGTGACGCTTGCGCTTCCTAATACGCTGCGTGTCGGCGTAGTATGCATCATTACTCGTCACATCACAGGGATCACACTTAGCCATAGCTTTTGCTTCAAAGTCATCGAACTGGGATCTCAGGTCTTTAGCAAATTGTAAAAGAGACTCTAGCAGTGTGACAGCTTTGTTGAGGGAGAGCCCAGATTTTTGCAGCTGGATACTGCTACTCTGAAACCTTTCCAATACTGTATCCCAAACTTCAAGAAGAATCACTGTTTCAAGTTTTTTCAAAACCTTTGAGAAGACCACTTGCTTCAGCTCTTGTTTCAGCTGGCTGATTCTGATCTGAGAATAACTCTTCCAGAACAATGATGTTTTCTTTGTGTGCTCTACTGAGAGCAGCTACAGCATCTGCTCGTGCTGACCAACGAGTGTCTGAAAGTATTTATCAACTTTCAACTTCTTATCTTTATTAGTCTCTAGTACCTCACGGTGTCTCCTCCAACGATAAGTAGATGCAACAAGAAAGGAGTACATATTTTGTACCAGAGCAAACAATGACACTGCAGCAGGACAGCTTTCTGCAGCACACTTAGCACCAAGTTTAAGGAATGAGCCATACATGGTATGTACTCAGCTTCACTACACTTATTCTTGATTATCTGTTGGGTCCCCAGATATTTACCAGACATGTTGCTGGCATGTCATAGGACTGTCCTCGGCAGTCGATAACTGGAATGTTCTTCTCTTTAAGAAAATCAAGAACAGTTGTAGCAATATCTCTGCCAGTGTGGCTTAGCATGGGAATAAACGGCAAAAACCTTTCAACTGGACCTGTAGTAGGCAGCAGTACATAGCGGATTG
Organism: Bathynomus jamesi; assembly: GCA_023014485.1. Lineage (NCBI taxonomy): Eukaryota > Metazoa > Arthropoda > Malacostraca > Isopoda > Cirolanidae > Bathynomus > Bathynomus jamesi. The sequence continues at coordinate 519,033 of JAJOZX010000412.1, read as the reverse complement.
TAAAAGTAAGTTGATCCATGTGTGAAATATCAGGTGTGGGGTCAACAGAAATTGAGAAGTACTTTGCTGTTTTTACTTCATCTGTTTATTGAGGACATAACCTTTTCTGCCATTATTCCAATGACTTCCTCAGAAATGACATGGGACAAGTAGGAAGTATGACCACTACCTTTGTTTGCGTGTTTCTTGATATGTGCTGCCAAGAAACTGTCGTATGTGCTCAGCAGCTCTAGAATCCCAAGATAGTTTCCATTGTGTACTGATCCAATTACTTCATCTTTACCTCGAATGGCTAGCCCGCGTTCGCAAAGTAGCTTTAAAACATCTACACACCTCAATATTGCTTGCCAGTACTCGCATTCACTTTCATATTGTTGTACTAGATTAGAGTCAATACGGGCACCCGCAGTCTTTCGATATATCATTTCGACCATACTTTTCCTGTGCTGATCTGACCTACTGTGAGATTCTATGACATACCTAGCGTTCTTCCAACCATTGAAGCCAGTTGTGAATGAGCTTTCCACCTTTGACATAAGCTTGCAAGCAAAACAATACACTTTACCAGTTGTTTTAGAGTAACAGAGCCATTTAAGATTAATTTCTTGGCCAGATAATGAATGAGTTCGAGCAATGTTCCCTCTAATTTTTTTTAGTCCGTGTGCGCAAGAAAGTTTCGTTGTGCATACATTTAGATTCATGGTGAAAAATTGTGCAAACTTTTCTGAGCGTAATTATCTTCAAAATTAAATATATATAAATATTAAATACTTAATAAATATTATTTCCATAAGGTGATAGCTCGATCATTACGGTACTATTAAATGGATATTAAAAAACTGTTTACGATATTATATATTCTTAAAAAAGAGAACATTTTATCCATTCTAAAAATATGAATAAAATAAAAAATAGTAAAATAAAATTCAACAAAATAAAGAAATAAAATAAAAATAACATTAATTGAAAATGACTATTTTAGTTATCATTTCTCAAAACAGTTTTTAGCATTTAGCAAATTAAAATAGACTATCAAGATTAATACATGATTTTATCCATTCACAAAATAGGAATAAAATAAAAAATAATAAAATTCAATAAAATAAAATATAATCAAAATAACATTAAATGAAAGTGCTTTTCATTTAAGTATGATTATGATTTCTCCCTACGATCTTTAGCATTTGCCCATTCCAAATAAACTCTATGAAGATTAATACATTCAGGTAACTTTTAATTCGCATTAGCATGTCCAAATGATTTTCTTTCAAGCGGTTTCTTAATTTGTTCTTTATAGAATTCATTAAACTGAAGCCACGCTCACAGTCCACACTAGATGCTAGGAAAGTTCCCCCAATATCCATCAACTTAGGAAGGTCACAAAATTGTTCATTTTGGAGGACGAATGTCACCATATCATCAAAGTTTTTAACCAGCTTACTTTTTATTTTCTCGCATACAACAAATTTAAAATCATTGTACTGTTCGATTATGGTAGAACCTTCGCCAAGAAAATCTGCATATTTGGCACATAAAGCTTTAATATGCTCAATGCCAAAGTCAAAGTCTTTCTGTAAAATAGCCGAACAATCAAAGGCAGACCATTCTTTTACTTCATTTTCAGGAAACCTGCCTTCCAAATAGGAACAAAGTTTTTCTGTGAAAGTTAACCTTGTGTGACGGTATATTTTTTAAATTACTTCATTTATTGTCGTGACTCATGATACGCTTGAGCCTGTGCGCATTTTATTTTGCTGTGTGCGCGGGTTTCACAACGCGTGTGCGCGCGCACACGCACACACCTTAGAGGGAACATTGAGTTCGAGTGAATAATGTCTTTGTACAATGACGGGTTCTGTTTAGCTCTTTCACAGCTGACTCTTTGAAGTCACCATCACAGTGTCGACATTCTGCGCTTCCCTTTTTCAACCAATAGTCACACACATTTTCAGTAATTATTTTAGGCCATAATCCAAGATCCGTTTCAAATCCTTGTTCAGTACCGGTATTCATAACTTTCACTTCCTCTTGTGTCTCCTCACTGTCACTGTGTTCAGGTTCAATTGCGCTAACTACACTAGGTTCAGTACTAGTTGTGGCTTCTCCAGTTGTTTCAGGCGTAATTGGTGTCTCTACTGATTCAGATTCAGTTTGAGTTTGTGATTTTGCAGATTCAGATACTGTTGGATATGTCAACCATTGAGTTATTTTTGGTAGTTTTTTTACTCTTTGGTTTACGTCTGCCTTTTCTTGTCGTTTAACAGAGCCAGCTTTATACTTCCTCCCTTGATCACGATCACGACTTGTTGATTTCTCCATTGTGCCTCAGTGCAGCCTCACTGCCTTATCCTGAAACATAAAAACATAAAAAACAAACTATTTACACTTGACCCTCGGTTTAGTATTAATTAATACAGTTTAATTAATTAATTAAATACAGACACTAAACAGTTGTTCGGGTGAAAAAGTCGCTTTATGGGAAAAGTCGCCAGCCCCCACCAGTGGCGACTTTTTCCTTAAATATGTATAAAATGTATTTATTATGAAATCTAAGCTAAACTGACCTAACCTAGCCTAAGTACGTTTCATATAAAAAAATTAATTACATTAATTTAACATTTTTCAACTTATTTATGTTATTATAAAGCTGACTAAAACTCCCCCATCCCCATTTATTGACTGGCGACTTTTTCGAGATACGACTTTTACCATTACTTACCACTAAACACACTCACATGTGCACTCCACAGCGGCCTGAATAGAACTAAACTCCCGCCAGCAAAGGAGTGATACCATAATTATCACTAATCATTAATCAATTGTATTATTTATAGTGGAATCCAACATTATAATTATATGTGAGGGCGCGGGGCCCTCACAGGCGCGGGGCCGTAGGCCATGGCCTACTCGGCCCCCCCCTAAATCCGCCACTGGTTGGGCCCCTCCATCCACATTGGATTAAGTTTTACATTGAACCAGTGAGGAAGATAAAACCCAATAATAAATTCAACAATCAACATCAAATTCTGTAGCATTTTGCCCTTCAGTGCATGTTTGGAAACCCAAATCCTGCAGAAACGAATCGCTGTAGTTAACCAACGACTGTGACTTACGGGTCCAATCTCCAAGAGAGCCAGATTTTGAGGCAACTCTCCTGATCTGATTGCTTGAACAATACGATAAGCGTAAGATTGATCCGTGCTAAGGTCTTTGATAACTTCTTCAGACAACACTGGAAGGGGAGGGCCTACTTCGACCTTTGGAAATTTTGTATTTATTTCTAATTCCGTTGCTTCATCTAGCATGTTGCCAAGGGGGCCTGACCACTTGTTGTTGCTCTTTGTAGGACCATCAAGTTCCTGGATGAGATGACGAAGAGGTAGTTCCCCTGTGTGCAAATCACATACAATCCAAACAAGCCTTCTTCCAAGTTTTTTCTCTAAATGCGTCATAACACCGCCCTGCCATCCACGTTTCACCGCAGTTGAGTCTCCACCAACGGCCTGCAGTGAACTGTCAAGTCTTCTTTCTTGAAGCCAACATATTATTTGATCAGCAATTGCCTCTGCATGTTTCTTGCCTTCTACTTCTGCTTCAGGAACAAAGTGAAACAAATAGCGGCCACCAGGTTCGGAACACACAGAGTAGTGTTCTTCTTTGATGAGACCGGGAAACTTTCTGTCCATTCCTTCTACCTCTAGAAGAACTTTTGTGTCATCTCTTCTTCCATCAAACAAAAGGCAAGAGAGACCTTCCTCCTTCAAATCTTTTTCATGCTGATCAGATATTTCCTTCATTATTTTTTCTTGTGCTCTTCTTATCTTATTATGATCTATCACTAAGGATGTACCCTCTCGGCTGATGAGGCCTGCATCTATCCAAGCGGCAGTGGCAATCTCTGCAGTCTCTCGTAGCCCGTATGGTGGCGAATACTGGCAAGGGCAATGTTTGAGATGTCTTTAGTGTTGTATTTCATTGTCTTCGGCGAAGGTTCAGATGGCATTTTGGAGCTATCATCTGATGTTGCTTCTTTCTGCTCATCTAAAGAGCTTTCAAAGAAGTGAGAAACCTCTTGATAGAGCTCTTCATCTCTTTGGGTGGCTTCTTCACTTCTTTTTCTTCCTTTCTTCCCTCTCGGATTTTCTCTTTTTTCTTAGCAATAACAATCTGTTTTTTGGTTTCTGAATAATCTGCCGAACCAATCTGCATACTTCCTTGGGCTCCTGCCTTTGTTCTCTGCGCCTTTATGAAAGCCAGCTCCAAAACAGGGATTTTCTTCTCACGAGGACAGCGACAATCAATGTGAGGGTGAGGTTCTCTTCTGCATGAGGGAGAACAATTGGCTTCAGAACACAACTCTATGGGACACTGGCAGCTAAAAATGTCAAGAAGAGTATCAAGTGTGTGCAGAAATTTATTTTTCTTTGCTAGTTTTCTTTTACCAAGTCATGTCTCAACTGCTTTGTGCCACAGCTTTGTTAATTTTAGCTCAATAGTTCTATACTGATTGAGTACAGGTGGTTTGAATAACACATTAGCTTTTTTCCACTGATGCAGAAGAGGGGGAATCATGTCCCTTTTGAGCTCTTTCTCTGTATAGTTCCTTCTATCCTTTGTATTTTGTTCACGAAGGAGTAACCCTAGTCCCAGCATGTCTCGCACTGTTGGTAGTTCTGATACGGGAAGCTCCTTGCCTGTACCGACTAACAGGCTCAAGTGGCATGACGACTGACCTCTTGTCTTCAATTTTGGCATCTTAGGAATATCTGAAAAGAAAGAAAAACATTTAAGTATTTTATATCAATTAGGATGTTTCAAAGTTTAGTCATTCGATGTTCTAAAATTCAATAAAAAAATATTTCATGGGATTACAACATAATTAGACAGAAGAATATGATAATTGTAATAATCAATAATCCATACTTAGTTAAACTGTAGTATTCGTCTAGTAGAATAACTATGAAGTAGGTACAAGAGCAATAACAGCAAACCACCGTCCATGACATCTAAGAGGCAACTGAGGAGTCCAGGGCTGCCACATTTGTTACGTTCGTAACAAATGTGTTACTTTCTATCTTTTTCATACTTTTGGTACGACGTTCAAAAAATTTGTTACGTTTTAGTTTTTTTATATGCTTTATCGGTTTACCTAAAAATATTTAAAATTATTAGTTTTATAAAGAAATTAGCATATTTAAAACCATTAAATTACAGATGGAAAAAGTGCTAAATAATTTAGATGGCATATACTTTATATTTCTGATTATATATTCCGTACATCGTTCGTTCGCGTATAAATCTCACGAGTCACGACTATACGTTTGAAAACGTTTTCGGTTCTCGGCTTACTGACTCAGTGACTCCTCCACGCTGTCTCAGTCAGAGTCAGTCAGCAGTCTGTCAGTGTTCCAGTTGCAAACTTGTGACAACATTTATCATAGATTGTGTTTGTGAACGCGCTTGCTCTTATTTTGTGGTCATTTTTGAATGCGAATATAATTGAAGCACAAATAAATATAATGAACTTTATTTTATAATCAATTTTAATTTTTTTTTTTTATTTTGTTACCTTTTTGGCTGATTTGTTACCTTTTGTTTGTCAATTTTGTTACCTTCACCTAAAATCTTGTGGCGCAGCCCTGCTGAGGACTGAGAATGAGGGACAGTTCTATTCATGTTGTGACTTGTACATTGTACAACTATATGACCTTGAAAACACTCCATATGCGATCAGTGGGATAATTCTGTGACAGATGAATAGTTAATCAATTTATGTCCTATTATTTAGTAAAAGAGTCAATTTCTGAAACTTTAAGGTAAAATTGATGTAGGTAAGGGTTATTTTATTTAATTTTGGTTGGCCAATTTCAAGTTTTGACATGAAAAGACACTATATTTTCACTACCAAAATTGATTTGAAAAAAGTTGACAAAATTGACACACCCTAATGGACATGCTATTGATTATACTATAACCATCGTGGGAGGCTATGCAGTGGTCTAGCCACGAGTGAGTCCCCCCCAGGCATCACTAACATATGTAAATGAGTCATTAGGGACTAGCAATTTACTGGCAAGTTTGTAGTCGCATGCCTCACAGTAATTGATAAGAAGCTTAGCAAAATCCGAACCAGGTTTAGTGATATTGCTGTTAAAATCACCAACCACAACAACACATGAAGAGTCCAGCTCCTCTAGCAGTATGTTTAGTTTACAAAGTCTATCTAAAAATACCTCCCCATTTTCAGCACAATCATAAGGCATCTAAACATTGAATATATTTAGTATTTTGTTGTCAATAGTTAGTTTTATGGCTACAACCCATTCATATTCAGAACTAATGGGCTCTATAAGCCTATACATCTGTGAGTGCCACATTATAGCTACACCTTCCTTCCTATTCTGTCTGCCCACAGTAATAACTTCACTATCATCATTGAGTGAGTTAGGTATTCCCCTGTAATTAGACATAATATTGCTTAAATCTTTGCACTCTTGTTTAGAGAGCCAAGTTTCTTGTAAACAAGAAATGTCATGTGCGGATACAAGTTTATTGATCTTACTGTTAGCATTGACTTTGAGGCCTCTACAGTTATAGCTACTAACACTGAGTGTGAAACTGGGCCATTATTTTTATACACACTATCACTGTTCTCACTGGGTGTCTCCCTGGGATTGCACGGGGGAGTCTGCTTACGCGTATTTTTGTGGACTGAGTTTTTCCTGAAATTCATGTTATATCAACTATAGTAGATTCCTTCAGGAACAGATTTCTGGACCCATAAATACAGAGGGGTCCTCACATTCTGCCTTAATGTAGAAAGAGCTGTAGGTATCTGGTCGTTTACTGATTAATTTAGAGCAGGTAGTTTCAACTTTCGTCATTTCACGCAGGTATTCTTCTAGTTCTGAAGCAGATTGGTCAGGTGGGAAACGGGAGGCAAATACATGGGCCTGCCGAGATATTTTCACTGCCTTAATTGTTGTATTCATTGCTAGCCCTAGCAGTGGTTCTCTTCTGGATGGAGAGGGGTTCCCAGAGTCCTGTTTCTTTTTCTGACGCAAACCACTTTTAAACTGTTGTCCACCGATGCCCTACATTCTGCTCACCAGGGTTACTAGCTGCAGAGCAGGTTTGAATAGTCCCTTGAGGCATGGCCACATTACTAATGGTCTCAGTAGCATTGCTTTCTGTTGCAGTTAATTTATTGTTTGTTTGTGTTGGAGATTCATCATATGTCAGACTATGCAGTTCAGGGTAGATATGTACTACCTATTGCCCACTGTTAGGATGATTGTTCGTGTTCATACAAGTTTTAATGTCATTGGACTTCTCTTTCAGAACCTGAGAGTAAAGTACTTTACCGTTTTCTCCCTCCTCTAGTTTGGATATACAGCTCTGCTGAGCTGTGAGAGAAGATGGTATGAGAATAGGAGCGGCAGTCCTCCTGTCCTGAGGATCACTATGCTGTGTCGTGGTGATGGCGATATTCCTGTCTGGCTGGGCAATTTGCCTGCTGCTCATCTCAGCTTCCAAGTCTGAGATCCTTGCGGTCAGTTTTCTATGTTCCGAGGTTATGCTGCTACATATATCTTTTAGCTCTCTGTTTTGGCCATGCTGGGTATGCAGGCCACCTTTCAGTAGCTGCACCTCATCCTGAAGTGATTCTATTTTACTTAAGAGTATAGTCACATCAATAGAATCGAAACGTATGGGTGGCAAGTACAGGTTCTCACTTGCAAATATGGGCTTATCGTTAGTGGCCTTTATTTCCAAAATCTTTTTAACGATGTTCTCATTGTTGAGCACATTTTTCTTTTCACCTTTGCGATGGATAAGCCTCTTGTCAGAATTCCCATTGGTTGGGTATAATGTAAATAAGTTTGCTTTAGCACTCTCTCTCTCTTCACCACTATAATGTTTTTCACATAATGTGATTTCGTGTCAGTGGGTAATAAGTCAATCTTCACATTAATGAAGCACAAAATGTTGTTGATAACAACACTTGGCCCATCTGAAGATCCTTCCGCCATCGTTTAGTTCCGAAATCCTAGCCTGTGGTGACACTGACGTAGCTGTGCAAGTTTTCCATGTTCGCCTTAGCCAACATCACAGCAACTTTTACCCGTAATTAAATGTTTAACTTTCACATTTATATATTAAGCTAATAGTAAAAGTTAACTAATACTTTTTAGCACTTCCATAGCGCGTAAGTTTGTAAATATATCTAAAGTAATAAAAACTATTTATTTATTTGCTTGGTCTTTCATTTAAGATTTCAGAGCATTTACCTGGCCTTTTGAAAATATTTTGAACAATTTATGTAGTTAAAATTCATTCGTTTGTTCGTTTTATGCCCGCTATTTCAAGGTCACTGTTTACCACCTCATAGGATCATGAAGGTAGTGCCGGATGTCGCTAGAAAGTTTTGAGGATACATGTATTATTATTAATTAAGTATTGTGGACCATCTAATGAGAGTGTAACTGGGTAATCTTGGCGCATTTACAAACTTTATTGGAGAGGTAAAATAACGGTTCACTGATTTTAAACCCTGTTAATTTGATAGTAAGAAGGAGCACAAAACTGACAAGCGTCACCGGCACAGAAAACATAACACGCAACTACCCTCTGTTTTCTACCAATTAACCAATTATGTACAATTGAGAACTTGACCCCTAATCCCATGAGCTTTTTTTCTTAAAGCCGTTTTCTTTTCGTCCTAAACTTGACTTGATTTTGTCGCATTCACTGACTCCGTCAGGTTTGTGGACAACGTTTGTGATGTCAAATGTAAACAAAACTCAGTTAGGCCCATTCTTAGTTCAAGGGCTAAAGGCTTAGCCTTTCGTCTGGATACTCAACACAAGGTGGCACGGTCCTAACTTCAGGCTTCTGTTATGAGTCCAGCCCCCAATAAGACTGACGTCAGTTTAAGCTCGCCATAGCAACGCTACCCTAGGCTAATATAGACGCAAAATTGCTATGACTGACGGCCAGTTCTTTAGTTAAGGCTTATAAATGTAAATTTAATCAAGTAACATTCTGACATCAATAAAATATACAATGTATTTGCCTATACTGTATGTATTTTCTTTCATATATAGGTCTAATTTAGTCTTGAAATAACTTTGATTCTGCAGACGACAAATTGTTTGTTTATGTGATAACGTGGGGGTGTTCGGCCCCGTTAGGTATTAGGTCATTAAATAGACAATAAAGGTACTTACAGGTGCTTTGATTTAGATCTTATTTAGGGCCTACCAAAGGCAGAGCTGGGCAGTATTTAAATACGTATTTAAATACATTTGTGTATTTAGAACTGTATTTATAAATACATTGTTTTTCATGTATTTAAATACTTTAATGAGTATTTAAATACAATGTATTTAAATACTCAAAATATAAAAATGTAAATACTTTTACTGGTTTAATACACGTTCTGTACTAGCACAGTACAACTCTTCGTCTTCGAGGTCCTCTATTGCACCATCTGCAGACATGAATGTATTGGCATTTCTACAAGATTCCGATCGGACCATCAACAGTTTGGGAAAACATCCTCTCATAAAAAGACTGTTCTTCCGCTATAACACGACATTACCATCTTCGGCACCGGTAGAACGAATATTCTCATTCGCGGGAATCACTTTGACTCCCAAAAGAAACTCTCTTTCAGACAAAACTTTTGAAAGATTGGTTTTGATCCGCAGCAACCGTGAAATAAAAGAGAATTCGTAAGGTGCCTTATGTTTATGTTTACGTCTTATGTTTACGTTTATGTCTCATCTACTCATTAATTGTTACTCATTTTGCAATGATATAATGAGTATAATATGTCACTGGTTGAACATCGTAAGTTCTAAGTTCTTTTGTTTTTGTTTTGTTCTAAAAAGGGAAATATATAATCGGAAATTAGATTGTACTATTTCTTTATCCTTTATCAAGCATTTTATATTGTTGTTACTCATGAATTAGTGAATGCATATGTTAAAATTTGTATGTATTTAAAATGTATTTACAAATGTATTTAAATACAATTGATGTATTTTGTATTTAGTATCTAAATACATTCGTAAAATGTATTTAGTATTTAAATACATTCAATGTATTTATTGCCCAGCTCTGACCATAGGTGCCAGCGTCCCACAACGACCTAAGTAAATAGCTAACCTTATTAATTTTAGAAGCTATAGACATTATTTTATTTTATTTGATTGGGTTCAGAATCCCAGCTGAGCCTTGAACGGCCAAGCTCTGAGGGGCTACTTCAACCCACAGTCCAAGTTAAACTAGACTAAACAAACTTACGGACTTGGAGGTCCTAATAGGTCCTACCTCAGGGTTGCTGACTCGATGTGGGCCTACCTTAGGCCTCATTTGCATAAAATTAAGATAAAAAACAAAAGGGGCACTATTTATGGTCTTCTTTCTCAACCTTGCAACCAGTGGCGGCTCGTCGGTAGGCACTGCAGAACTGCAGCACCCCTAAATTTTTTATTTACAATTGAAATAATCAAGAACAATATAAGGATGAGCTCACTGAATAACTTTTTCAATAACTTTTGAAACTTTTATTCATTGCTCAATGCTCATCCTTTTATTTCAGTAATTATTTCAACCCATTCTTAGAGACAGCACCCCTAGAATTTTTAGTCACGAGCCGCCACTGCTTGCAACATCAACACACCCTGTACCATTGCACGATGCAACAATCTTGTATCTAAACAACCAAACTGAATTGCAAGAGAGCTCGCTATAAGACCACGCCCTGTAAGTGCCGCATTCAACAAACGAGTAGAAAGGACGCGCCAGTGCCCAAAAAAATTATGCCACAAGAGCTCAAAAGTGTTAGCTCTAAATTAAGTGAATTTTTCACTAACCTTACAATTATGAGATGGATATATATACACCTTAACTTAATATATACAAGCAATGCTGCATCAATCAGCTTAGTCATCATATCGCCTTGGGACAACAATGGCTCTTCCTCTTCTAGATTTTCTAACAGACATTACCTCTAACCAGGCACGTGCACAGGGGGGGGGGGGCTTGAGCCCCTGCCCTTTTTTTTCTTCATATCAAAAGTGCCCTTTTAGTCAAAATTCATAAATATATTGATTCGACATAAATTTGAATTAATTAGTTATATTTTTATTTAGTTACTGCAACTTCAACAGATTTTCAAAACTGGAATTACTTTGATCTATGATTTTTTAATTAGAATAATAAACTTAACATACCGTTACTATTATTTTGTCAATCAGGGAGGGCGTCCCTAGTGGTAACACTGACTGCAGCTGTTCACTGTTGATTGCATCTCTCGGGTATGTGGGTGTATTGTTTACTGTTTGTTTACTGTTTATAATTTTTGCTTTTGTATTTTCCTGATAAGAATCAATATTTTTCTATTGCTACTTAAGAGCTGTGGCCATCATATTAAATAGCCCACAGTATATTTCTATAAATCTTTAATTTATAGTTTCATATTATTCCATATTTAAATGTATATACAGCAGAATACTGTAATTTATATGATGAGCAAGCTAAGAGTCAATATAAGTAAAATTGAATAATAATTGTAAATACACTCCAATATTTCAATATCTTCATATCTTTTGAAAATCTTGCAATAAAAACATGCCTTTTTACAACAAATTTTCATTTATTTTCTTTAATCAGCTTTATATACAAAAATAATGCATTGAATTTAATGGAATTTAAGAATATTTACCACATACAATTTAAAAATTTTCTTTGTGTGTGTGTGTGTATACATATATATAGCCTATATGGCATTGCGGATTTCATTTTTAAAAATGTTAGGGGAGTGCCCTTTTTTCAACTGAGCCCCTGCCCTTCTGAAAGTCTGTGCACGTCACTGCCTCTAACTGTATAATAATTAGACAACTTCACTTCTTTCCTTTACACTTTAGAAGCATCACCAAATTAAACTTAGCACCAATGATTTAGTCAGATCAGGGCTGCCAAATAATTTTCATTAAAAGTACTAAAATGACCAAGCAAAAAGTACCAAATATTCCTAAAAAGTACCAAATTAAAAAAGAAAAAAAAACTTTAGTGCCAAAATATAAAATGAAATGGAACTTACCTTTTTAATTAAAAACTTGCACCTTCTTCAATCTCTTCCTTTTATATACCATTTTTTTTATCATCTCTTTGCAAAGGTCTGTTGTTGGTTGCCATTCTTTGCAATTTGACCCTTGAATTAAACCCTTACTATATAAAAGAGCATTGATTGTTTCAGTTTTTAGGGAAGAACGATTTTTTCGTTTGATGTTATTTAGTGTAGAAAATATTCGTTCAGCGGCAGCTGAAGAATGAGGCAATGAAAGTAGATTTAGCATTAACTTTGATAATTTAGGGAAACGGTATGCATCCCAACATTTCTCTTGAGAAATATTGTACCAATATTTTTCAGGTTCTGTAACATTTGGTGTTTCTTGTAATGTTAATTCCCTCCATTCCTTATTAAGTTCCTCATAATCATTTTCTGGTATAATATTGGGAAATTTCATAGCAAGAGGTATGATTGAAGCTGGCACGGTGAGCGTCAGATTTTCGAACGATGCCAAACGTTACTAAAGTAGTGACTAAAAAGCGCTAAAAAGGCTGTTTGGAGAAGTTGTAAGCTATAGTGAACTGTCTAACATTCAATCGCTTATGTATAAAGTGAGAGTAGTATATCGCTTAATAAAATGTTCAAATAGTACCAAATTTCATGAAAGTCGTACCAAACGTACCAAAGCGGATAAAGGTACTAAATTTGGTACGTTAGTACCAATTTTGGCAGCCCTGAGTCAGATACAAAAATACATGCTCTTATATATATATATATATATATATATCACTCGGTGCTACAGGGTGGCACACGAAGAGATTTTGTGTGGCTCCCTAATTCACAGAAAAAAATGCAAATAGTATATTTATTAAAAATTTCCATCATATTCCGCATCACTTTCAGGCTAACTTTGATACACGAACAAAAATTATTTTTCCTGAACGTAACGGATGAAATTAATTTAAAAATTACTTCTCACACTGTAGTCATGACCTTTGCAAACACATTTTCGGCAGGGCCCATTTAGGGGGTGGCGCACCGGGCAAATGTTCAAGGCCCCGCACCCGATGGGCCCCGCAAATTTCAATTGAAAAAAATTGAACGTCACGTATTTGTCATCTGCGACGAGGTTTACTTTTTCCGGCAGGCGGCATGGCATCAGGCATTCTAAGATCCGCTTTGATGGTGTTTAATTTGTTGTTCTTGTTAGTGTTACTCATTTCTAATGTTGTTACTAACTTCTTGTTTCTGTTGCAGATTCATGATTTACGTTCTTATTGTTGGCATTGTGATACGTACAACATGGAAACGAGCCGTGACCGGGATCGAAGGAGGAAATATAAACCCGATAATGAAAAGCGTAAGGATAAGAAGCGCAGAGAAGAGTTTCTTGCGACAGTGCCGAAACTGACTAATTGGATTAAATCATCAGCAACTAAGTCAACCCCTTCAGCAGGCCCGCCAGCTGCCTCCGCTACTTCAGCAGCTGGGTTTTCAGAAGACACGTCTACGTCAGTGCGTTCAGCAAGCCCAGCAGCTGCCTCCACTACTTCAGCAGCTGCATTTTCAGGAGACTCGTCTACGTCAACCCCTTCAGCAGGCCCACCAGTTGCCTCCGCTACATCAGCAGCTGCGTCTTCAGAAGACCCGTCTACGTCAGTGCGTTCAGCAGGCCCACCAGCTTCAGGACATGCAATTAATGACATTGGTTTGTGGCCACAAGTGCTGACCGATGACTTTAAAGAGTTCTGGATAGAGCGTGGAACATCAGATTGCCGAAATTATGACAGCGACTTCAGTAACTCTTCAACTACTGAAAGTGGTACAACACGCCGATGTACGAAGACATTATTTGTTAAGAAACATAGCCTGACGAATGAGGGGATTGAGGTGTCATGGCTGTGCTATTCTGAGTCCACAGGCTATGTTTACTGTTTTGTCTGTAAATTAATGTCGAGGGCGGACAGCAAGTTCACAATCGGGTTCAACGACTGGAAGCATGGTAGACAATCGGTCGAAAGACACGGAAAATGTGAGCAACATATGGAGTCGATGAGATATTTGTTGTTTAGAAAGTCTGTCTCCGGCCGTGTTGATTCGAAACTGGTGAACCAGTTTGAAAAGGAGTGCAACTACTGGCAGGAAGTTTTGCGGCGCTGTGTCGACGTTATCAAATATATCACGTCACGAGGACTAGCAATTCGTGGACACGACTCCCGTTTCGGTTCACCAAACAACGGCAACTATTACGGAATCTTGGAACTTTTAAGTATGACAGTTTTCTAGCTGCGCATATAAGCGAGCATGCCAACAAAGGTAGAGGACACACCTCGTATCTCTCTCATTTCATTTGCGAGGAACTCCTACTGCTGATGGCCGATAAAGTACTTCAGACGATTATCCGAGAAATCCAGCAGTCAAAATACTACTCTCCATCCGTCGACTCTACGCCTGATGTTTCTCACACCGATCAACTGTGCTTCACCGTCCTGTATGTGGTTGAGTCTGGGTCCGTCGAGCGATTTCTACAGTTCATACCTATGAACACACATACAAAGAAAGGAATCGCCGACGTGGTCCTCAACTTTCTGGAGACGCATGGCATTCGAATTGGAGACTGCAGAGGACAGTCTTATGATAACGCAAGCAATATGGCAGGGAAATACAACGGCGTAAAGAGCCACATCAAGTCAAAATCTCCGTATGCTGAGTTTGTGCCATGCATGTGCCACTCGCTAAATCTTGTGGGTAAATCAGCAGTGGACAGTTGCACAGCAGCCGTTGGATTGTTTATGCTCATTCAGAATGTCTACACGTTTCTCGTCTCCTCGACATACCGATGGCGTCGACATGTAGAGGTTCTCGATAGTAGTTCCCGTAGTGAGAAACTAAAGGTCGACAAAGGTCTCTCCGATACCCGCTGGTCAGCCAGATCAGATGCCGTCCAATCTTTAACCGAAGGCTACGCCGAGAATATCATGGTACTGGATGAGCTAGCAGCAGATACCAGCCAAACTGCGGAAGCCAGGATCGAAGCCAGAGGATTGTCTAAACAGCTTCAACAATTCAAAACAGCCATTTTATTGGTTTTATGGAACACTATTCTCGAACGATTTCAAAAAACGAATGCATCTCTGCAAAAACAAGGAATGTCGTTAGACTCAGCCACCCTCTTGTTGAAATCACTACTGCAATTTGTTGAAGATCTCAGATCAAGATTTGACGAATTCGAGGATCAGGACATCGGAAAGTGTGGTCATCGAGTATACAAGGAATCGACTCAACGCACAAAGAAGAGAGAGCGACATCATGACGAAATCGGAACTGCCGAAGATACGAACCTGACACCAAGAGATTCATTTTGGACCACTGCATTTCTACCGATAATTGATAAATTGTGTACCACTCTGAACACTCGTCTAGAAGCGTACGCTGTCCTGCAGAAAAGATTTGGATTTTTGTATTTTCTTCTAGTCCTGGACATCGACAGTCTTCGACGGTCAGCTGAACATCTAGTAGAATGCTATCCAGCTGATCTGGAGAAAGAGCTGGTAACAGAAGTTGTGCAGTTCGCTGTCCTAATGAAACTCACCGAAAGTGAAACAGAATCCCAGACGGAACGTGAAGACATGTGCAACAGATTTTATCGGCATATGAACACAAACGAACTGAAAGGAACATTCCCAAACATGGAATTAGCAATGAGAATATACCTATGTATGTTTGTCACGGACTGTTCTGGTGAACGTTCATTCTCGAAACTCAAACTGATCAAAAATTACCTTCCCTCCACAATGGGCCAGGAGCGCCTTTCGTCCCTGGCGCTGTTGAGTATAGAGCACGAGGTGTTGCAGTCGGTGAGTTTCGAGGACACAATCACGCAGTTTTCCAAACAAAAAGCCAGGAAGCGTCCAATGTAATATTCATTACAAATCTACACTCTATCTCCAGTACAGTAAGCTGTACAGTTTAGCTGTTTATTAAGTGCATTACAATAACTGTGTAGCTGTTTATTAAGTGCATTACAATAACTGTGTAGATGTTTATTAAGTGCATTACAACTGTGTAGCCTACTAGTGTAGCTGTATACACTGTATGTGTACATAGTTAAGTTATAGTCTTTAATATAACATTAATAAGCCGAATGGCTTCCGCATGTGTGTTTTGTGTGTTAAAAAAATATATCTGTTATGTGCATTACAAAATATTGTCATTCATTAACACACTAAAATACATCCCGAGAAATAGTTTGCCCAAGCCCCGCACACTGTAAATGCGCCCCTGATTTTCAATACTTTCCAGTTTCCTGTTATCCCGGATCCTAGACTTTTTGACAGTTGCCAGACTTCAATTTTGACACAGAATATTTTCGTTAAAACTAACGAAAATATCACGACTTAACCTAATCAATTATCAAGGGCGTACAGGGTGAAAAATGCTCTGTATGAATTGGTCCCCACTTAACCCACCCCTAATATCTCCAGTCTGACTGTAGAGTAGGTTAAGTCTAGCCTTGTTCGGGGGTTCAGCCTAGAGATTCTGGAAATGGTCCAGAGCTGGCAAAGTAAATTGAGGTCCACAATAGGATTCCTCACCAAATTAGGTTAGGGTAATTTACCTTAGCCTTTGTTAAGCTATGAGTTGAAGCTAGGCCTTAGACCACTATGTAGGCCTAATTTAACTGGACCTAGTTTGTTATGACTAAACTGAGGTTTAGAAACAACTGTTCACTTACTGAGTGTTGTTAGACCAATGGTGCTGATTTTTTCCTCCGTATATAAATACTAGTGTGGAGAATAACTCTGGTGAGCAACCAATTGGTTTCATCCACCCAGTTATTGACATAAAAGGAGTTTAATAATTATTAGATTAACTACCTACCTATTCAGTGGACCATTTTCGTTACCTCCCAACTACCCACATGTATCACTTTCCATATACAGTTTACTTAACCAGGCATTCAATTAACCTAACCTTACCAACTAATTAGGTTAAGTCGTGATATTTTCGTTGGTTTTGATGAAAATGTTCTGTAAAAATTGAAGTCTGGCAATTGGCAAAAAGTCTGGGGTTCAGGATAACAGGAAAGTACCACATTTTCTTATAATTTTTGATGTAATTTTTGTAAGTATTGATGTTTAAAATTATTTTGATAATTAAAAGTTAAAAACTGTCAGTGTATAATTTACGATTATTACTTTATTTGTGTTAATACAGATACTCCCTGAGTTACGTCCATCTGGACTTACGACGATGACTGTCGTATTAAATAAATAAATAAAATAATAGATGAAAAATTTGAATTCCAATCAGTTTATTTACTACTATTATTTACTACTATTATTTACTATTATTTGTCTAATTTGTGTGTTTTGTTATTTTACTTTGATTGAACTACGTATATGTTAACGCACATCACTACCATTATGGTTATTTTTGACTTACGACCATTTCAACTTACGACAGGTTTGTCAGAACGTAACCCCGTCGTAAGTCGGGGAGTACCTGTATATCGTATTTACATATTATTATAAAGATAAACTATGAAGTAACCATAATATACACATTATAAAATTATAATATAGTAACCTACATTTGAAGAAAATAATGGTGGCACGTGCGTAGGTTCTTAAAATTTGAGTATTGATAAATGGCATTTTATAGAAGAATATTGCCAACCCCTAGTTAACAAAAACGTAACTCCACACTTTCTCTAGCCACCTCCAGAGCTGACTTTGACAAAACTCAAATGAAGTTTGAAGTATTTTAAAGAAAAGAACGCCCAACTAGAGCAGACTTTGCTTCAAATCAGTTGGCCGAAAAGAAAATGGCTTAAATGTGGGATGAAGTTTGGGAAGTCTCAAATGAGGGGTCATCCATTTTGGGGACTTTTGAATTGTGAGTATGCTTTGAAATCAGTACTAGGTTGCACTAAAATTTGTTGCTGATCAGCTGATGATGTGTTGATTTTTCGAACTGTATGTTTTAGTTTAAATATTGGCTAAATTCCATTAGACAATGATTTAGTATATAATTATTTATCTTTTATCTACTTTATTTACTTATACAGTGTATCATTAGACATGGCCTGACCTAAGTTAACTAAGTTAGCTTAGCCTGGTTTGCCTGTTGTGCTAAGTCGGGTCTCGGACCCATTACATTACGTTTCATTTCGAAAACATAAAACTACTGGGGCCTATTGAGGTTATCCAAGTCATGAGCAGTATTTTATAATAAAATTGTGCAAAATGTTACTCAAGTCAGCTAATCAACATACAACTATTTACAGAGCTACCGAAGTATATAGCCTACATAATATAACTAGTGATGCACTGGAGGCAGATTTTGGCCGGAGGGCCGGAACCTCTGGTTTAGTATTTTTTCCTCCGGCCTCTGGCTGGAGGTTCTAGCCAATTGATTTATTTCAGTATTTGTGTGTGTGTGGGTGGTCCATTGTCTCATCTATTTAGGGTTTATATATTATAGTCCTGCTATTTTAAATTATTAAGTCTTTAATGCTTTCTATGCTTTGTGTGTACTAATTTCTCTAAAAATTCCTATTGAACAGAATATCCTCAGGTTATGAAACTTATGGGTTATTACAGTCATCCCTCGGTATCCGCGGGGGATTGGTTCCAGGACCCCCTGTGGATACCAAAATCTGCGGATGCTCAAGTCCCTTATATAAAATGGCGTAGTATTTGCATATAACCTACGCACATCCTCTCATATACTTTAAATCATCTCTAGATTACTTATAATACCTAATACAATGTAAATGCTATGTAAATAGTTGTTATACTGTATTGTTTAGGGAATAATGACAAGAAAAAAAAGTCTGTACATGTTCAGTACAGACGCAACCATCGTAGGCCTAACTACATAGTACATGTCAGCAACAACGTAATATTTTCTTTCTTTCAACACTTACAGATTGCTTTCGTTTAATGACCTGAAAGAAAAATACATAGAATAAAACATAGAATATTTAAAATACAAGTACATATAGAAAATATAATTATAAATAGAGAAAATATAAATTTATTCTCTCACTCAATGCTCAAACAACGAGTGCTGGAGAGAGACTGAGGATCTGTGAAATGGCGGGAGGCTACAGCAGGGTATGCCTACACATCACTTCATTCGCGTGGATTCAGCGTAGTGCTTGGCACGTGGCAAATTCAAGTTTTGCTTTTTGGAACTTTAGGGAATTTTGTTTTTTTCGAATATTTTCGATCCGCGGTTGGTTGAATCCGCGGATGCGGAACCCGTGGATACAGAGGGCCGACTGTATTTGTTTTTTGACCCAGTCACACCCAGCTATAACAGCAATATATATTGAATAACCAATCAAAACTGAATAAGAAAATAGGTACTTGTGGGTTATCTGTCGCCACTTTTTAATTTAATTTTCCAACTTTTTCACAAATACAGATGTGTGTTATCATGTTGCCATTTTTACAAAAATATACTATTTTTTTCTTAAATTATTTTTATTTCTCAAAATAACAAACATTAATCATATTATTCGGGTGGCATGAACACGGCGATGGCCTCCAGGATGCCGTCGAATGGGTCGACAATAGCGGGTAGCTTGCTCCTCCACATGAACTCGGCCAGGTAGGTCTTAAGATGGTGTATCCTCGCCAGCTGTTGGAGTAGATAATGGAACCTTCGGCGATGTTTTCCACAATGGCAGCCAAGAGAGTTGCAGCAGAGCGGTTGGGAACTTGAACGATGAAGCAGTCGTTTGTTTCACGGCAAATTCCTCCAAACATCCATTGTTGTGGTAAAATGCGTCCGCCATTGTTTTTACGCCTCGTGAACAGGCTCTCATCGATCTCAACCACTATTCCTTCGCCGCCGATCTTGGTTTTCTCTAGGTTGGCTAACCTAACCTAACCCCACACTAACCTAACCTAACCTAACCTAACCTAACTAAAAAATAAATGACCCACAAGTAAAAAGTGGAAACAGATAACCAATAGGTATATTAAAAAGCGGCGACAGATAACCCACAAGTACCAGAAAATATATATATTATCTTGTGCAAATTTGTATAAAATATGTTTTTTTATTAAAATATATTTCTTATTTTTGGTATTTTTTCTATATATATATATATATATATATATATATATATATATATATACTGTATATATATATGACTATTTGGTGAATATTTCTTCTTTTTGGTGATTCTGGCTACTTCTGCGTAATTCAATTTGTCCTGTTTTACAAATAAATCATTTTTAGCAATTGTTCGTCTGTTCAGTTCAATTTTTTTGTGACTAGAAGTATGACGTGTCAGTTATGCATATTTGATTTTGAAGACGTGATCTGCCATATTGCCCTCGATGAAGACAAGAGTTTAGACCTTTTTTTCAATCACAGAATAATTAAGACATCTGTGACCTGCCCTAAATGCAATAGTGCTTGTATTTTAAGAAAAGACCAGAAGGTCTTTAGGTGCCATAAAAAAAATCCTAAAAATAAATGTGTCGTTTCAGTTTAAGGGCAGGCGAAATTTAGCGGACTATCCATGCAAGGTTGGCACATGTTATTACATTATCATTTGTATAATTTAGGTCTCGGGGGTACGGGGGTGGAGCCCCCATAAAGATCACGCATCACAAATTGATCGGTCCTAATGTTTTGCGGACAGTTCAGCACGTGACACCGGTTAGGTCAACTGTACGCCCTTGATGATTGTTTAGGTTGTCATGATATTTTTGTTTAAATGAAAATGACGAGTGCAAACTTTTCTGGTTAATTTTGAGGTGTTTTGTACGAAACTGCCATCTGTTTCCTATACAAATGCGTAGTTTTCAAGATGATGATATCTTGAAAACTACGCATTTGCACAGGAAACGGATGGCAGATTCATGCAGAACACCTCAAAATTGACCAGAAAAGTTTGCTCTCATTATAAAAAGAGACTGGGTCAAAAAACGAATAATTACCAACTTATGATGTCTTGCTGAGTAAAGTAGCTTATATCAAATCAATTATTAATACAATCATTGATCACTCATAAAATAAATTATTATTAGTCACTGAGAACTGAAATATTAATATAATCACTGATCACTCAAAATAAATTATTATTACAGTCACTGAGAACTGAAATATTAATACAATCACTGTTCACTCATAAAATGGTAATTGTTACTTTTCATCCCAGACTGCTATTTCCTATGAAACCTAGGTTTTTCTCATGGTTTTTGATGCGATTCATGCGAATCTGACCTTCATTTCCGTCGGAAATGACCCCATCCCCTATGGTACCCCATCAATATTTGGGAACCTGTGGGGAATCATTTTTTTGGGGGGTGAAAAACTCATCATTTCCAACAAAAATGAAGGTAAGAATGTCATGAAACATCAAAAACCATGAGAAAAACCTAGGTTTCATGGAAAACCTAACCCCTAACCTAACTAATCTAAAAGTACCTAACCTAACCTAATGTGAATATGTTATTACATTATCATTTTAGCATCAGAAATTCAAAAATAAAAAATATAAAACCCTATACTGATCAATTTGTGATGCGTGATCTTTACGGGGGCTCCACCCCTGTACCCCAGAGACCTAAATTATACAAATTGGACACACTACATTTAAAGGGAGAACACCATGCAATTCTGAATTTGAATTGAAAATAGGAGATGAACAAGGAAGTAGATCGGTCAGTGATTTGCTGGATTAGGTCACGTGACAAAATAGAGGCCTGTGATTGGCTACCTCAAAAATGTTTACATACTGTAGTTCGTTGCTAGATGGTGCCACCTCCTGTTTATGACAGCAATAGAATGCGCCTTCAAAAAATTTTTTTTTCAACAAAATAACTATCTCGTAAACTAAATATTTGCGATGGAAATGTTATTGATAAATGTTTTGTACCTGTTGAGACATTAATGTAGAACCCCTCAAAATTGTTGGGAAACATTCTGGGCTGAAAAGTAACTAATACCCATAAAATAAATTATTATTACAGTCATCTGAGAAATGAAATATTTGGATAGGTGCAGAAATGAGGTTTTATAGTTTTATAGAATTAAAACTAAAAGTTGCCAGAATTGAGTTTGGTGTACTTGGCACCTCCAGCCAGAGGCTGGAGTTTAGTAAGGCCTCCAGCCGGAGCAGGAGGTTTTCCAAAATGGCCGGAGCTCTGGTGCATCACTAAATATAACTACTCTATTTGTAGTCTACAAATTGTCTGTCTGTCATGAAGGCTTCAATTTGTTATTAAAACTAAGGAACTACTATTTACCACATCGTATTGCAAGTCATTCCAAAAATCTACTACTATGACTGAAAAACCCCCTCTCCGCGGGCGGTCTTTCTGGGGTGGATCGCCCGCGGGCTCCTGCCTCCATGTGGTGAGGGGGGTCAGCTGCAGCTGGGGGCCCTGCCGGGTCCCCCGCCCGGTTGCAAAGTAGACTTTTAACATACCCTGCTATCCTACAGCCCCCTCTTTCCTGTCTTCCCCTCTTTCCCCTCTTCCTTGCCCCCTCTGTTTTTTTTCTGCTTTCTCTTTTCACTTTGCGCGCCCCGTGGGCTGCCGGGGCTGATCGCTGGGGGTCTCGCTCCCATGGTCGGGCCGGACTAAGTTGGCTGGTAGGGTGCCCGGGCCTGGGTCCCTGGGGGGCCTTGGTCTTTGCTGCTGGCGGGGGAGAACTCTCGATGCTGCAAGGGCCCCTTTTGAAATGGGGGTACCCGCATGGGATGAGGCACCCATCCCCCGCCGGCGTGCGCTTGGTCCCCTTGGGCCCCGGGTAATCGGTTCCCCGCGGCCCCGGGCGCGAAACAACAATAAAATTTTTTGTATGGAAACATTTACAAATCTAAAGGACCTCATTGACGACCCGGCTTGTGCATATGACCTCCCTCTGACTACCTCTTTGGACCGTGGGTCTGGTAAGGGCAGTCGGCAGCCCTCGCCCACCCCGTCTGCTCTTCTTGCTGACACCTCCTCTCCCTCTCTTCCCCAGGCTCGTGGCGCCGCTGCCCGACCCCCGCCAGTAGCGGATGGACCTGCAGTGGACCCCCCGACCCCTGGATCCCCCCATATTCCACATCCCGATAGGGACCCACCTGCTTTTTTGCCCTCAGGTGGGAGGCCCCCGTCGCCTCCCACTCCGGTTGGGCCTCATCGCCCCCGGCCCCCTCGGCCCCTGGGGGACGTGGGACCCGACGTCGCCGTCCACCTTTCTCGTCTTCTCGCCCCCTCGAAGTTCCGGTGGTGTTTGGCCAGACGGCTTCACTTGGCCTTAGGACGATGGACAAGTTCCTCATCCTCCGCCCCTCCTCCTCCAAGCCCCTCCCCACTAACCACGAACGCCTCTTTCGAGCGATCCATGGGAAGACAGGGACGGCGCGTTTTGACCTTCGGCCTCAGAGGGATGGCTCCATTTTGATAAGGTCGCGTTCCTCTGCCGAAACCTCCTCTCTGCTCACTATCCCCGATGTCCTGGGCTGCGGGATCATGGTGACTCCCCACCCCCGCCTCAATCAGTGCCAGGGCACGATCTACGCTGCTCGTCTTCTACCCATCCTGGTGGAAGACCTCCAGACTGACCTCGCCTCCCAGGGTGTGGTGAGAATATACCGTTTTCCCGACAGATCGCGATCCCCAGCTGTCCCTTCTCCTCGCCTTCTCCTTACTTTTGACTCACTGGTGCCCCCCTTTCGGTATTCTGGGGCTTTGGTGAGAGACGAGCATGCGAATTCTCGGTTCGCCCATACGTGCCAGATCCTACGCGCTGTTTTCAGTGCAATAGGTTTGGCCACATGAGCAGTTCCTGCTGTCAGCCAACCCCGTTGTGTGTCCGCTGCGGCAGCCCTCCCCACCCCTTGCCCTGTACTGCTCCGCCTTCCTGCACCAACTGTCATGGACCACACCCTGCTTCATCCCGCTCTTGCCCGTCCTTCCTCTTTGAGAGGGAGGTTCGGCCCTCTGTTCATCAGAATTTCTCAGCGCTCGGGAGGCGCGGGACCGGTTGCGTGGCCGCGAGGCCTGGCGTGGTACCTCGTACGCCGAGGCTCTCCGTCCCCGGCCGCCGCCGGCCCAGACCCCGTCCTCACCGGCGGTTCCCGACGCGCCTCCACCCACCGTGACCGCTACTCCCTGTCTATCCTCTGCCGCCCAGCGGACTCCCGCCGCGGCTCCCTGTACTACCAGCGCGTCCCCACGTGCTCCCTCCGCGAACGCCGATGCTTCGTCGGCAACCCCCCCTGCTCCTTCTACGCCCTCTCCACTGGCGCTTTCGGCCACCCCCATTCCGGACCGTGATCCGCCGTCGCCCATGCGGGCCGCACGACGGAGGGGAACGGGCCGCAAGCGCCGCGCCAATAGTGACCCCAAAAGGCTCGAGGCCATAGGCCTCACATCACCTTCCTCTCCCAGACACAAATGCCCCCTTCGCCCTACCATCCCGGTGTCCTCACCGTCCCTGCTGCGCAACCATTATGGATGCTCCCCCCTGGGGTCCCCGACGACCCTCGTGGTGGGGGCGGAGATACATCCCTCACCGGTTTGGTCGATGGACCCACTGGAGGGGGAACTCGCCCACCTGGTCGGCGTGGGTGGGATGAGCATGCCCCCGCGCGTAACCTACCCCACCTCTCTCCTTGACCTGCCTATGCATCCGGGTGAGGTATCCTTTTCCACTACCCCTTGTAGTCCAGCCTCCCCTGCACCTCCGGTGAAGGGAGGGGCCTTCTGGATACCCCTCACATCCCCTTCTCTGCATCGCTCTCCCACGGGCGTCCGGGTGACTCCTCTTCAGGAGGATTTGCCGGCGTCAGTTTCCACATCGCCCCCCCGTCGGGGTGACCCTCGCCTTCGCCCACGTTCGGCGTCCCCCGTTGGGCCCCGGGGCTTTCCAATCCCCTTGTTAATCTCGGGCCGCCCGATCGGCCCACCCACCCCATAACCATCCGTTTCGCAGACTTTCCTACCCCTCCATATACTTCGCTCCTGCAGTGGAACATCCGCGGGCTCCTGGTAGGCCTCGAGAGTCTCTCTTCTCTCCTGGCCTCCAGGTGTCCGGCGTGTTTCTGCCTTCAGGAGACGATACTGGGCTCCCGTTCCCTCCCTCGAGTGTCTGGCTACTGCGGGCTCCCTTCCCCGCCTCTCGATGGGGCGGGTAGGGGGGGCTCTGCGGTCTTCGTGCACCGCTCCGTCCCTTTCCGCCTCCTCCCACTCCGTACTGTCTTGCAAGCTGTGGCCGTGCGCCTTTCTTTGTGGCGTCAGCTCATGGTCTGCTCTCTTTACCTCTCCCCTAACGTACGCCCTCCACCCGATTCTCTCCGTGACCTAATTCTGCAGCTTCCCCGCCCTTTCCTGCTTCTCGGGGACTTCAACAGTCGGACCCGGCCTGGGGGGACGTTTGCTCCACCTTTCTCTCTGGGACCCTTCTCTCCCTTATGGACGAGCTAGAGTTCACCTTTCTGAACGATGGCTCCCCAACCTGCCTCCACTCGGCCCATGACAGTTTCACCTGTATTGATCTTTCCATGGTTTCCCTCGATATCGTGACGGAGTTCACCTGGGAGGTCCTGCCAGATTCTTCCGGCAGTGACCATTTCCCTGTGTGTCTTACCCCAACCCATCTCCTCCCCCCCACCTCTGTCCGCCCGCGCTGGCTGTTCGCCCCAGCGAAATGGGCCTCATACACGAGGTGCACTGCGATCTCGCCGTCCATTCCTGCCTTTCTCGAAAGCAAGATCCTCTCGGCTGCCACCAGTTGCATCCCCCGTACCTCAGGCTCCCCCAGGCCGCGCAGCGTCCCATGGTGGACCCCAGAGTGCTCCCGTGCCGTGCTGGCTGTCGCTTCTACCGGACCTGCCAGCCAGGAGCATAAGATGGCGTTTCAGCGCCTGAAGGCAGTGGCCCGTCGGGTCTTGAAACTAGCCCGGCGTACCTCCTGGCGGAGTTACGTGTCCGGGATCTCCTCCTCGACCGCCCCCTCGACTGTTTGGCGCAAGGTGCGTAGCTTTGAGGGGACCCGTGTCCCCCCTCCACCCCCGGTGCTTCGGGTCGGGGACGACGAGTTCGTGTCCGATCCGGAGGCCGTCGCGAACGCACTCGCGGCGCACTTCGCAGCCATCTCCAGTTCCAATTCCCCCCACTCCCGCCGCGACCCACCGGAATTTCCACCTCATAGGGATGACCCCTATAATCACCTCTTCCACATGACAGAGCTTCGGGAGGCCCTCCGCCCCCGGCCCCGATAATATCCCCTATGACTTGTTACGGCACCTCCACCCCTCTGCTCTCAGCTTTCTACTGGACCTCTATAACCGGATTTAGAGGATTCATTTCCGGACCGATGGCGTGAGTCCATCGTCGTCCCCATCCCGAAGCCCGATAAAGACCCCTCACTCCCGTCGAACTATCGCCCCATTTCCCTAACATGCTGTGCCTGCAAGGTGATGGAGGCGATGGTCGCCTCGCGGCTGTCCTTTACCTTGGAGACGAGTGACCAGTACCCTGCTACCCAGGCTGGTTTCCGGCGCTTCCGGTCTACCACCGACCCCCTCCTTCTCCTTAGCCATGACGTGCAGGAGGCTTTCTCCCGGCGTCAATTTGTACTCGCTGTCTTTTTCGACCTCCAGAAGGCCTACGATACTACCCGGTGGAGCGCGGTCTTCGACTGCTTACGCTCCCTGGGTTTCGTAGGCTTTCTCCCTTCCTTTATTTATAACTTCTTGTCCGCCCGTTCTTTCGCGTCCACATCGGTTCTGCCCTCTCTGACCGCTTTCCGTTGGAGGAGGGTGTCCCTCAGGGTAGTGTCCTTAGCGTCTTGTGTTTCTCACCTGTGATGAACACAGTCGCTACGGTCCTGCCTACATCCGTTCGTAGCTCCCTCTATGCCGATGACCTGGCTATCTATTGCTCTGGCTGCCTCCCGTCTTTGGCTGAACGTCGGCTCCAGCTAGCCATCAACGCGGTGGTTCGCTGGGTGTCCTCGGTTGGCTATGCTTTCTCACCCTCTAAGTCTTCCAGTATGCTTTTCCGTCCTCGGCGCCTCCGTCTGTCGCATACCTTCGCCCTTACCCTTGCTGGCACTCCTCTTCCCCTCGTCCCATCCGTTAGATTCCTGGGTATGACCCTCAACGGATTTTTCGGTTGGGTTCCACACTTTAGGCGGTTGCGGCAAACATCTCGCCGCACCCTCTCCCTTTTGGGTCATCTGTCCCACACGACCTGGGGGGCGGACAGGCGTACTCTGCTGCGCCTGTACACCTCCCTGGTGCAATCCCGTGTCGACTACGGCTGTGTGGTCTACAGCTCCGCCTCCTCTCCGGCACTCCGTATGCTGGATCCTCTTCTCCATCGTGGCCTTTGCCTGGCGTCGGGTGCCTTCCGCTCGTCCCCTGTCGCTAGTCTTCAGGTGGACTGTGGATATCCCCCCCTGCCCCTTCGCCGGGGCCTTCTCATGGCGAAGTGTTACCTTCGCATCTGCCGCCTTCCGATGTCCCTACTCTTCTCCGCGATCTCCCAGGCGCTACCCCGGCCTGACACGTGGCATTTCGCTGCCTCTCTGGCCGAGATTTTCTCGTCCCTGGGGATCCCCCCACCCTCTATTCTGCCGTTCTCCTTCGATCTGTCGCCCCCCTGGCGGACCACCCCTATCTGCCGTTGCCAGGCGCTCCGTGGCCTGCGTAAGGAGTCTCTTCCTGCCGTCCTCCGGTCTTCTTTTCTGGCCCATCTTCCCGTCCATTCGGACGACGTTCCCGTCTACACCGACGGCTCGCGGCCGCCGTCTTCTCTCCGTCATTGTCACCTACCTCCCGGGGTATCCCCCTGCCGGTTCAGGCCTCCATCTTTTCCGCGGAGCTCTTTGCCCTTCTGGAAGCCCTCCGTCTGGTATCGGGTTGTTCGCGGTCCTGTACCATTTTTTCGGACTCGCTGAGCGCCAGTGGTGGGCGCGGTACCAAAATTTGGGGGTGCGTTACGCGGTACTGCGGTACCTCAGCATGCCCAGTGCATTATGCGGTACTGCGGTACTTTTTCAGGTCCCCCTGGTGCGTTCCGCGGGACTGCGGTACTGCACACAAGAACAACACAAGTAATAGCACATATTTTCAGAAATTGCATATTGGCGATTTCGCACCTGAACTTTCTGCCATAATGGCTAAAAATCGATCTTTGTCACAGAAATGTAACACACGTGCAACCGGCTCAAAAGCAAGCACTGCACTGAGGCGTTGTGATAGGATGGCAACGTAACATGTTCTGAACGAAAAACTTAACGTGTCTAGAGTTAGGCTGATGCACACCACGCAGCATTCGTCTTACTGTACTCCTGTAATAAGGTTTACTTCAAAAAAAGTGTTAATTTTTTGAAAAGTCGTGTTTGTCGGTACCGCGGAAAGTACCGCGGGAAATTTGAATGCGGTAGCGGTACTGCTGTACTTTCAGCGATCCTTTGCGGTACTGCATTATGCGGTACCGGTTTGGTAGTGCGGTAGTACCGCAGTACCGCAAAAAATACCGCAAGTGCCCAGCTTTGTCAAGCGCTATGATTCCCCGGACCCCCTCGTACGCCTTATTCAACAGGAGTACCATGTCCTGCACACCGTTCACCGGATCCGGGTCACCTTCTGCTGGGTTCCCGCCCATGTTGGTGTTTCCGGTAATGAGGCGGCGGACCGCATAGCCCGGTCCGCCGCCTCGCTGCCTCCCCTCCCCCGCCCGCTCCCCTTCTCAGACTATGTGCAGGTCTTTCGTTCCTTTTACGACCGCATGTGGCAACAGTCCTGGGATGATGCCACCGGAAATAAACTCTGGTCCATCCGCCCCCGTCTGTCATATTGGGTGTCCTCTTTCCACCGCTCCAGACACAAAGAGGTCGTCCTTGCGTGGCTTTCGCATCGGCCATACGCGCCTCACGCACGGCTATCTTATGTTCCGGCAGGAGGCTCCTCATTGCGCCTCCTGCCAGTCGCCCCTCACCGTCTCTCACATCCTTCTGGAATGCCCCACCCTGTCATCAGTACGTCATCGCGCCTTCCCGTTCCTTTCTGATTTCCCCCTCCCCGAACGTTTACGCCTTATGCTCGCTGAGAGCCCTCTCTTCTCGCTTGACCATCTTTTCCTCTTCCTCTCCCAATCTCGCATCCTATCTGAGCTTTAGGTGACTTCTCACCTGTAGTCCGCTGTTCTCCCTTTTCTAGTGCCTTTTCTCCGTCTCCGTTTCTCTTTCTCATATTCCGCCTCGCCATGATATCCGCTACCATATAGCGGGAAGTGGCGGTAAACGCCCCAATACAAAAAAAAAAAAAAAAAATGACTGAAAAAGTGTTTTCGTAAATCAAGTATACAAGTTGGTTTTCTAATCATCTTATGGGTTTAATACTTGTTTTTGCACATGACCTGGACTTTGGGATGACAATAGGTTTTTCTGATATAGAATTTAAATCTGAATCTATTTTCTTCTATGGTATTTCTTGTGCAAATTTATATTAATGGAGATATAAGCAATTTTTTGGATTGATTAAAATTAATTGAAATTGAATAGCTGTAATTATTCGGGCATAAGTATAGAATTATTATTCTTCTACAGCATTATTAGTCTCACACTTGTGCAGGGTCGCTGCTGCGGATCCTCCTTAAGTATAGAATCTTTGGTCAAATTTTTTCTTATGCTATGCTGGTATATAGTCCATGGTGAAATTCAGAAAATATAAATTTGTTCCTGTTTACATTGTCTTGTTATTAATGTTTATTTGTTGCCTGCTTAGACATAGTTTAGTCCGAATATTATTGTTGTAGTGTGAGTATGTTGTTTGTTGTTGTTGTTGTTTAGCCGATCAGCCCACCCTGATCGAGCAAGCCGGCGGCACGCAGGTAACCGATCGCCCTCTCCGGAGTGGACCAGAGGTTCAGCGCACTAGTGATGTTGTGTGTTCGTTGTTGTGCTAGAGCAGTACAGTCCGTCATAATGTGTTCAATTGTTTGTGGTGTGTCTTGGCACAGGTGGCAGGTGTCGTCTATGGAGTTGTCTAGTCTGTGTTTATATGTCCGTAAGTTTGGGTGATGTCCACATCGGAATTGTGCTAAGTTAACTCGATCCGATCTGCTCAGGCTGATCTCTGACCTGTTAATGGGTGGCGGCTTCGCACCTAGGACTGCATTCGGACCGAGTCGTGTCAGTGCTTTGTGGGTTAGATGTGTGTGTGTGTTTTCTGTACTGTGTGATGTCTGTGGGGCGTGGTATGGAATGGAGTATTTCGTTATAATATCTCTCTGGTGTTACCTTAATGGTGCGAGGTGTTGGTGCATGATTGTACATGTAGTGGCAAGGGTGTTGTGGGTTAGTTTGTCGCTGCTGCCATGAATTGTGTTCCCCTCATGTCTAAATGTTCCCTAACTTTTAGTATTTTTGTTTCTGTGTGCAGGTGTTCTATTGGTGTGTTTGAGTGCATCCTGTAATGATACGAAGTGCATTGTTTTGTATTGTTTGTAAGGTGTTTATGTGTGTGTTTGAGATAATGGGTGCCCAGCATGGGCTAGCATAGTCCATAACTGAGCGAATATATTGTTTGTATATGAGTGATGTTGTTTCCTGCTGGTGTCCAAAGTTTGTGCCTGTTAGTACCCTAAGCGTGTTAAGTCTTGATGTACATTTGGTTTTAATGTCCTGAATGTGGTTTGCAAAAGATAATGATGTGTTGTATGTGACACCAAGTATTTTGGTTCTGTGAGTGTGTGGAATGTTGATGTTGTTTAGTGTAAGCTGTGGAATTACCTGGTGTTCTTTGTGTTGCTTGTAAGCAAGGTGATGGTTGATTTTGTGGGTGCTACTTTGAGTCTATTGTGTGTGAGCCAGTCTTGTATACTGTTTATGTATGTTTGTAGGTTATTTGTAGCGGTGTCGATTTTGTTGTGGGTGGATGTTAGAGTGATATCATCTGCATATGATGATAAGGTAAGCTTGTTATCTATGGGTGTTGGAATGTCATGCATGTATAAGTTGAAGAGTGTTGGTGAGAGAACAGAGCCTTGAGGGACCCCGTTCGAAAAGCTTTGTTTTTGGATGACTTGCCATTAAATGTGACATGTGAGTATCTTCCTGAGAGATAGTTGCTCAGCCACCTTTTGGTGTTATTGTGCATGTTTGTGTTGAGTATTTTGTTTATGAGAGGGAAGCGTGGGATAGCATCAAATGCTTTACTAATGTCTATTGTTGCTAATAGTGTACGTTGAGCTGGTCTTCTGGAGTTGATGCCATCCATGATGTGCTGGGTGAGGTTAGTGAGTAATGTCGTGGTTGAGTGGTGAGGTCTGAATCCATGTTGAGTAGGCGATAGTGGTATGTGTGGGTTGGTGATTTGTAAGATTAGTCTTTTCTGTTACTTTGGAAGGTGTGCATAGTAAAGTAATGGTCTATAGGAAGCTGGTTCTGTTGGATTTTTGTTTGGTTTGAGTAGTGTAATAATTTTACCTTGTTTCCATATGTCAGGAATAATACAGTGTTGGTATGAATATGTGCTGATATTTGTGAGAGCTAATATTCCTTGTGGGCCCAAGTGTTTAAGGTGTATGTTAGATATGTTGTCTGGTCCAGTAGCCTTCGAATTCTTAATGTTTTTGATGATCTTGGTGGTCTGGTCTGTATTGAAGGGTGTAATGGTCATGTCGAGTGTAGGTTTTCTTGTGTCTGGCTGTTTGTCTGTCTGCATGTTTCTGGTTGTTGTCTCTGTTTAACACTTACGCTGCTCCCATCCTCATATGATGCTCAGGAAGTTTGTCGGAAGAATGCTCCCAGCATCATATGATGATCGCGTTATTTTTTTATGTTTTCGCACAAAATCCCAATAAAAATAATGATTTTGCATTTTAATGCTATTGATGACTCAGATATATTCATAAACCATCCGCAACAAACATACACACATACACACATGCATGCATGTACACATATGCACACATGTACACATAAACAAGCAAGTATTATGTTACATTTGAGTTTTGAAGAATCTATGACTCAGATATATTCATAAACCATCCGCAACACACACACACACACACACACACACACATGCATGTATGCATATGCGCACATGTACACAAACGAGCAAGTATTATACTTACATTTGAGTTTTGAAGAATATACATTTTATTTGTCCTCTTGAAAAATAATTTTTTATTCCTTTTCAAAAATAACTCCTTATAAAATAAGTCCTTTTGGAAAATAATTGTTCATGAAATAAATATTATTTTGATAAATCTACACTTTCCATTATACTTATTTACAACATTGTTTTACACTTTTACTGAATTTAGTATTTAGTAGTTGGCACAGGTGTGGTAGAGAACAAAGCACTCAAGGCACAATGCAACTTTGCATTCCGGACACCAAGTAGAAACTTTTCTAACATGTTTTTCTCTTTGTGTTGTATGTGAGCATACATGACATTGTCGTTGACCTACAGGTCGAGATGGTGTTGGTGGAACTTGTTCCAGGTGATGCTTTTCAATGTAATTAGCTGAGAGAAGTCTGTCAGGAGCATTTGGTCTCACACTTTGTCTTCCAGGATGTGGGGATGTTATTTGAGCATACTTCGTGAGTAGTTGAGAGACTAATGTAAGATTGAATTCTCTCATTGAAATCTGCTTTTTCGTAGTTTTTTTGTAGAGTACAAAGGAATTGTAAAGAGAAATATCCAAAAGATGAAAGAATACCTTCTTATACCACTTCACAGTTTTCCTAACGCATTCTACGCTGCTAATTTGCATATCAGATTTGTCCACCAGATGCATATTTTGTTATAGTCACAACAGCATCTGGTTTGAATTTTATTTCGTTTGTTCGACGATCAACCTTTCCTGAGTCAATCATGCTTCCACTGTGAATTGTTGTTAGCATATGCACATCTCTTTTATCAGTCCATTTTAGTGCTAATAAAGGTTTTGATTCCATCAGATGGCACTCTCCTTTTTTACTTGGGTGAAACTTGGGCATGTTTTTTCTATTTACCTTTACAGTTCCACAAGATCCTGTTTTATTTACATGCAGATATTTGCATAGTAATGGGCTCGTATACCAGTTGTCAGTATACAGAATGTGGCCTTTATTCAAATATTTAGCTAAAAGTGTCTTTACAATCGCTCCAGAATGTCCTAGTGGATCATTTGCACGTTTCATTCCCCCAATTTCTCATGCAAGGACTGAACATAAACGCTTGAAAACGTGTAAATTTTCATAAAATTCTACTCAACCATATTCCCAAGTTACCCACTAAATTCTGTTTATTTTGTAAGAGAAAATGTTTAGTTTGTAAGAGAAAATCTTTATTTATTAAGGGAAACAAAAATAATTTAACAAAATGGTGCTTGACTTGATTTATTTTACGTTAACAAATGGGTAAATTTCCTGATTTTTTTGCGCACAGGTGGAAAGTACACGGTCAGGAATTGCGCATCCGAAGGGTTAAGTGACTTATCTTTGCGTAGTGATTAACTAGAATGTTAGCTTGTTGTGTGTATGTTGGGATATTATTTTGGCTGCGACAGATAGCCGCGTGTGAGGTGTGAATGCCGCTGTTAGAGGGTAATGCTGTTTATAGTCTTGTATAGCCTGTATGTATCTGTGGAGTGGTTTAGTGTTGTTATGAATTCCCTGAATGTTTCTGTTTGTTTTTCTTTGAGTTTGTTGTTTATTTCTGTGTTGAGCTGTTGTATCTGCTGTTTTATGGCTTCTGTGTGTGGTGTTTGTGTGTTATATTTGAGGTTGTTACGTTGCCTTATGAGGTGGGCTATTTCTCTAGTGTAATTTGGGTTGTATTTCCTAATGTTGCCCTTGGGTATGTATTTGTTTGCATTATTGATAATCTGATTAAATGTCTTGAGTGTTGTATCGATGTTTATGATGGGTGTGCTGTTTAATGTGGTGAATTGTTCCTCAGTCTGTATTTTGAACTGTTCCCAATCAGCTTTCTTGTAATTTCTGTAAGTGTGCCTAAGGCTGTTGGGGCAGAGTGTAGAATGTGTTGTAATGATGATGGGCAGGTGGTCTGATGACAGTTGTTTTTCTGTTCTCCATTGTGTATGTGTTGCTAGTGAGGGGGAACAGAACGTTATGTTTGGGGAGGAGTTTGAGTATCCTGCTTGATGTGGTATGTGTGTATGTTCTTCTGTATTGTTAAGAATGAAGAGGCTGTTTAGTTGTGTGGCTATGTTGGCGCCTCTGGTGTTGTTTTGGTTGTGCAGGTACCAACTAGTGTCTTTGGCGTTGAAGTCTCCTCCTAAGATGACATTAGTGAGAGAGGCAAGATTGTGTAACTGTGGATTGTAATTGGCTGGCACCTGAGGTGAACTATCTGGTGGGATGTAAATGTTGATTAGTGTGGTGTTGTGTTTTGCGCGTGTTTTAATGTTAACTGCCTGTATTTCTATCGTGTTATCTGCTTGGATTGTGTTTGTAATGTTTTGGGTAGCATCAGTGTAGCTAATGCTTTTACGTATGTAAGTGATGAGTCCACCCCCATTACCCCCAGTACGATCTTGATGGATCGCCGTGAAGTCAGGGATGGTGGGTGTTTTGTGTGTGCGTTTTAGTTTTGTTTCTTGTATAAGTGCTATGTGAATGTTTTGTTTGTGAGGCCATCTACGTTGTACTGTAATATGTTAATATTATACTTCTGTATGTGTCTCATGGTGCTATTGTGTCTATGTCTTTGTGTATGGTGACATGTGTAAGTTGTAGTGGGGCCTGGATTAGTCTTAATGTCGCCAGAGAGTAAGAGTAGTTCGGGGAGCATGCAATTGTTCCCTGTAATTGAAAAAATAGCACGCTGAGAATAGGTCCGGCCCCGGGAGCCGATTGGCACTCTGACCGTGCCACGCAACAGGCCGTCGACTGCCAGTCTAGCCAACCGTAGACAGCCCGCTGCACGGAGATTTGAGGAAGTTTGGCCACCAGCGCGTTGATGTTTTGGTTTGACGTTGCTTCTTCGCATTGACGTGTCCTGCGCTGGAGGATGCAGCCACTGTTTAGAAGCTTCCTCGTCAGCTGCGAACACTTTTTTCACGTTGTTCTAACTACTGTACCTGTTCAGACGTTTTTTATAAACAAATCTTTATAAACAAATATGCAATTTTGTCTTGCTCTCTTTGTTGGAGTTCTGAAAATGAA
Source organism: Bathynomus jamesi (assembly GCA_023014485.1). Classification (NCBI taxonomy): domain Eukaryota; kingdom Metazoa; phylum Arthropoda; class Malacostraca; order Isopoda; family Cirolanidae; genus Bathynomus; species Bathynomus jamesi. The sequence continues at coordinate 483,800 of JAJOZX010000412.1, read as the reverse complement.
TTGCCCTCCTCTCTGCTAAATTGCTCTAATATGGACTCTGTTTCTTCTCTTTCTTTTATTTTCACTAGAAATATGTCTAAAATTCAATACAGAAATCTTCTTGGGAAGAATTTAGCACCACAAAGTTAAAACTGTGAAGCACAAAATGTCAGACTCATTTACTGTATAGTGTTCACCACTTGCTGCTACAAATGCTTGTCTATCCTGTTGTAGCTTATTAATACTGCTTAAGTAATCTATATATTATAATAAGAGAGCTGTCCGTCTGTCCATAAAGTAGTGCTGTGATCTATCTTCTTGTGAGTTACCCCTGGTCAATTGAATGCCTGGTTAGGTCAACTGTACACCCTTGATGATTGGTTAGGTTAAGTCATGATATTTTTGTTAGTTTTAATGAAAATATCATGACAACCAGTGATGGGCAGTATCTAGATACATGTATCGATTGATACTTTTGTATCGGTATCAGTATCGCTTTAGCTACTTGACAAAAGTATCGATTTATCGGTATCGCTAAGGTCAGTTTTCTTAAATGTATCGGAAAAAATTGATACATCGATACTAGGGTTGCCCGATTTCCCAGCTCTCTCCAATCCCGGGAAAGCGGGAGCGTAATCGACGAATCCCGGGATCCCGGGAAATTCCCAGGAAAGCATTGAAAATTGTCTCAGTCCAATATTAAATTTGACTGTTAATTGTATTCTTTTACCTTGCTAAGAATTAATATTTGAGCCAGAGTTAAGGATAAAAAAAAAATTATGTAGATAGCTCCTTTTACTAGAAAATAAAAAACTCAAATTAACTCTCTTACTTATAAAAAATCTTTTTAATCATAAAAAAACAATTTTAATCTCTCTTATTTAACAAAAATTACTTTTTTACTTAATTCACAAAGAAAATAGAGACCTACTTATAAACATAGCTCCTTTTACTAGAAAACAAAAAACTAAAATTAACTCTTTTACTTATAAAAAATCTTTTTACCATAAAAAAAACTTTTAATCTCTCTTATTTAACAAAAATTACTTTTTTACTTAATTCACAAAGAAAATAGAGAACTACAGTCAACCCTTGCTATAACGGACCCCGTTAGAGCGGATATCGGATAAACCAGACACACCACTGGCGACGTTAACCAGGAAAAGAAGAAGCGTGTGACCCTGTCGGTGACCCAGAAGCTGGAATTAATCAAGAAGTTAGAGGTGGGTGCTTCGGTGGCCAAGTGGCCAAGGTGTGCGCGGAGTATGGCGTGAAAAAGCAAACTGTTTCCGACATTCGTAAGGCCAAGGACAAGCTAACTTTTATATTTTTATTATATTTCATTATTTTCTGTATCATTTATTATGTATCGTGTTCAGCAGACAGTGCACAGTACTGTGTATATAGTATCTCCATTACCGTATCGTATACGTATACCGTAGGTTACCAGTACCGTCGGTTATATCGGACAATCGGCTATAATGGACACCTTTTCCCCCCTATTAGTCCGTTATAACGAGGGTTGACTGTACTTATAATATTGCCTCAAGAAACAAATGTTGTCGATGGTTTCGTCATTTAATCTCGATCTCAGTTTGGTAACAGAGAGTCCTAGAGCAGAAAAGGCTCTTTCTGCTTCTACTGAAGTAGGGGGAATAGTTTTTAAAGCAAAGAAAAGTTTATTTAGATTTTCTGTTCGATCCCAATTAATTTAAAAAATGTTGAGTTCTTTTGTAATGTTTTTCACATTGTAATAGTGAGTAATTTGTGAGTTACTTCCTGCAGCCTTGTTTATAGCTGCATTCATTCTTTCCAAAAGAGAATGTGATTCTGTTGGTTCATTGCATGTAGATGATGGTGTTTTCGTTTGATTTAGATCTAATTCAAAATGGGATAGCTCCTCAGGAGATTCATCTGAAGAAGGAATGAACATTCTTTCAAATAATTTCTTTGCAGTATTCTGGAGAGAACTTTTTGATGGCAAAGTTAGATAAGGATCAGCAACTTCCCAATTTAAAGGGCTATTCAGATATTTCAGTAAACCAATTAGATTTTTATTTCTTCACTGTTCAATTCTTTTTACGGCAGAATCTTTGAGGGTAAGAGAAAATGAGTTGTCTTGAGAAGATAATTCTTCTACAATGAAAGCAAATATGCCTTCTGCAGATAGCAATGTAGCATCTCTTCTGCCTAATTTTTCAACTGCAATTTGAAGTGGTTTCAATGATGATACGACATCATTTATAGCACTAAATTCTTTTTCTGAAAAATCAAGTTGTTCCTTTATATCTATCATCGCTTTTGCAATACATCTCTTGAGAGACGTAAATCTCTAGCATTTCAACCAAACTATTCCATCTTGTCTGAATATCAAGTATTAACTGTAATTCATGCCCATGTTCTTCTCGAATATATTTTTGCAATATTTCATTTTTTGTTGGTGATTTCCTAAAAATTTTGAGTTTTTCTTACCTTTTTAATGACATTGGCAATAAAAAAAATAGTATGGGAATTCCCGGGAAATGTTATGAAATCCCGGGAATAACTGCTCGCGATTTTGTCAGGATTTCCCGGGATTCCCGGGGGGGCAACCCTAATCGATACATTAATAAGAATTTTTAAATATTTAAATGGATGTTATAATATGACACTACTGAGTTATATTTATGAATATACATAAATAATAATAATATTAAATATTTATTTAATGACAGTACTACTCTACTGGTCATGTCACACAGTACGGCACAATGTTTAAACACATTTGTACTTGTGTTATTGAGATTAATTAACCATAATATACAAACATTGTTAGCTGTAGAGAAGAAGCTAGAGCGTTTGAATTTGGAGGCATTGCGTCATTGTCAGCCACTTCTCAATGCAGTCACAGTAGGGTTCACTAAGCGGTTTGAAAAGTTTCTGTGCCTTGATGCGTCGCATGAGTGTAAAGCAGCAATACTGGCATCATCTTCAAATCCTCTGTTCAGGTTAAAGTGGATGACAATAAAAGGCAAATTTAATACTAACATTGTCAAAAAGAGGGTTCAAGAAATGTTGGTTAATGCTGTTAAGAGCCTCAGCGAGCAGACCCCCCAACAACAACTAAGTGATGCTGCATCTGACGGAAGTGCAGATGATTTCTTCTGTTATGAGTCTGCTTCCACTAATGTCTCTGCAACCCAAGATTCCACTGAGATGGAAGTTTTACAGTATCTGGGTGATGGAAGTCATTCTCTCCAATCTCTGAGGCAGTACCCAGGAATTCTACGGGTCTTCCTGAAGTATAACACACCACTACCATCCTCTGCTCCTGTAGAACGGTTGTTTAGTTTGGCTGGTCACATTCACGCTCCAAAAAGGAATAGACTGTTTGACTAGATGTTTAGCCAGCTGGTATTTTTGAAGGGTAATAGTAATTACTTTTAATTGTTAGTGTAAATTTTCAGTCATTCATGTATCCTACAAAATTAAAACATACTTTCATTAAATAAAGCAATTATTTTTATTTACATCTATAAAAACCCATTAAAATGTCATTGATTTTACTTACAGTGCGTACAAATTACTAGTATAAACAATAATATCTAATACCTACATATTAAATGAATAATTATAAAAATGTATCAGCGATGCATGTATCAGTATCGGTATCGCTTAAGACATCTAGAAAGTATTGGCGTATCGGTATCGCCTAAGACGTTCTTCATGTATCAATGTATCGGTATCTATCGCTTTAGCGTTTTTCATGTATCGATGCCCATCACTGATGACAACCTAACCAATTATCAAGGGCTTAAAGTTGACCTAACCAGTCATTTAATTAACTGGGGGCCACAATTTGTTTGGGTAAAGATGCAGTTTCATGGCTCTATCTAAGTTTTTTCCCTGCAGTCACAGAGGAATACAAAATACTATTGTTTATGTTGCAGATGAGTGTTTTGTATTCTTCCGCAACTTTGGGAAAGAAATTTAGATGGAGCCATGAAAATGAACCAGAAATTGATCAAACTTAACCTAACCTAACCGCATTATTACATTGTACCCTAACTAATCGACCCACATGTTGTACATACCTTAAGTATATCCTGGGTTGTAAAGTTTGGCAGCAGCTAGCAGAAAAGTATGAAAACAGTTGCTGGAATCAGGGTGTGCCTTGAGGAACAGAGAATGAGTGAGATATTTCAAATTAAAGTTCTTCTTCCATCTGTACTTGGGTATTGAGGCTTTAAGGTCCCTCCAGTTACGTTCAATGTTCTGGGTATGGGCCTTTGTAACTGGATCTATGAAATTATAGGTGTGGTTCACAGTTAAGTGGTGAAATCCCTGTTCATTTAAGGTAGAATATGCATGCCAACAGTCCCTCACAATTGTCAAGCTGGGCTCAATCCATTCAGTACCGTAATAATAGAAACTAGTCTTGCTGTCCCTCTTTTCAACTGGAATGACGAATAATCATTTTGAACCATGTTCAAAGGCACCAAAAACCCACTGGCCACTTAGAACTCACCCCACATTGTATTTTTGATGGCTGAACTTTGCTTCGTCTATTTCCACCACCTTCCCTTCACCACCAATTTTACACTATAATCGCATACCGGTACGAAATGCACACCTCATGGCAGAATGAAAACCAGTCCATAAAGGTGTGTTGTGAAATATCTAATGCAAATTGCATGTGTTTTGCCATGAAACTAGTGTAGCAGAAATAATGAGAAAATATTAGAACTTGTTCAATACTAAGGTGACTGCCTTCAAAAAATGTATTTTTCTTAAGTGATAATTTATAGTTACACTTAGTACCATTTGAATGGCACTTTTGGCAGTGAAAAAATTGGGGTTTTGGTTGTAGGAACACCTTTTCTTTACAATTAGGACACTTTTTAACGTACAACAATAGGGGCATTCCATGTCAGTTCAACAGAATTTTGTCGAAAAAAACATGACCATCACCCATTTTTTTGAAAATTGGCACACTTCTAGATCTTGGTGAGGAAAACAGAATGGCACTTGTTTCAACACTCTAGGTCATATGGTTCCAGAGATATGGCCATTCCAATTTTGTAAAAAAAGTTCCAAGGTCATACCATAATTCAACATGAAATATCTCGGCTCCTATTGCACTTACAAAGACCATTTAAACACTATTTTAAAGCTTTTAAGCAGATCTACAACTTTGTTTCTATTCATATTTTACCTCAGTGGTAAAAAAAAAAAGTTTATCTTATTTTTGACCTTTGACCTTGTGTAGGTCATTTGATGTCACAACTGATTTTTTTTTCTCCTTTCACCCAATTTTGGGTACACATGTCAACCTTAACCTAGAACAAGATTTTTAGTGTTAAGTAGTATAGACACTACAGCTATTTCAATGGACCATACCTACCTCCATTTTGACCAAGTACCTTTTTCCACCAAACTTTGGAGTGCCATTTCTTTGGAACTGTTTGAGCTAGAGTGTTAAGAAAAGTACCATTAGATTTGTCTGACTGAGATTGATAATGTCTGCTATTTTTAAGACAATTTGCCTTTTAATATGTATATTACAATAACCTATTCCTTTATTTTTACCAATTGAGTTATAAGAACTGATTCTTGTCTAGCTGAAGTGAAACCGTGATAAAAGAGGCATCAACATAACTTTATATTTAAAAAAGGCAGTTATTAGGTATTTAAATATATTTTATGGAAGCCATTATTGTTACATAAATTTCTAATTAGGGTCATTCCATAGTGTCGCTCGTAACATTTCGGAGCAACTTATTGTTACATTTCTCATCATATTTCTGTTAATTATAGAGCAATTGAACTTTTCTTACTATTGGGTATTGAGGGATGGTCAATGAACACAATGATGGTATGTTTCAGCTAAATCAGGCAAATACATTGGTTAGCAAATGTCCAAAGTTACAGTGATGCTCATAACTGAAATGCAGCCGGCACTTACACTTGTACATACATTTGTCTGAATTCCTGTGAATTGTGGACATCTATGGGAAAAATGTATTATTCCTCATTGAAAGACAATAAAATTTGCTGCAAATTGAGACCTAGCAATTAGCTTGTAACAAAAAAAAAGTGTCACTCATAACTGTGCGATTCTGTGGACCCAGAATACAATATTTGTACATTAAATGCACTCATACATAAATAATGAATAGTATAGTGGACACAACACAAATATTATTGAAATATATTATATACCTACTATTTAATATATATATATATATACACTATATGATCAAAAGTATTCGGACACTGCATGGTTTTGGGGAATGGTTTTATTATGGCATTTAGTAACCAGTAGGTCCACCCTTTGCTTTTATTACAGCGTCAACCTGTCGAGGCATACTTTCCACCAGTTTTCGATAAGTCTGTGCAGGAATGGCTCGCCATTCCTCTTGCAGAGCTGATGCAAGAGATGCAAGTGAAGCCGGGCGTGGTGTGCAGTTTCGTATCCTCGCTCCAGTTCGTCCCACATGCCTGTGCTCGATTGGGTTGAGATCGGGGCTCTGAGCAGGCCAGTCTAACAAATCCACCTTATTTTCACGAAACCAGTCCTGCACACGCCTTGCAGTATGGCAGGGAGCTCGATCCTGTTGAAACAAACAATGGCCATCTCCGTAGTATTGCCACAGTGTAGGGAGGGCCGAATTGTCCAGAACGTCGAGATTAACGTCAGCGTTCATGGTAGTGGGTATAACAACCAACGGGCCGAGCCCTAGCCAGGAAAAACAACCCCATACCATGATGGATCCTCCACTGAACTTCACCGTTGGATGTACACAGTCAGGAAGAAGCCGTTCTCCGGGCTGTCGCCACACCCAAACACACCCATCAGACTGGAAGAGTGAATACCGCGACTCGTCGCTCCAAAGAACAGTTTTCCAGTCCTCCACGCTCCAGGAACGACGGGAGACACACCAGGCCAAACGACGCGTGGCATTAACTTTTGTAATCAGTGGCTTGTGTACAGCTGCTCTACCATAATAACCGAGTCTGTGCATCTCTCTGCGGATAGTTACAGTACTAACGGAGGTACCGGATGCTCTTCCTACCTCCTCAGCAATGGAAGCGGCAGAGGACGTGCGGGACTTCTTGACATGTCGTACCAGACTTCTTCTATCACGTTCCGTCAGTTTGCGTGGTCGTCCGGAACATTTTTTCGCGTTAGTTGCACCGTCGTGCTTCCATCTCATGATAACATCCGCTACAGTCGACTTTGGTATATCCTGTTTGGCTGCAATGTTTCGTATAGAAACGGTACTTAAATAACATCCGATGAAGAGTTCACGTCCGCGCGGCATGGCTTCACAACAGTTACTGATAACTTAACAGAACACCTCAGCATTATAGTTTCACCACGCTTTTTCCCAGCATACCTTTCGGCGAAGGTGATATTTGCAGAAATGCGGATTTTCCGGGGTGTCCGAATACTTTTGATCATATAGTGTATATATATATATATATCTATCTTATATCCCATTCGATATCCCAAGTCTTAACCTAAGAAGGAAGGAAAATCTTTACTCCACTGAAATTCACATCATTATGACCACTTGAAAGCCAAGGTTGAGTTGCCAGATACCATTTTTTATTTTAAATGTTCAGGTATACCTTATTAGGAAGAGTTGCTAAATACCTCCATTTATTTTAATTCACATGAACTTTCTCCTTAAAGAGAATTAATTATTAAAGCAATATTAACAATATAAGAAATTCATGAGACAATGGGCTTAGCAAAAGAAATCATTCCATTAACATATTCTCTAAGATTACTATTCAGTTTTCCTTCATTAAAACCTTAGAATGTATACTCTGTCTATTAATTTTGTCATTCCTATATATATATATATAATATATATATATATATATATATATATATATATATATATATATATAGCTGGCTAGAAAGGCAAAAGAGAAGACTATTCCGCAAAAGAAAGAGAGTGGAGGCGAAGTTAGGAAACTGCGGAGATAATGGCAGGACAATAATAAAAGAAAAACTGGAGGGTATCGATAGGGAAATACAAGCCCTGATTAAGGACCATACAGAGAGGGAAGAGGAAAAGGTGGTAGAAGCAATAAAGGAAAATCCAAAATACTTCTATAGCTATGCAAAAAGGAAAACAAAAACGCACGCCGCTATTGGGCCCTTAAGGACGGGAAATAATGAACTAACCGACGATCCAAAAGAAATATCTGATACATTGAGAGCTCAATATGAATCAGTTTTCAGTACCCTAAAAAGTGACAAAGCGATACCTGACATAAATGCATTCTTTGAAGAGGAATTGCAAGGAGAGTATATAACAGACTTTGAGTTTACACCAGAAGATGTAGCGAGAGCTATAGAACAAATGAAACTACATTCAGCTGCAGGTCCGGACAATTGGAAGCATTATTGATTAAAAACTGTAAAAATGAAATAGCTACACCTTTATACTGGATATGGAGAAGATCCCTAGACACTGGGGAAATACCGAGCATCTTGAAAAGAGCAAACATTGTCCCTATATATAAAGGAGGGGACAGATCTCAAGCAAAGAACTATAGACCAGTGTCATTGACGTCCCACCTCACCAAAGTATTTGAAAGAATAGTTAGAGAGAAAATTTATGATTTCCTGGAGACACGGGAAAGATTCAACGAAAATCAGCATGGATTCCGATCAGGTAGATCATGCCTATCACAACTAATAGAGCACTACAACAATATCCTAGATGCATTGGAAGGCAATGACAACTACGATGTTATATACACAGATTTTGCTAAAGCTTTCGATAAATGTGACCATGGTATAATAGGACATAAAATTAAAGACATGGGAATAATAGGCAAAGTGGGAAAATGGATCTACAACTTCCTTAGTGATCATCTGCAGGTCGTCAAAATTCAAGGTATATCATCATCAGAATCGGAAGTACGCAGCTCAGAACCACAAGGGACAGTACTGGCCCCACTCCTGTTCATTATCATGCTAACAGACATAGACAGCGGAGTAAACAGCAATAGTATAGTAACATCCTTTGCAGATGATACAAAGATCAGCAGAAAAATCAGCGATGTACATGACGTGGAGGCCTTGCAGAGGGACACAAACAAAATATACAAATGGTCAGAAGACAACAACATGTCATTCAACACCGAGAAATTTCAACTCTTGAGATATGGTAGAAAAGAAGAACTTAAACAGACTGCATATTATGCTCCACATAGACAGGAAATTCAGAGAAGCATGAAAGCGATTGATCTTGGGATAATAATGACAGATGATGCGAAATTCGAAACACAAAATCAGATACCGATAAATAAAGCAAAAAGAGTCGCTGGACAGGTTCTAAGAACGTTCAAGAGAAGGGACAGGACAGTAATGATTCCCCTGCTAAAAACACTGATTATACCAAAACTTGAATACTGCTCAGTTTTGATGTCCCCATATAAAAAGGAAGAAACTAATAAACTAGAAGAAACGCAAAGGCATTTCACAGCCAAGATTGATGGCTGCAAAGAACTCAACTACTGGGAAAGACTACGTAAACTAAATCTGTACTCACTGGAAAGAAGAAGAGAGAGGTACGTACATCATAATCTACATATGGAAAATGATCGAAAAACTGGTACCAAACCTAAAACTAAACCCAATTACCATTCAAACAACACTGGAAAATAGGAAAGGCAGAATGTGTAGTGTTCCCAAATTAAAAGCATGACAAGGGACCTCCTCAACCCTGAAGGAAAATAGCTTGGTTGTCAGGGGGCCAAGACTTTTCAACCAGCTTCCTAAGGACCTCAGAAACGTAACGGGGGTCAAAGTTGAAGTCTTCAAGAAAAGACTGGATGCCTGGCTCAGGACAGTACCAGATGAGCCGGGCGTGCCTGGCTATGTACGGTGGAGAGCGCAAGAAAGTAACTCGCTCCTCCACCAGGCCAGACCTAGAGGCGGGGCCACCAGCTTGACCTCCGTGTGAAGAGAGACCAACACACGAAACAACATAAGGTAAGGTATATAATTAGGGTGGTCCACTCTTATCGGGGTGGAATTTTTTTTTGTGATTTGTTTTTATTGCTGGGTTGTAACTTATGAGGATGGATGAGAAAACACCTCTGGGAAAGTTTTATTTGAATCAGTTAATTTGTAGGGGTAGCACATGACACTTGAAGTTTTGGTATAATCTGAAAATCACAGCAAAGTTAATCTTGGTGACAGTACATGACTATTAGGGTAACTAACAATTCCGAAATGAATTGACTAACAATTCCCTCTGTACCTCATTTGATCTTTGTTTTCTCACCCAGTTGCCAGGCTGACTTCAGTGGTTGAGGAAACTGCTTCCTGTAGTTAGCAACAACTTGCAGGAGATACTGCAGTTGTTCCTCATTCCTGGTGTGGCAGCCGTTGTATTCATTAATGAGAGCAACCCCCCTCTCTGCATGATCATTCACGACAGAGAGGTTTGCCACTGATTTCTTCGCTATTTGGTAATCAGGATCACTGTCCCAATCCCGCACCTCCTTCCTCAGGTATCCCACACCTGACCCCAGAGACAACAGCAGTCTTTTTGAGTTTGCTGTTGCTAGTGACTCGATTGAAGCCCCTCAGCAACACCTTTCCTTCTCTTCTGGCAATCAGGCTTTCCTTCAACTTCCTCCATCGCCTTCACCATTGCTGTTTTAGTCTCTTCAGACACCTCAGGATCGAAAATCGCGAGGCCCACCATCTCCTCCGAAAGATACCAAAGATGACCGCTGAGTTTTTTAATGCCACTTCCGAAATTTTGGGGTCATGGTATTCCCGAAGACTCTGCAGAAGACTGAGGTCGCTGCGAGGCACAGCAGCAGCTATTGGCGCTGTCATCCATGCCTGCAGGTAGCTGGAAACAGCGAAGACACTGACATCCTTAAGACACTTTTGCTCTCGTGGAGTGAGGGCTGGGATTTGTCCCCTGAACAGCCACATCTTCAATGAATAGATCACCTTAGATAACCATCTGGCTTGGTGCATGGGGCCAGGTCACTTGAAGGTGGGCCAGGTCACTTGAAGGTGTAGTTGTCAATGCTCCCTCCCAAGAAAATGATGGACAGATCGAGGAATTCCTGATAGTCATCTCGAAAGGATTTTGAGGAGTGTTTTTCCTCAGCAAAGCAGAGAATCCAATCTCTAATGGGGGGGGCAAGAGTCGATGCACCTCTTCATCATCCCATCCGGTGCCGTATGTTCCTGTGTCGATGAAGGTCCATTTGCTCTGAAACCTGCTGAACAATGGAACATCAGGTCCACTCGTTGGGCCATAGCAAGCAGTGAAAACTCCACCGATCATCACTTCCATGATGTGATGATGGCAGGCAAAATGGAGAAGGTCTTTCTTCAACTTCTGCTCCAACAACACACACGCTCCATTCAAACGACCAGCATTGGAGGCAGTGGTGTCGAAACACATCCCCACTACAGATTCTTTGAGGCCCCAATCAGTCAATAATTCAAAAACTGCGCTGGCTTGGTGTTCTCCTGATCCAGTTGGTATTTTGGGGACTCCAAGGAGCTGAGATTGACCCGAAAAGGAGGAAATGAGCACAGGCAGCCGATCCACATGCGCATGGTCTCTGGTGTTGAGGAGGTCTGGAATAAGTTTTCCATCCCAGTGGATGATTGCAGGACCGGACTGAAAGGAAGCTTTTAGGCTACTGCAGATCATGATCCGATGTCGTTCTCTCTGCCGTTTGATGGAGGTCCGGGTGATGTTAAAATTCATTGGGCTGTGGCCAAGGCTCAATGCAGTCTCTGCTATTATGTAGGTTGCCATCCTGTCCGTAGTGTGTGTCCGATCTAGGGCAGCAGCTAGATTTGATGTTATCACATTCTTGACTCTTTTCACCTGTTTTGGAGGTCGCTTTCCACCTTTTGCCCATTCATCTTCGGTGGAGGATGACTCATCAGTGACTGAGGATTCTGTTGAGGACACCAATACTGCTGTACCCGATGTTGATGCACCTTCATTGACTGCCTGCAATACAATCAAAGAAAATGGACAATTAGTGTTAACGAACAACCTAATCATTGCAATCAAATGAAAGTAGGAATTTGAAGAACAATCTCACCTTTCTCTTTCGCATCTCCTCCTCCATCTTCCTGTGGGCAGCTTGTTTTCTTTTTCTGCTGTTTTTCTGTCTACTCCCACCATGCATCCCCGTCTTCCAGGCTCTCGCTGGGCCAGCAAGAAGGCCTTGTCTTCTGGGTTTTTGATTAGAGACAAGGCATCAGCATGTGCCATATCAAATAGGTTCTGAAGTGTCTCCTTGAATCCCTCTTCGTTGTACACCTAAATATAAATAATAAATATATATAATATATATATGATAAATGTATTGACTTGTACAGTATAATATGTCATACTCTCGAGAAACTATTTTATTTATCATTGATCATCCAACTCACCTGCTTCTGGCTCCTCCTCATTCGTCCTTTTTTTATTTTGATCCAATCTTGGTGAAGGTACAAGATCTTTTGGATTCCTTTGTATTTTTCCCTTGTCGGGATTCAAGCTTTGTTCCAAAATATTTCAAGTTGACCCCACACTACTTGAGCACTTTCCTTCAACTCCTTCTTGAGATTAGTGTAGTGATGAAGGAAGCATGACAATACTTCTCCACGTGATGGTAATTTGCTTCCAAGAAGCTTGTCCTTCACTTTATCTCCTTCAAGGAGATAAAAGCAAGAGCTTCGAACTTGAGTCATCATATATCCAACCACTAAACACAACCAATGAACACTACACCAATAATCTGTCAAGGAAAAGATGTATTACTGGAACTGGAACATAATATACAAGTAAATCTACTAGGTAGTGCAAAAGTGCAAAAATGAAGTACTGTGTGCTACCCCTAAAAAGTGATTGATTTGGGAAAAAATTGGCCAGAGGTGTTTTCTCATTCATCCTCACAAGTTACCGCCCGGCAATAACAAAAAATCAAAACTTCAATTTTATGGACCACCCTAAATATATATATATATATATTCTCAGAGATCAGCAAAATTAAGCGACATTGGGTCTGGGTAGTAGTTGGATGGGAGACCGTCTTCTGCGCCCAGATTATGTAGTGACCCGTGGTTTAGATCCTACGTAAAGCTGTAGGTCCCCTCTGTCATATGACCTTAGATGTTGCAAAGGAGGTTAAACAACCCCAATTAAAAAAAATAAAAATATATATATATATACACGCACACACTCATCTCATTCTAAGTTTTGTAGTTTCATTATGCATTATCACTATATTTCCAGTTAAACTCTTCCTATAAGCTACATGTCTTTTCTTTTCACTGTCTTTAAAATTGGCATTTAGTCTCCTTTTTTATCTCTATAAGTTTTACACTTTTCTGCATTGGTTTTGGATGCCATTTCTGATTTAACAATTACCGTATTTTTCTCCTTATAAGACGCTGCATCATGGAAGACGCACCCTGATTTTGGAAAGGCAATTCTAAGAAAAAAGTTTTTGACTCGTGGAAGACGCACTCTGATTTGCTTGATTTGCTTTGTTAGTATGGCAATGACAAGGGAATTAGTATATACCACCAGTAGAAAGTATGTAAAAATATACAAGTATCATTGTTTAAAGTTGTTTATTTTTGCAGAAATGGAAAAGTAAGAATCACTAAAAATCATGGCCAATAAAAGTCAAAAGCATTTTATTCATCCTCAAACTCATCACTGCTTGATTCATCCCCAAGCTCTAAAACATCACCATGGTCCGTTATCCATCTGCACAAATTTTCTCCCAAATTTGGCCATTTTGCTGGTACTTTAGGAAGATTGTGCTTCTTTTTATCAGTTCCTTGTAATTCTCCTTCCTGCTTCCTCCACTGCTGAATCATCATCTCAGTAGGTGGTGGTCTGAAGTGTCTCTCTGCTGCTCTATTGCCGTGTTCATTGGTATACCGCACTACTGCCAGCTTAAATCCATAGTGTAGTTATGTCTCCTTGATACACCTGCCATGGATCAGGGTGATAATTGTAGGACTGAAAACCACTTGTGACTCCACTGACAGCCAGATGATAAATGAACAAGGTATGAGACCCTTGTTGTGCCGTAAACTATCCCCGGTCCTAATTTAACCTATAGTTTTTGGCATGAAACACCCTCTAGTTTGAGGAAATGTATTTCTGAGGCTTCGACGTTGGAAGATGCAGGGGGATTTTTTAAGGGAAAAAATGCATCTTGTAAGGCGAAAAATACGGTAGTAATTAGTCAATTCTTGAATCACAAACTGCAAATAGACAAAACATCTGTTATAATTATGTACACTTGCATATAATGGCACCACAATTGTGGTGTCGCTTGTAACATGATCTACAATAGTTACAAGCAACACCAAATGTGTCACTTGTAACCGCACTGTAAATGTGGTCTAACCTAAATAAATAAAACATGTTTTCCGAAGTGGCACCAGTTACACATACCTGGCAACTAACTAAAAGAGGAATTGTAATAGGTTTCATTTATTCCTACAAATCAGATGACCTGAGAAGAAAAACAACCAAAAAAGTGTCGCTCGTAATATGTAACAGTATAATATTTTGGGAAGCTACCTATAAATATTTTCATTGGGTACATGAAGACAATAGTGATTGTGCATAACACACTACAATTTAGACCAGGCTGAAACTCAAGATAGAATTAATCAGAGTCATTAACAGTTGGCTTTTGATATAAAAATAAGATTCCTGAAAAAAATAATTGGTGGCCACCAATGTGTGTCTGGCCACCCCCGTTTTTGTAAAAACATCTAATGCCGCACTAGCAAAATCAGGAAAATGACAATATCTCTTCTTCTGAACATGCTAGAGAGATGGTTTGCATACCAAAAGATGCAGAATTTGATTTAGAACAAATTATTAAGAGTGGTATTTTTTTTTTCAGGTGCCTTTGTTATAAGTTTCCAACTGCAATTTGTCATTGGATTCAACATTTGCAATATAAAGTATGACTTCTACAAGGAAAACAGTTGCTAAAGTACTTGGTGATGTACGTTTTATGCCAGCAGAACAGTTTCCTTTAGGGAAATTGCCTATGTTGAAGCAAGTTATTGAAAGGTGTTTGTGTTTCGGAGACTATAAAACAGATGCTGTACTGAGAGCTACTTCTGAGGAATTGCATAAATTGTGGGTCACATATAATGTTTATCCAATATCAGTAAATGCCATACAGAGCTGACTGAAAACCCAAATAAAGGAATTCAACCGCCTTCTGAAGTATGACAGAAAGAAAAGGGGACCTAAATATCATCAAGATCTGGATGATTTTCTGAAAACTGTAAACGTTTTATTTGACATATATCAACATGATCACAAACTGTTGGCAGATACAGAGAAAAAGCACTTACTAAAAATGACTGAATCTGATTACCAGTTTTATGAGGTAGGTCTGTTGATTGAATTTCAAGTTGTAAATTATTAATTAATATTAATTAATTATCAATTATTAATATTATCAATTATAATTTGCTACAATTTTTAAAGTGCATTTAATAAGTTAGTAATATCAATAATACACTATTAATGATGTTAATGATAAGTAATATTTTAGTATTTTCTCATTTTTGTAAGAATTTCAATTTACATATAGAGACCCACAGATAAAAGATACATTATAGTATAATGAAATATAATCACTTTGTAGGACCAGAAAACAACTAGGCATGGTTACTGTACCCTGAAAGAAGTCCCAGAAACAGCCACTGACTTAAAATTCAAATCATGGGTTATTCAATCTCAAAAAGCAAAAGAATCAGTTCCTCCTCCTCATCCTCCTGAACCTATGGACATTCCTGAGTTGACAGATAGCGACAGTTGTAATGATTCATTTGATGCAGACTATGTTCCAGAAGTCTCAACATTACAGAACAGAACTAGATTACGCTCATTAGCTGAAGCATGTGACAGGTATAGTACTGAAAGTTAATCTTTTAATACAGCTTAAAGTGAAATCATTGTGACTAAGAGATTAAGATTACCAATAAATTATTCATTGACAATAGATATGTAAATCTACTTTAAATATCCTAACAGATATCAAGTAAGTGATAGAGCAGGAGCGGCTATTGGTTCTGCTACATTGGTGCACTTTGGCATGACTCCAGATTCCTGGGATCTTGGGAGCATTGCTCCAGTAAATTTGACCATGAGAAAAAGTAAATTTGGGTTTGTGTTTTGTTCATCCGCTAGACGTTATGCAATTTTTTTGCGTATACGTTCTTGTACAAACCAATTTTTTTAAATTACAAATTTAGTTATTTTAAGTTTAGTTGGTAATTCCATATTTAACAATTATTTTTATTTTTTGTTAAGCTTCAATGTTTTGATAATTAAAATTTTATTAAAATGTATTTTTTTAATATAAAATTATCAGGATTGGACTATGTTCCATTGATCTCGGCCAGGTTTGATAAATTGGCCAGATAATTACTTGTGCGGTTTTAAGTAATCCACCATGACTCTAGAATTGAAAAGTTTAGTTAAGTTTAAACTTACTTTAACTTACTTTAACTTACCTACTTTTACTTACTCTTCCTTACTTTTACTAAGTTTAAAGCACTTACTTTTACTTACTTTCATTGTACTATATTTACTTACTTTTACTCACTTTTACCATACTATATTTACTAACTTTTACTTATTTTGTATTTTTTCAGGTAGTCAATAATCAATAATGGATCCTAATATTGATGAAGTTGGAGAGAAAAGTGAGGGTGTTAAAAGGGGTTACTTTTGTGGTCAATGCAAGAACAAATATTCAAAGAAGCAAAACTGGGAGGAACATTTTAATTCCAAAAAAAATATTTGTTACAATACAAGAGGTCCCAGAGTTTGGGCCCACAGCTTAGATATTGCAGTAAAGAAATACCAGGATGAAGTGCAGCAAAGAGATACGGCAAAGCAGTCATTTAGTTTGTTCACAAAATGTGCTAGTGCTAGACCTCAGAAAAATGAACCAACTTCATCAACTGCTAATCTAGAAAATGAAACTTTTTCACTAGATGTTTCACAGACTGAAGAAAGTGCTTCTCCTCCACCTAAGAAACAAAAGGTAAGTGAGGAATCTGCGCATCAGACTAACAAAACTGCTTTAGAGGAATTTGAAAATTCCCAAATCCAGAAGACATTGAATGCAATTTTGCGCCTAACAAAAGAAACTCACCAAGCTGTTGTGGTTAATAAAGAGAAGAGTAAGGGGAAGGTGTAAGGGGAAAAAAAGTAAATTCAGAGCTGTGCTCCAGTAAATTTTTTCAAATCTGGAGTCATGCACGGTGACTTTGGAGTAATCACCCCAGATAACCTACAAAATGTTATTGATAAGTATGTTTTTAATCACTCTAGATATTACATTTCTTAGCTTCTGCTATAAGTTCTAAATCACCAGATTTACTATTATTTTTAATTAGTGTCAAAATTTCTATTTTGTATTTATATTAATTAGTTTCAAACAGGACACTGACATTTGTATTTTGTATAATGCTAATGCAGTAATGCATGGCCAATATTTTTTAAATACTTTTCAGAAACAAGTTCAGAAGGGAGAGAGCTAAATTGAGAGCTGAAAGGAGGAAGGAAGAAGTGATATTTGAAAAAGTGACTGGCATTGGCTTTGACAGTAGAAAGGATGCTACACTTGCTGTTAACAAAGTAAATGAAAAGTATTATACATCCACAATCCTAGAGGAACATTATGTCATTACTGGAGAGCCAGGTAAATGGAAATGATTGTCATACAGTTATAGGCATTATGCTGTTATATTACTGTACTATAAAGTAATATTTCAATTACTTAAAAAATTTCTTTTTAAGTGACAACTGTCCAGTTAACTTTATTCCTTCCTTTTTATTTTTATTTAATTGTAAAATTAATTACCCTACATTTATTTTCAGATGATTTCTACCTCGACCATTTTACCCCGGAGAGTGGCAAAGGCATTGACATTGCTCATGGCATTTATAAGATCATTAAAGGGACAGAACTTGAGGCCAAATTAAACTTAGTTAAAGCAGATGGGACAAATACTAACACAGGACATATGCATGGGTCGGTGGCCGGTATATTCCACCACGGTAAATTCCACCAGGTAAATTCCACCAAAGTAAATTCCACCAGGTAAATTCCACCAAAGTAAATTCCACCAAAGTAAATTCCACCAGGTAAATTCCACCCCAAATTATTTAAAATAAAATATGATTTAAATAAGTAAAATGTAAATATTTTATTCATGTGGGTACAAATAGAAGAATACAACGAATATTACAATAATTTATGGTGCTCTTCCAATATGTGCTCTACCGCGAAATTTACATTCCAATACGTGATCTACCTTAGATTATTCGGATTAGCAGCAGGTACGTTAGTTAGCCTTATAAGGCTAACTAACGAAAATATCACGACTTAACCTAACCAATCGTCAAGGGCGTATAGCTGATCTAACGATTGGTTAGGTTAAGTCATGATATTTTCGTTAGTGCTAATCCGAATAATCTAAGGTAATATTTACATTTTACTTACATTACTTAAATATGATTTAAATAAGTAAAATGTAAATATTACCTTAGATTATTCGGATTAGCACTAACGAAAATATCATGACTTAACCTAACCAATCGTTAGGTCAACTATACGCCCTTGATGATTGGTTAGGTTAAGTCGTGATATTTTCGTTAGTTAGCCTTATAAGGCTAACTAACGTACCTGCTGCTAATCCGAATAATCTAAGGTAGATCACGTATTGGAATGTAAATTTTGCGGTAGAGCACATATTGGAAGAGCACCATAAATTATTGTAATATTCGTTGTATTCTTCTATTTGTACCCATATGAATAAAATATTTACATTTTACTTATTTAAATCATATTTTATTTTAAATAAATTAGGGTGGAATTTACTTTGGTGGAATTTACTTTGGTGGAATTTACCATTGGTGGAATTTACCTGGTGGAATTTACCGTGGTGGAATTTTCCGCGGTGGAATTTACCTAGAACCGCATGGGTCAATCAGATATTTGGAAATGTTTTTAGGGCAACCTCTTCAGTGGGATATTTGTCTTCTGCATCTAAATGAATTGCCACTTAGACACATCTTCATAACTTTAGATGGGACAACAAAAAGTCCAGACAAATTTTCTGGCCCTATTGGTTCTCAGCTCAATGGGGATGTGTCAGAATGGAATGTTGTGGACTTCAAATCTATACCTTATCCTGCATTTGTGCTTCTACCAAATGAGGTGGTCAATAATTTATCAACAGACCAATACTATGGATACTGCATCTGCTGGGCAATTACTGGTGAAGTGGATGAAGACCTTGCACTCTTAGAAGTTGGCCTGCTAAATCACTCTCGATGGCTCACCTTAGCCTGTAGAATTCTTCACTTTTATGTTTCACAAAAAAGACCCAGTAAGAACCTCAAAATCATAGTAGAATTCATCATCAAAGTATACTTTCACAGTTGGTTCAATATCAAGGCTAATAAGAGGCTAAGTGATGGGTCAAGAAACCTATTCAATATGATCCAAAGAGTAAATAAATTCCCTGACAGGAAAATTAGAGAAATTTGTTATGACGTATTAAACAATAACAGCTATTTTGCTCATGGTGAAAATATTTTAGTTGGAATGCTGGCTGATGAAGGTGAGGAGGTGTGCTGTCAATAAAGTTCTGTGTCTGAGGGGAGTTATAGAGGATTTTGATGATGAATCTGGTAGTAGCAATGATTTTGCAGGTGGAATAATTGAAAGTGATGATGAGAATGAAGAGGATCATGAAGGTGGTACTGATGAATATCCTGCTATTGATGAGGATGTTAGGGTCTTTAGAAAGCCAATCATCAATTTCAAAGCTTCTGCATACCACAAGCTGTCTGCTGTGTCCCAATGGGAAACTGTTCCACCTGTATTAAAAGAATTCAGTAATGATGAACTGCGTGATATCATTAATACCGCATTGAAACTGGATCACGAGTGCCACAGTCAGAATGTTGAAAGGCACATCAAGCTTGTCACTGAAGCATCCTTGGCTGTTGTAGGTCATGAGCGTAGAGATGGTCTTATTAGAAACAAAATTAGATCACGTAAATTAATGAAAGATTTTGTGTCTAAAAAATATTTTAAGTTCTAGATTATTATTTATCATGCTAAAATATGACAATTTGCTAATTGTATAATTTAATGTTTGGCATTTTGGAATGTCAAAAAGCATTTTCAATGAATTTAAAATGGCTGAGTTTGATTGATTTTGATTGCTGATTGAAAACCACTAATACATGTCAATTTGCAGCTTGAGAATGTTTTATTGTGTTGACATTCAGTTGAAAGGGGGTCTATGGGCCCAAAAAATTAGTTTTTCTAAAATAACTCAAAAACTAAAGGTTTTATGAAAAAATACCACTCTTAATAATTTGTTCTAAATCAAATTCTGCATCTTTTGGTATGCAAATCATCTCTCTATCATGTTCAGAAGAAGAGATATTGCCATTTTCCTGATTTTGCTAGTGCGGCATTAGATGTTTTTACAAAAACGGGGGTGGCCGGACACACGTTGGTGGCCACCAATTATTTTTTTCAGGAATCTTATTTTTATATCAAAAGCCAACTGTTAGTCACTCTGATAAATTAAAATCAAACAAAAATTATAGTTTCAGCCTGGCCTAACACTACATGTATGGACATATATAATCCCATAACAAGATTTAGTCAGCACATTTTGGCTTCTACTAATTTGGGGAACTTAAAGGTTTAAATTTTAGCACTTAACACTTACTGTATAACTTGTCTTTGCATAAAACATCAGATCTCCAAAATCAATAAAGATAGCTCAAATCTGTGAAAAGATTTGAAAACCAGACACTTTCCCAGTTCCAATGATGTATAATATGTTGCTTTTTGGTAACTTTTAACATTTTGGCCTCAGGATGACAGTTACGTGGAATGACCCATTATTTATCCTACCAAAGATTTGACCTTAGACAAAAACTGAGATTATTATTCAACAGCAAACAGTAAGGAAGAAAAACCTATAATAAGAGACTTTAGTCCTGCCTAATAATACTCAAATTTAAATAGGAATGCTAAGATACTAACCCAAATACAAAATATAATTAATAGATAATAAATGGTACAATAAACATAATGGTTTTAATAAACAATGATGATAAAAAATTTAAGTACCACTGAACTAACTTAGACATTTCATATGAAATATATGTACATAATATCAGGTCATCCCATAAGTAATGTCGTTTTTTAGATCAGAATTTGAAGGACAAAAAAAAAAACTTGACTGAAACTTTTTAATCTAATATATATTTTCCATCAGAATCAATGACACTCTGCCAACGTCCTACAAGCTTTTCAATGCCATGTTTATAAAATTCAGGTGGTTTTGAGGCAAAAAACATACAAAGACTGGTGTGCAGGTCATCTAAAGAAGTATACTGTTTCTCATCAAGATAGTTTTGCAGACTCCTGAAGAGATGATAATCTGAAGGTGCAAGGTCTGGAGGATGTGGAAGTTTTTCCCACCCAAGCTCCTCAATTTTTGCAGAAGTGATCCGAGTGGTATGAGGATGTGCGTTGTCGTGGTGGAACACGATTCCTTTCCGATTAACCAAAGGTCTCTCTTTCTTTTAGTGCAGTGTTCAATCGATCCAGTTGTTGACAGTAGACTTGAGCGGTGATTGTTTGGTTGTGTGGTAAGGTTTCAAAGTGTATTACACCACCTTTATCCCACCAAACACTAAGCAACACCTTCCAAGGGTGAAGATTTGGTTTTGGATGTGGTGTCGCTGGTTCTCCAGCACAAACTCACTGTCGACGGCGCTTAACATTCTGGTACAGTATCCACTTTTCATCACCAGTCACTAAACGGTGCAAAAATGGATCTTGGAGTTCATGGGAATGAAGAGCTGTGTTAATGTTTACCCGCACCCTCAGATTGTCGGCCAACAATTCATGTGGCACCCATTTTCCTAACTTAAGCACTTTCCCGAGTTGTTGCAAATGTCGATGGATGGTGGATGGGGATGAATTGAGTTTCTGGGCCAATTCTTTGACAGTTGTTGAACAGTCTTCTTCAAGTGCGGCTAACAGCAGGTCATCATCAAACTCAGCAGGGCATCCAGAGCGTGCTGCATCTGTCAAGCAGCAGTCACCATTCCTAAACTTTTGAAACCATCTTTGACATTTTCTCACATGCAGAATATCGTTGCCATAAACTTCCTGAATGTTTCATGTTGCTTCAGTAGCACTATTCCCATTTTTGAACTTGTAAAGCATTATATGCCTGATATGCTCTTCTGATACTGCCATGTTTATGAGGGGTTCACATAAAGCAAAACACACGTCTTCACTGGTCAAGGTCTGTAAAGTATGTAGTAAAACACACTAGATCTCCTCTTAGATATAACCTTTGGAAAATTTATGCTTAAACCGAGTAGGACTAGTTTAAACTTAATCTATCGTAAAAAAATGACATTACTTATGAGATGACCTGATATTATCAATGAAAAAAAAACAACAGGCTGGTAAAAAAATCATATCAATGAGGCAAAAAAGATTACCTGTTGGCTGTTACACTACAAAATGCTCAAGCATAGATGTGGCCTTCTTCATCTAACTCAATTACTTTGGCAGCAGTTTCACTATTCAGGCATTTCCCCAAATGTGGATTAGGAGTTGAAAGCACTCCCTTCTCCCTCACCAAACTCTTTGCTTGCCTAGCCATGTAGTCTGAGCACTTAAATTCTTCTCTGATCTTTACTTGTGTCCACCTTTTTGGTAGGATAGTAAGAATTGTCAGTTTTTCGCTTTGACTTGTCACTTGATTAAATTTCTCTTTTAGTTGCTGAAGAATCTCCAGTTCTGTATCATCTGAGTCACTGCATGAAATTGGTTGTTTAGTTGCAAGTTCAAGCTTTATTTTCACAACTACTACTACTTTCCTCAACTTTCTCTTTGCATAACCAGTGCTGTCAGAGAGTTTACATGGTTTTATTGGGGTCTCTAATGGTTTCTAGCTCAGATGGGGCACTTGATGAGGTGGATGGTGATTTTTCAAGTGGTTCACATTCAGGCATTGGGGATGGATGATTTACTAGTATATTTTGACAGGTTGCACATGCTTTATGATTATTTGTTAGTTTCAATTCAGGATTTTTATTAATCAAATTTTTAGTCAATGCACAAATGCCTTTTTTCACTTTTCCTTTGTGTTTTTTAAATGGGTCACAACAGAACCTGCCCATATTCAAACTGCTGAAATCTATGTTTATCTAAAAAGAAAAAAAAACATATGTAGCTTAAAAGCCAGGGTTAGGTTCAATTACACAAAATGGAAACAATTAAAATTTTTTTATTTTTCTTCAAATTAATTACAGTTAGTATTGTACTTCACAATTTCAAGATCAATTGCAATTAATTTTGTCTGAGTCAATTACAATTACACAAATATAATTATCTATTCTATATATCTAAATATGTATAAAATAAATATATATCTATATCTAAGTATAACTAAATAAACTATCAAAGGTTTATTTTCATTGGATGATGTATGACTGCCAGATCTAGGGGTATAATTTTTAACAATTGACATTAATTGATCAGTTACATCAGTTATAGCTCAAAAATCAATTGCAATTACCTTTATTTTTATTTTATTTTGAATCAATTACAATTAATGGAAATTAGAATCATTTAATTAAAAATACAATTATAATTATTCATTGTATCCAACCCTGTTAAAAGCTATTTTTGCTTAGATGGCACAAATAAAACTTGGGACCTACTGATCTTGTTTCAGAGGTCTACAACAAGAAAAATGTGCAGTTTGATTTGCAGATTGGAATAAATACAGATGCCAAAAAAATCCTTGCTCCAAGGTTTAAATAAGCTTATTTTCACATGGGTACATACTGTTGTACACAATGAATAAATACACAAAGTTAAGTAATTCTATTAAAACTCATCTAACTCTTAAAACTGAACTTATTCTATAGTGTAGTACCTATAGCCTAGTAAAGGTACTTATATACGTACATAGCTTTACCTTTAAACAGGATAGCAGTTTTGAAGTTCTTCACACTTTTGAATGTCCATATAAATTAATTAATTATGTAATTTAAATTACCTATATTACAGGGTGTCCCGTAAGTCTGGACCCATAGGGAAAAATAATAAAATTACAAAATAGTCCAAAAATTTATTACATAATCTGTTCAAAGTGTCCGCCGTTGTGTCGCACACATAGTTGAAGACGCAATCTCCACTGCGACAGCACTTTCTGAATCACAGTCGCAGAAATTTCTTGACACGCCTCCACAATGCGTGCTTTAAGGTGGAAAATGTTCTGAAGTTTGACCTCGTATACTTTGGCTTTCAAGTGGCCCCACAAATAAAAATCATAATAAAAAATAATAAAAAAATAATAATAATAAAATAATAATAATAACATAATAAAAAAATATATTATAAATCCCTATGGGTCCAGACTTACGGGACACCCTGTATATAATTCTCTGAAATATACAAAAAAAATTTTTTATAATAGGGCCGGATACTTATTCAACCGAGTAACTGGGTTAGGTTAGGTTAGATCAGTGGTTCTTAACCAGGGGGGCATGCCCCCCTAGAAACAGGAATTTCTCTAATTGTATTTGTTATTCTCTTAATGAGAGCATGGGCTAATATTGAGAAGTTATTGAGAATGTTATTTTGATTGAAGGGGGGCGTGGAGGGAAGGACCAATTCCTAGAGGGGGCATGGTAGTAAAAAGGTTAAGAACCACTGGGTTAGATAATTACTGATTTTTTTTTTAAATTAGCAGACATTATATATCTTAGTAAGAAAAATTTAATGGTGTTTTTCTCAACACTCTAAGGTTGACATGTGTACCCAAAATTGGGTGAAAGGAGAAAAAAATTGGTTGTGACATCAAATGACCTACACAAGGTCAAAGGTCAAAAATAAGATCAACTTTTTTTTTATCACTGAGGTAAAATATGAATAGAAACAAAGTTGTAGATCTGCTTGAAAGCTTTAAAATAGTGTTTAAATGGTCTCTGTAAGTGCAATAGGAGCTGAAATATTTCATGTTGAAATATGGTATGACCTTGGAAATTGATTTTTTTTTACAAAATTCGAATGGCCATATCTCCGGAACCATATGACCTAGAGTGTTCAAACAAGCATCATTCTGTTTTTCTCACAGAGATCTATAAGTGTGCCAATTTTCAAAAAAGAAATCGGTGATGGTCACATTTTTTTCACCATTGAACTGACATGGAATGACCCAATAATCTGTTTTTCTGACTAAATTCAACACATTCTTCTTGCATTAACAATAATTCACTCATGGACAGGGTTGGCAAAAACCCAAATGGGTTTTTGCTGGGTTTTTGCCAACCCTGTTCATGGAGCAACTGGTACACACGTTCATCCTAGATGGCAACAACCTGGACAATGATTACCAAGTTGCCAGATTTGCTAGTATTAGTTCATATTTAAAATATTAATAAAAAATACTTTACAGGGTTTTACAAAAACTTTACCAATGCCATGGTCTTCAGACAGTCTCTAAATATACATATTTATGGTTTTTATGACTGAAATATCAGTATTTGTGGAGCTGTGAAACTGCATATTTACCTTTGTTTTATTTAGGCCTAGTTAATATTGCAATCTTAGCTTCAACCATAACACTGGTCAACAAAATTGAACTTTTTTATCTCCTCAAAGATATATATACACACTTTTCTAGACCAGTTTTTGTACACTGATTCCAAATCTGTTTTTGGTTTTCTTCTAGTATATCTAGTTAGGTACTGAAATATGACTGGTGTTAATTTCAGCACAATTTATCGTAAAAGTACAACTTTCATTCATAAAAAGAAATGTACACCAAACTAAAAGTGGAGTGGACTGTCTACTGTAAAGAATGTTACCAAATCATGGTTTTGTTTTCGATAGTGACATACTTGGATGTTCTTCTCAAGTAAGTGTTTCTGCTTGAGTCTTGAGGAGAGAAGTTCTGATTTC
Source organism: Bathynomus jamesi (assembly GCA_023014485.1). Taxonomy (NCBI): domain Eukaryota; kingdom Metazoa; phylum Arthropoda; class Malacostraca; order Isopoda; family Cirolanidae; genus Bathynomus; species Bathynomus jamesi. Next base: position 457,751 of record JAJOZX010000412.1, on the reverse strand, counting down.
TCTTTGGAGGGGGCTAGGTCTCTAATGAGGTCATTCAACTCGTTTTGGGTAAGCCTCTCTGGCTCTGATTGCTCTTCATCAGGTGTGTAGTCAAGATCGGCTGAAGGTCCTGCATCTCCACCAATTGCACCTTTGTTGGATTCCCTTTCATCTTCTAAAGAATCAAGTCCATGCTGTGGAGGTACTGGAATTGGCATCGTGTCATTATGAGGGATTGGTCTGATTGTGGAGTCTACATTCGGATAAACATTGTTATGCTTGTTCTTCACAGAGAATCTATTTATGTTAACATTGCAAAAGTAACAATGGCCATGATGGTCTCTTGACTCCCTCTATATCATGGGTATGGTATAGTGAATGGCATTAACTTTTTCCTTTGGTTCAACCAGTCACATAATCCATTTGAACAAGTGGTACAGATAACATGTTGCACCCATGCCTTATTTTGGTTGCCTAGTGCAGTGGTCTCCAAAGTGGGGTGCACGAAAAAAATTTGATGATTCTAATTTATCATTGTTTTTTTGTAGAAAGTTTTTGAATTCCAAGAAGATGACTGAGAAAGAAAATACTTGCTAACACACAGTCATTCCTAGGAATTTGCGAGATAGTATCCGTGATATCGCTTACTTGCGATTAAAATTTAGCAAACTAAATACAGGTAGCCCTCGTTTTGCGCTGGTCTGATTTGTGCCGATTCGCAATAGCGCCGGTCACTATCCACAAGGCCATGAATATTTATTTTTGCAATTTTTTTATAAATTAAAAATTTAAAATCATCAAAAATGGTAAAAATATGTAACTACTGTATATATAAACTGTATATACAATAAATATATATATATATATATATATATATATACAGGGTGGGCCGTAAGTTTCCATACATAGGAAAAATAAACATTTTTTATGGACAACCATTTTTATTTATATAATATGCTCTACATGGTTGCCATTGTTTTGAAAACACATTTCAATACGTGTTCCCCACTGTTGATGAACACGCATTAGCACAGTTGACGTTATGCTTGTAATGGCGTTGGTGATACGTTCCTTTAGATGATTTATGTCTCGTATCTTTTCCTGATACACCATGGCCTTCAAGTGCCCCCAAAGATAGAAATCAAGGGGAGTGAGATCTGGGGATCTGGGAGGCCACTCCACAGGACCACGCCGACCAATCCAAGCATCCGGAAACTGCTGATCCAAATACCGATGCACGTGAAGACCATAATGAGGTGGAGCTCCATCTTGCTGGAAGTAAACTGGGAAGTTACCTTCCTCGTTTAGCAGGGATGGGAAAATCTCTTCTTGCAACATGTTAAGATACCTTTCAGCATTAAGATTTCCACTGACAAAAATTGGTCCAATAATTCTGTCACCCCATATCCCGGCCCACACCATCACTTTACCGGCACCTTGCATCTTCGTCGGACTCAGCCAGTTAGGGTTAGCATTACTCCAATAACGTATGTTTTGCCGATTAACCTCTCCATTGACGTAAAAATTTGCTTCATCAGTAAACAAGATCTTACAAACGCATATTCTTAGGGTATCTGAAACATAAAAACAAACGTTTAAATTTTCCTATGTATGGAAACTTACGGCCCACCCTGTATATATATATATACACTGTATAAGTGCTGTACAGCTAGTACTGTTCTGTATTTATAATTTATTATTACGGTACTGTATTATATACAGTATTTTATTATACCGGGTGTTTCAAAAGTCCCTCACTAATTTGATTTTCAATTTTCTTTGCAGCTAATCGACCAACGACGTTCATCTTGTGGTAAACTCTTACTCAGTAGTTGAGATTTTTTTTGAGTCTACATTTGAAGTTTTGCTCCGTTTTCTTCTGCTACCATGCTGACTCTAGAGCAGAGGTGTAAAATCGCTGCATGGCAGGAGGTTTTTCAATCTGTGGTCGAAGTGCAGCGACGATTCCGGGCAGTCTACGGACAGCATTATGCACCGGATAGGAACACCATCGTCGCCACCCACCGGAAGTTTATGGAGACCGGATCTGTAAAGGACAAACCACGATCAGGAAGACCTCAAAGTGGGCGGAGTGAGGAGAATGTCGAAACTGTCCGTGAGGCGTTTACTCAGAGTCAAGGAAAGTCCATTCGGCGAGCTGCTGCGGAACTGAACATCAGCGCGACATCTATCCAACGGATTTTGCGGCGTGGTCTCAAGCTGTATCCGTACAAGATCCAGGTGGTTCAGAAGCTGGAACCTCAAGCCTACGATTGCCGGGTGGAGATGTGTGAGACACTGCTGCATCACTACGAAAGAGACCCATCGATCCTGGAGCACATGTGGTTCAGCGACGAAGCTCTCTTCCACCTTTCTGGTCGCGTCAATCGGCACAACACCCGCATCTGGGGAACTCACAATCCTGCGGAGATCCGTGAACATGAAAGGGACACGCCGAAATTGGTCGTCTGGTGTGCCATCTCCTCAGCTGGGCTGATTGGTCCGTTCTTCTTCCGGGATCAAGATGGAAATTCCGTGAATGTCAACGGAGACAATTGCCTTCGTATGCTTCAGGAGTTCTGCATCCCCCAACTGTCAGCTGTAGCTGACATGCAAGAAGTCATTTTCCAGCAAGACGGTGCCCCTGCTCATTTCTGAATAAGCAGTTCCCGGATCGGTGGATTGGTCGCCGTGGTCCCATCGAATGGGCTGCTCGCTCGCCTGATCTTACCCCATGCGACTTCTTTTTGTGGGGCTACATTAAGAGCAAAGTGTACGCCACCAAGCCGTGAGTCCTCCCCACACTAGAAGAACGGATCAGGAATGCGTGTGCTTCTGTTACTCCCGAAATGTTGTCCAATGTCGGCCAAGAATGCGTAAAACGGTGGCTCGCTTGTTTCGAAAAAGACGGTGCCCACGTTGAGGTGTGCCAGTGACTTTCCAGTAGACTTATGAAGCCAAGTTTGATGCCACCAAAATTCTCATGAATCGTAGACTCAGCAACCAAATTGTCATTTGGTTCCTCTTGTAATTGCTATTTTAATAAAATTTAAAAAATAATGGACTTTTGAAATACCCTGTACAGTAGTGTACAGTACATTATTTATTATATATTAAAAAACTTTTATTTCTTTTTATTTTAAAAACATTTATCGGCATCGTATATGTATCATGCACTGTTCAAAAGCCAACAAACTTCTGCATTACGCCACTGTCAAAAAACATCAATGCAGGGGCCTGACAGTGGCGCTTATAAGACCACGTGTGGGCTCCAAACATGTGAAGGTAAGTGTACAAAATTTAATTGTTTTATGTATTAATTTATTTTTTATTTATTATATTTATGTAGGTTAAAAATAAAACTTTTTTTAATTAAAAAAGTTTATTTCTGAGCTTTAAATACTCCAGTATTGAAAAGGTTAGGTAAAATTTTGGGTGCCCGGAACCTAACCCTGTGATTTCCCATTGACTCCATTATATAAAGGGTTCCATTTGCGCCTGTCCCCCCAAGAACCTAACCCCAGTGTAAATTGAGGGCTACCTGTATCACAATTTGAGATTGCCACATTATTTTGTAAAATAACAGTTGATTGACATCAGGGAAGATAAGTTTATGAACCAAATTTCAACAGAAAACTGTGCACAATTGGTGGATTGGATTGAAAAATGAGTACCCAGATTTAGTAAGTGCAGCAAACAATGTGCTCCTTCCATTTGGATCTACATATCTGAGTGAGGTGTCTTTTTCTGCTATGATAGGTATTAAAACCAAGAATCAGAATAAACTGAATTTGGAACCGGACCTTTGAATCGCTGTATCACAAAGTGTCAAACCAAGATTTTTAGAAATTATGAAGCATAGTCAGCCACATTGTTCTCATTAAATTATATTGGTAACTGTATCTTCACCCTATCATATTTCTGTTGTATACTATTAACTTGCTAGTAAATAATGAAGTATATATATATATATATATATATATATATTAGGGTGTGTTTATGGTATATGGTGAAAAATGCGAAATGAAAATGCAAGGGAGCGGAACCCTTTATTTTGTGAGGATACATGAGAAAACAGAACAGGCAAAATTTCTTTGTAATCCAACAGCATTTAGAGGTTGCCCACAGCTGATAGGTATTTTCAATTTATAGGGCAATGGAAATTTTAATTCTCAGTTTAAATGATAAATTGCATCTCCAATAAGTATTCAGAACAAATATATCGTGTGAGTATATTCACTAAATTCATAATTAACGATTAAAGTACATGACACCTCGAGTGTTGGCATTCATTTTTTCATCAAAGTGGCTTTGGAGGCTGTCGGCAAGACTTTACGATGTTCTTCGACAATTTGAATCATGAACTGCATCTGCTCTTCGTTCCGAGTCCTTCCAGCCTTTGTGAATTCTTGAATCAATGCTATGCCTTGCTCTGCTGCATCATTCACTACATTTAAGGAATCCACCCTGATCTTTGCTGAACCAAAGCTGGTGGTGTTTTCCCAGTTTGATGGATCCTCTTGCAGGAAATCGACCGGAAGATCTAGAAGGGTGAACAGATTGTACGTATTGGAAGAGCAAAAGTCTGCCAGGGTCTTTCCTCTTGGATCTGGAATCCAGACTCGTCGGGGGGGGGAGCTTCTGACCCTTCAACGGAATTCATATTCTCTACCATTTTCCGCTTCTCATCATCATCGACTGCAGGATCGAATAGTGCAAGGCCCACGTTTACCTCATTGAGGTACCAGAGATGCCGATTAAAACTCTTGTACCCAGCGGCGTTGGTGTTTTGCAACTTTTGAAGGAGGGCTAAGTCGCTTCGTGGAGCGCTTGCTGCTTCTCTGGCTGAAAACCACGGAAGGACGTAATCTTGAGCAACGAAGAGACAGAAGTCCCGCAATCCAGAAATCAGGCGGTCACTGCTACTTGCTCCACGAGATGTTGAAGGACATTGGTTCATGTGCATCGTGAACTGGTATCTGAACATCCAAATCTTGAAAGAGTAAATTCCATGCACCATCCACTGTGCTCGGTGCAAAGCCCCTGGAGCCATGAACACAGGACTCTGACATCCGTGAGGTACTCCTCCCAAGAAAATGACTACAAGTTCAAGAAGCTCTTTGTAGTCATCTCTGGGATGCTTCACTTTCAGAAGGTCATTTGCTTCATGAATCATCTTCTCGGCCCAGGGACTGATCACTGCAGCCGTGTCCTCTTCGTCCGCGGCAGTGGAGTATTCATTCAATTTCAGTTGCGGCCAAACATTATGGAAGCTCTGGAAAATCATAATCTCAGGTCCTTTGGAAAGGTCTCCAACAAGGAAAGAAAATACTGCTTCAAGCAGCAGTTCCAGCACATGATGTCGACATGCAAAGTAAATCATTTCACGCCCGAGAGCCTGCTCTACTCGCACACACACTCCTCCATGGATGCTGGTGTTGGTGGCTGTCGTGTCAAAGCAAAGAGCTTTGATCTTCTGGCCAAGATCCCAGTTTTCGATGGTTTCGATGATGATGATTGCTGTCCTTTCTGCCTTGGAGTCTGGGAGTTTGGGGATGGCTAGAATCTTGCTCATCCCATCCCCAGTAACTAAGATGGCTAAACGGTCGATTTTGTCTCTTCCCACTAAGTCTGCCATTTATAAGTTTTCCATCCCAGTGAAGAACAAGAGGGCATTCAGGCTTGTAGGAAGCTCTCACCTCTGCTTCGTGGGCTGATCTGTACCTGGATCTGCTGGCCCGAATAGCACTTGGACTGAGGCACATCTCACTTATGTCCTGACCCATTTGCATGCCAAAGGGGATGAGAACACGAGCAGCTACCCTGTCACTCATCCGCGTGCGGTCCAATGCCGCAGCGACCTCTGAACTGATTGCCATCGTCCCACGGCGATGTTTTGGAGCCGACGATGTAACTGGCTTTCTTTCGGGACTTGTTTCCTCACTTGATGATGCTGATGATGAGGTTTCCATAACAATGGTAGCAGAGATTTCTTCCATTTCCTGCACATGCCTGTCTTTCCGCTTCAATTCCTGAGCAGTTCTTTCTTGGGCCCTTGCGACTTTTTTGGCAATCTTCTTGTCGACATTTCCAATCCTTCCTCTCTGACCCTCCTCCCTTTGAGCAAGCAGGAAGTCCTTGTCCTGAATTTTGATAAGATTTAGGGCATTTTGGTGACCAATGTCGAAAAGGTTGTTCAAGCTTGACCTGAACGCAGCCTGGTTGTCCAAATTGGTCTTCGTTTTCCGCGAAATTCTCTTCTTCAAACCCTGCCATTCGTCATGCAATTTCCGGATGTGCTTCTTGACGTTGTGCGGATGTTTCGTCGGTAAACCTTCTGTCACCCAGATTTCAATGATGGCTTGTGATGTCGAGGACACACTCTCAGCTAAGGATTTCTTCTCTTCATTGTGGAGATGGAAAAGGTACTTCAATACATCACCTCTTGAAGGTAATTGCTGACGGCCGCAATAGTAGTAGACTTGATGACCCCACAAGCCAGATTTATTTGATTTCTTCGATCTTGTACATGCCGCCATCGTTCACCAGTTATCTGTGAATAAGACAAAACAGTGAAATTGGTAAGTTAATTTAACCCATTCATGGATAAAGTACCTCAGGAAAATGTGTAGAAATAAGCCACCCTCTTTGTAACCGTAATCTGTGTTCAAACAATGATTGGCTGATAACCCATGAACACAATATGTATTAAAATTATAATAATTTTGTGAAATCATGCATACATAACCATTTACAGTATATCCAATCCATATATAAATTTAAAATAATCTACGGTACACTACACTATTTCACTCAGACGATGCAAAAAAAGATGATTGCAATACGCTGAAGCAGAGAGCGTCCAAAATTTTATACGCATAAAAATTAAACCTTATAACTATTTTTGGAAACAAAAATATTGCCGGTAAAACAAGTCATTATACTTACAAACAATTCATAATACCATCCATTACAGTGCTAAGTAAAAAAAACGTTTGAAATATATGAATTATTTAAATAACACTTACCGTTATGAGAACTGTGATGCTTCTTGGCCACCATTACGTAAATGCATGAAAGACGTGAGTAATTAAGAGAAAACGATTTAGAATTAAAGAAAATTAATTTGTTGGTATACTGAAGTAAAGAAATATGGATTATCAGAACGCAATTGACAAATGCAATTTCTAATTTTGGGGACGCTGTGTATCAATGGGTTAATAAACAGTAGAAGTGACTTAAAAAGGGCGCATAAATAAATGAGCATATGGGTAAAACTTTGGGGTCTTTGGGCAACCTCTAAATATTTGATGATTTTCCAAAAAAATCATGTGCTTTATTTGCTCCCGGAACCTCATCATTTGCGGGGTTCCATGACCCAAAATTCACAATTTCAGTTTTTAAAAGCACCCTTATATATATATATATATACAGTATATATATATTATATATATATATAATATATATATATAGTATATATATATACAGTATATATATATATATATATATATATAGTATATATATATATATAGTATATATATATATATATATATATATATAGTATATATATATTATATAATATGTTAAACACAGACCGTGCATGGAACAAGGAACTCTTCTGGGAAAATTAAATCCACTATAGTCTGAATAAGTAATGGTAAATGACAAATACCATAGTTTTTTTCCTTTTTCATGATTTTAGCCCGACGTGGGCAACGGGTCTCTCGCAAAGAGATCCCATAAATATAGCTTCCCTCACCAGCTATCTGCAA
>JAJOZX010000412.1:407500-445000 GCA_023014485.1 Bathynomus jamesi | reverse complement strand
TAATTGTACTACACGTGGAACTGGCACGCAATATTTATCTGTTCAAATTTAGCATTTTAGGTATGGTGTGGCTTACCCATGTATATGCAAAACTGCATTTAACAAAACCATGTAAAACGAGGGATTACACACACACACCATGGACCCTGCTTAATAGAATCACATTGGGCCAACAGCTTTTGATTCTAATAAGCAGGCAATTCCAATAAGTGGAAACACATCTTGTAATTGCATTTTATTGTGAATATTTAGTTAAACAAGCAAGTAGTCATGCAAAATATGCAACAAGCAAATAGTTACAAATGTCACAAGTCAGCCTAAAATGAACAGAACATCAAGAGTTCTTTGATTGTGACTTGGCACATCAAATTGCTAGCAACTTTGTGAGCCTCTAACTCATTTTTTTGCAGAAACATGCGGTCTTCATACCCACAAAACATCATTGCATTTTGTAGCATATGTGTGAGATTGGGCTGGAAAACAAGTTACATTTTGTAAAAAATTCACAAAAAAAAGTAACAAAATCACATGAACCCCACACAGGGCTAAAAGATAAGAACTGTTGCTACTAGTGAAGATGAGAATGCAATGGTAAAACCTTGGCTGTGCCACCCTTATACAATAGGGTATCATATCACTCACAGAAAAGCTAGGACCTATCATGTTATGAAATTTCACTTTGTTTTCCTGATTGTGATTCTAATAAGTAGGGGTCATTCCATGTCAGTTCAACAGTGAAAAAAACATGACCATCACTGATTTTTTTGAAAATTGGCACACTTATAGATCTCTGTGAGAAAAACAGAATGATGCTTGTTTCAACACTAGGTCATATGGTTCCGGAGATACGGCCATTCGAATTTTGTATAAAAAAAAATCAATTTCCAAGGTCATACCATATTTCAACATGAAATATCTCGGCTCCTATTGCACTTACAGAGACCATTTAAACACTATTTTAAAGCTTTTAAGCAGATCTACAACGGTTTCTATTCATATTTTACCTCAGTGGCCAAAAAAAAGTTGATCTTATTTTTTACCTTTGACCTTGTGTAGGTCATTTGATGTCACAACAAATTTTTTTCTCCTTTCACCCAATTTTGGGTAGACATGTCTACCTTAACCTAAAACAAGATTTTTAGTGTTAAGTTAGTATAGACGCTACAGCCATTTCAGTGGACCATACCCACTTCCATTTTGACCAAGTACCTTTTTCCACCAAACTTTGGAGCACTGTCTCTTTGGAACTGGTTGAGCTAGAGTGTTGAGAAAAATACCATTAGATTTTTCTTACTGAGATATATAATGTCTGCTAATTTAAAAAAAAAAAATCGGTAATTATCTAACCTAACCTTACCCAGTTATTTGGTTGAATAAGTATCTGGCCCTATTAGAAAATTTAATTTTTTTGTATATTTCAGAGTTATATAATATAGGTAATTTAAATTACATAATTAATTAATTTATATGGACATTCAAAAGTGTGAAGAACTTCGAACCTGCTATCCTGTTTAAAGGTAAAGCTATGTACGTATATAAGTACCTTATACTAGGCTATAGGTACTACCCTATAGAATAAGTTCAGTTTTAAGAGTTAGATGAGTTTTAATAGAATTACTTAACTTTGTGTATTTATTCATTGTGTACAACAGTATGTACCCATGTGAAAATAAGCTTCTTTAAACCTTGGAACAAGGATTTTTTTTGGCATTGTATTTGTTCCAATCTGTAAATCAAACCACATTTTTTCTTGTTGTAGACCTCTGAAACAAGATCAGTAGGTCCCAAATTTTATTTGTGCCATCTAAGCAAAAATAGCTTTTAACAGGGTTGGATACAATGAATAATTATAATTGTATTTTTAATTAATTGATCCTAATTTCCATTAATTGTAATTGATTCAAAATAAAATAAAAATAAAGGTAAAATTACCTTTATTTTTATTTTATTTTGAATCACTGCCATTCACTAGGTCAATAATTTCATTCCACCTGACAAGAATCTTCCTGGCAATGGATCTCTCTTGAATGATCACAGGAGGAGTAAACTTGGCATTGCTTTTGTGCCACTGTGCCAGTACCAGTGATGCCAAGTCCTTAGCCAAATCTTGCAGAGGGTACTGAGCTCTCTTCATATCATCCAGAAGCAGCTTCTCTTCCTGGAGGAGGATTCCTCTCTGAAACACAGCTCTCAAGGTTGGAACTTCTGTGGAAAATAACTGCTTGCCTGGACCCACCTCAGCTTTCAACCAGAACTTTTTCTGGTCTTTCGTCCTTGCTTAGCCATGGTGGCTACACAATCTTCACCAAGCTTTGTATCTGAAACAGAAAATTATCACAGTGAAACTCTAGTAGCCTATAACAGCTGTTACAATGGTTTTGTTTGGTAAAAAACTGGTCTGTTACATTTGTACTACAGTGTATGTCCTGAACAGCTGTTCTGTACATAACCAGAAAACGAAAAAGTGGAAATTTGAACACTTAAACATGATTTTTAGCAAAATTTCAAGAAAACAAACCCCTCCTAAAATTTAATTTTACATAGGAATACATACTGCCAATCTTGAAATTCATGCTTCAATGAGCATGATACACCCTACTGCTCAGTCTTGATGTCCCCATATAAAAAGGAAGAAACTAATAGACTAGAACTAGAAGAAACTTGGAGGCATTTCACAGAAAAGATCTGATGGCTGCAAAGAGCTCAACTACTGGGAAAGACTACATAAACTAAATTTGTTCCCCCTGGAAAGAAGGAGAGAGAGGTCCACCATAATCTGCACATGGAAAATTATCAAAAACTGGTACACCATAATCTACATATGGAAAATGATTGAAAAACTGGTACCAAACCTCAAACTAAACCCAATTACCATTCAAACAGCACTGGAAAATAGGAAAGGCAGGATGTGTGTAGTGTTCTCAAATTAAAGCCCTGACAAGAGAGCACCTCAACACTGAAGGGAAATAGCTTGGTTTAGAGGGCCAAGACTTTTTAACCAGCTTCCAAAGGACCTCAGAAATGTTACAGGGGTCAAAGTTGAATTCTTCAAGAGAAGACTAGATGCCTGGCTCAGGACAGTACCAGATGAGCCAGGTGTACCTGGCTATGTATGGTGGAGAGCACAAGAAAGCAACTTGCTCCTCCTCCCAAGCCAAATCTAGAGATGGGACCACCAGCTTGACCTTCGTGTGAAGAGAGACCAATGCACAGAACAACAAGAAGGTTAATGAGTTACCCCTTTTTGTTTGATGTATTCAATCCAACGTGAATGCAATAAGTCTTTTGCTTATATTGAGGTTCTGAATATATATAGTAGGCTAGGTGTACCAGTAAACCCTAGATCCTGTCCCAAAGCTGGATCCTATCTGCTTTGCAGATAGCTGGTGAGAGAAGCTATATTTTTGGGGCCTCTTTGCAAATGACCCATGGCCCACATCAGGCTAACATCATGAAAAAGAAAGAACTATAGTGTTTGTCATTTACCATTACTTATTTGGACTATAGTGGATTTACTTTTCCCAGAAGAGTTCCTTGTTCCATGCATGGTCTGTGTATATCATATATATACACAATATAGTGTACAGTAAACCCTCATCCAATGCATGTTTGTTTAACGCAAATTTGCTTAGCTCTACACAGAAAAATAAATGTGAATAATTATTTGCCAAAAGCGTACAGTAGTACTGTATGTGTAGATAAGTTGCGTGGTGGTATGAGGATACCATCACTTAGCTGAGAGTATCACATGAATGAGTCTACCATATGCACCATCTGAAAGAGTGAAGAAAAGATGTGTGCTATTTTCATTTAATATATTTTTATTTATCATATGTAAATATCATTATGTTTATGATTTTATGTTCTTATTTCATATACAATATAGGTAGGGAAATTCATTTGTGTGTGAATAAAAAATATACATATCAAAGTATTAATAGGAGACTTTATGCAGCACACACATACGATTTGTATAAATTGGCCGGTAGCAGTCAGTTTTGTATGCAACCACCCAAAATTGGTTTTAAAGTTTAATCCTGGACAAAAGACAACTATCTAGACCCCCTCAATTTTGATCCTGGCACTTTTGATTTTTTCACTCCACCCTAGTATGAACTGTTATTAAGTGAATATACTGTGTAACATACCTACATTTATCAGTGATTTGTGCATTCTGTAGGCCAATACCACACTGTCAACTTTGCTATCTCTTGACACTGAAAAATTAATGAGAGATGTATGTTCACATTTTGGTACATAACCTTTTTTCTGTACATGATAGGATCATTATCTCTAGAATATTAAAATAGACATTTCTCTATAAATTAGTGTATTACAAGTGTGGTTTTGCTAAAAAAATATTTTGGCTTGGAAGTTGACACCTCCATAAAATGACTCAGGAGTTGCGGTAACAGTAACAAATAAACTCCTGAGGCAAATTTATTCCTCGCCTTTAAGAAAGTTTTTACTCTTATAATAGAATAGGATGTGTGTTGGGTTACTAAAGTAGTGTCTTTAAGGTCTGTTTTTAAGTGCTGAGAGTTGTTTTTGTATGTTTCATTATAGAAACCACCATTAACAGCTAAGATGCCTAATTTAACATCAGAGGAAAACCTGCTTCAGTACTTTAAAGTGTAGGCTTATTTAAGGGTGGAACAGTTTAGTAGCAGAAATGAATAAATATAAAATTGTGAATGTTTTCATTAAAGCCTAATTTTGTAGGTCCAGTACAAGCTATCAGATTAATGATATAAAATTAAAATTTCACTTTTACTCACATTACAAGACTTGAAAGAGATTGTAACTACTTGACAGAAAAGTTTTCTTTAGCCATTTGTGAATATTGGCAAACCATATAAAGTTCTATGAAAAAATGCTGACAAAGCTACTGAGGCGTAGGGTGCATTCTTAATTGAAACTTTTTAACATAGAACTTAGAACCTAGTCTCAAAATGTTTTGAAGTTTGAAGATTTATTTACTATTCAAGCATTATGTTGGGTATGTCATAAGGAACTTTGAGAGGCACTTGTTGAATTTGTTTTGATATGAATTTGAATTTTGCCATTGACTTTTGAATGATTTTGATATTTGACTGGGTCCTATGCATTTTAATGTGGTTTAGGTTACTAAAAAAAAATTAAATTAAATTCAAAGTTAGAATTAAAGGTAAAGTCAGACATAAAGCATAGTCAAAATTTGACATCATAATTAAAGCATAATTTTTAAATCAACATCAAAACTCGGTTAAAATTTGAAATAAAAATTCAACTTAGTTGTGCTAGGCTCACCCCTATTTAGATAGATTTCTAGTTAGTTATCTAATATTGTTTAATGTGGGCTCTGTATTGGCTGGTGAACCTGTCTTGATGGCATTCTGGGTTTTCATCTTCCTTGCTCTCAAAGGTTTTTTTCATGGAACTCATTAGTGTGTTTATCATCATAATCAATTGTGATGTAATAGAGGCCCTCATTTTTGAAGTGCCATAGAAGTGACTGAAAGGTTGAAGTGGGCTGCCAGTATAGTATGGGATGCCCTTAATTATCTAGTAGCTGCTGATTATTGCAGTGCTACATGTAAATGAATGTCATGCAGTATACCTATACATTCTCATGACTGATAAGGTTTGAGCACACAAAAATCAGTTACAGCATGAAGTAGGTAGTGGTTGTATTTTTTGTACTTCATGTGGTATCATACCTCAGGTTTGTTAGAGAGTGCCAATTTAATTTTTTTTTTTTTTTTTCAGCTTTTAAACTAAAATGAATTTTAGGCACATTTATCAGTTTAACTGTAGCCTATGAGGGGTATTACAACATGTAATCTCATTTTATAGCCATATTTATAGTGACTTATAAATGAATTTCAGTTTTCACGTACTACAGGCTAATAGGCCCTAGACTTTTTAGCTATATTAGCTTTGGGTGAAACAAATAGGCCTTGCTTAACTCAGATGGATTTAAAGTGTATTGTTGATGGTCAGACTTCCTCACTTCTAAATAATGAAGTAAGTAATTATGGCAAAGTAGTCTAGCCACATAAAATTTTTTAAAGTTTTCTTTTAGTATACTAAAGTTAAGTGTATAAACAAAATTTTTCAACAAAACTAAGCCCATGGTCAGGATTTAATGTATTGTATGCAAATTAGAGTACCATATAGATTTCTTGTAGAACCAGTTTTAGATGAGGCTTTTACCATTTGTGTATGCTGGCTACCAGTACTTAATTTTTAAAGAGCTTTGGCTGTGCCCTGTATGATGTGGCAAGATTTCTAGATCCTATAAAAAAATATCCTATCAGTAATTTTAAAAACATAGCAAACATTTCCATAGTAAAATTCCAGAATCCATAAGCATTTCGAGACAAAGTTCATAATTACTAACCTCCTCCTCTCAGGTAGTTAATTAGCCTGTCAATTGGGTCAGCATTCCTCTCCATTCCAGTTGATCTTTGAACATACTCATTTCTCTCAATTCATTGATATTTGGGATGATGTGCTTCATCAATATGTCTTCTATTCCATCCCTCTAACTCTTCTGAGGTCTTCCTCATGATTTTCTCCCTCTCAGGCCTCCACAGCCACCTCTTTTTAGCCATTCTCCCTTTAGGCATATGTTTTAAATGGCCTAACCATCTCAGTTGTGATTTTTCTATTTCATTTATCAGTGATGTTCCTACCCCATGTCTGATATGTTCATTCCTTATTTGCTCTTTCCTTGTTTTATTCAATATTGCTGTAAGAGGTCTTATTTCAGCAGCCTGAATTCTACTTTTATCTCTGGAGGTCAAAGTCCAACTCTCTGATCTGTAGGCTACATCATTACAGGAGTGAGAATAGACTCAAAGATGATCTTTTTCACCTCCAGAAGTAAAGAGCCCACACATTTTTATCCAATTTTTGTTATCTCTGTTATTTCCATTTTATTTCTGTCTCCCTCTTTATTAAATACATAGGGTATCATAGATATTTAAACTTTTCAAAAAAAATTTTATTCTTACATTTTCAATTACAATGTCAAATTCATCCTCAGTTTCTTTGTTTATGGTAGTATCTCCATTTTATTAACATTAATTTTTAATAGGAATGCAATGGGTAGCGCTTTTACCAGATAATCAGGTACAGGTACCCAAAGTATAATAGTCGATTGGGTACGGGTACCCAATTGGGTATTGAAGATGTTCCAAAATTTGTTGGTTTAGTACCACGACTTAACTGTGTGCAGTTCAAGTACTTGGCTTTACTACTATTTAATTTGTCAATGACAAAATAGCCCCAAACCATACTACGCTTTGCCATTTTGAATGTTTTGTTAAAAAATATTATACAAAAAATATATCGAGAAAACTTGTAAAACAATAAAATTAAATTAGAATTTGGTTTTTACTACCTGTACCCGATTTTTTAGCAATTACCTGATCAGGTCGGGTATCATCAAGTAGTACATTACCCAATCAGGTTGGGTACCCATGACATCCCTAATTTTGAATCTAGATTCATCAAAGCAATCCTTCCAGCAATTTAATACTCTCTCCAACTTTCCAACTTTATTGCTACTCCAATGTGCTTCATCATCTGCAATAAATAACAATGGAGAGAGAATACTTCCCTGTTTAACACCAGTTGTGACTCAAAATCACTTATCATTTTCATATCTAGTTCTTATGTTACAACAAACATGGATCATGTGTGCTTTTGATAGTTGTTTTTAGCCTGCCTCTAATTTCATACTTTTTTCCCAAACACTATCATAATTTATTTCTAGGTATTGTGTTAAAAGCCTTTTTAAAACCTATGAAGGCAATGTACAAGTTGTTATTGAATTCCCACGATTTTTTCTATGGTCATTCTTAGAGTGAAAATTAGATCTGATGTACTCTTATTCTTCTATAGCTGTACTCTTCTCCCAGCTTGGCTCCATAACTTGCCTAGCTCTTTTTTCCAAAATTCTTTCATTAGTAGTGTGACTCATTATTAATGATATACTGCAATAGTTTTCACATTTACCCGAGTCTCCCTTACTTTTGTATATGGGTAAGATTATTGTTTTTCCTTATTCTTCTGGAACCTACTTCTACCAATGCTTTATTTATCAGTTTCAAAATTATTTCTTTCAAATGTTCTCCACCTTCTTTAATAAGTCTTTTTGGTATGTTATCAATTCCAGATTTTCCATCCTTCATTTTCCTTAAGGCTTCCTCCAGCTCTATTCTGGAGATTTGATTATTATGATTTTCATTGTCTTCATATATATATACAGGCCCGGATTTAGCTATAGGCAAACTAGGCGGTCGCCTAGGGCCTCGAGCCAAAGGGGGCCTCGCTCAAGCCATTTTGCGCGTTCTGTTCAAATGATATTAATGATTTAGAACTCTATGAAGAACTTAAAGTACTTTGCAGGTTTATATCTGAGAAAACAGATCTCGGAAATGCCCTTGTTTATATAGTGCAAAAACAACAGTGAGATTTATCCTAATGTTTATGTTGCACTTCGAATAGTATTAACCATCCCAGTTACTGTTGCTTCGGCTGAAAGAAGTTTCTCGCGTCTCAAACTTATTAAAACATATTTGCGTTCCACCATGTCTCAAGCGAGATTGCAATCATTAGCTATGTTATCAATAGAAAACGATATAACAAATTCATTAGATTATTCTCAATTAATTGAAGAGTTTAGCTCGAAGAAAAGTAGAAAAGCATTGCTGTAATATTCAAGGAGCATCTGAACCAAATATTAAAGCATTAATATTTAGCCTGATAAGTCGATCGCTCACTATTATAAAAAATGAAATGTCAACATCTCTTATACATCACACATGAAAAACGTTTGTATACTATGGAAAGTCATTACCTATAGTATTATATAAATCTTAGAAATCATTGTCTTATATTTTCGATACAAATCTTGATTCATATTATAATTTATACTTGTTTGTATGGTTTATTTATATTTCTTATACAATTTCCATGCGTGATTATTTTGGTTTGGTTTAATTTTTAAGTGCTGGCATAGTTCTGTCTATGCGGGATTCTAATATTGCTGGTATAGTACCGATAATTAAGTCCATATTTTCATATATATAGGCCTAGGGCCTCGCAATTTCTAGATCTGCCTAGGGCCTCGCAACTTCTAGATCCGGCCACACACACACACACACACACACACACACACACACACACACACACACACACTTGTCTGCCTTCAACATCTTGTTTCATCTTTTAACAAATCATCAAAATACTTTGTCCATTTCTTATTATTTTTTTGGCTAACACAATCACATTTCCATTCTCATTATTTTTTTCTTTCTTTCCTATATGACTTTCAAACTATATCACTTTTTCTTATTTCCTCCTAAATCTTGTTCCAAAATATTGCCAAATTCCCCCCATACCTCTTCCTTAACTTGTTTCACTACATTTCTAACCATCACATAGCTTAGTCTTGTTTCAGATGTTTTATGTTTCAGCCATATTCATAGTTTCTTTCAATTATTCTTTACTGTTTCTTTAACATCTTTCATCCACCAAGAAGTATGTAATTTTTTGCTTCTGCCAATCAATTTGTACCCTAAAGTTTCTCCTGCAGTCTCTGTAATAATTTTCTTTACTTTATTCCATTCTTCTTGCATTTGATCATTTTCCCCTTACAATCTCGTATTTACTCTTTTTCTGTATTTGTACTTCAATTCTTGATCTTTGAGGGATTCTGTTTTGACAGTTTTTCTTCTTTGCTTTTGTTGCACTTTGATGTTTGCAATGATTGTATCTCCAGTTGGCAATCTATGGTCAGAATCAAGTAACTCACCACCTAGTACTACTTTCATATCTCTTACAGTATGCTTATCTGATGTAATTATGTAGTCAGTTATTGATGTTTGGTCAAATTGCTCTGTGTTCTGATTGCATTTGTATCTTCTGTGTTTATGGTTCTCTTTGTTCTTCTTTGTGCTTGAAAAAGCCCTTCATAATTTTAATAAATTATTACAGATGCAAAAATCAATAAGATTTTCTCCTATGTTTTTCATCTCTTCACTAAAAGGTCAAATCACATTTTCTATTCCTTATCTTTCTTGACCAACTCTACCATTAAAGTCACCCATTAGTACATCACTATCCTCTACATTAATATCATAATTATCTCCTAGAAATTTCATAAATTCTCTTTCCTCCTCCACTGTGTAACCTTGCTGAGAAGCATACACTTGGTATAACCTTTGGTTAGCTTCTGCCCGAATTGTTCATTCTGACGAAGGTCAAGCTTTTCACTCCACCTTAGACCTACAGTTTAACATGGAATCCAAACCATGCCCCATTGGCAGCCCAGCATCTTAACCACTAGGCCACCTAGAGTACCCATTTATCTACCAACCACTTTCTTTATTGTGTGGAAGGATGAACAGCTGGGTTTTGCTGCACACTGGCTGCCATTGGGTCTCAAACCCAGGGCTGATGGATTCGTAGTCAGCGACACTAACCACTACACCACCGAGGCGCCTATCTAGTATATACAATACTTTTTATATTGAGAGTACATCTCTATAGTCTTTCATTTAATAACTTAACATCTTGTATATAAGGTGAGAGCTCTGATCCAATAATCATTGCTACTCTATGTATTCTTTGTCCATCCTCTACACCAGGTGTAGGTATCTTTGGTCTTCTGCACTCTACCCTAAAAATAATAAACTTTTTTATTTGAAAAATCTATTAAAAAACTGAAATATATGCATAATGGCTCATGCCAACTGATTAGTTTTTTGCTACATAGCAACTTGATTACTAAATCATTAAGCATCTGTTACCTAGAT
Organism: Bathynomus jamesi; assembly: GCA_023014485.1. NCBI lineage: Eukaryota > Metazoa > Arthropoda > Malacostraca > Isopoda > Cirolanidae > Bathynomus > Bathynomus jamesi. Next base: position 434,192 of record JAJOZX010000412.1, on the reverse strand, counting down.
GGGTGAGAGCATTGTGATATATGGGCAATATTTCATCTGACATGTCAAAACAAAAGCCAATGCCTGCAGTATGGTAGTGCTGCAGTGGCTTAGTAGGCCATAGTCCCCAAGTAACAAGTATCTTCAAGCCACCCAGCACCCTTTTAAGTTTCTGGGTTCATGACAATAAATTGTCCAGGCAAGGGGGGCAATATTCTCCAGTATCCAGCAATATCTTCTGGGGTATTAGTTTTTCTTAAACCCACCTTCTTAGTATGATGATGGCCACAGGTATACAAATAGGTTCTGGATCATACACCAACTGTACTTCACCACCAATCCCTTATAATCTAGTTCTGATCCTTACACTAAATATAAGTTCTGAACAAATCAACTTCTTATTCTGGGTCAGGATGCTCTCACATCAGCTGTCTATTTCCAGGAGATTAGTGAGTTTCAATCCACACGTTAACTGTAGGCTACTTCCCAAGTATTTATCAGATCTTGATCTCCACAGGAAAACAATCCCAATCATTCAAGGTCCAAGAAAGGAACCAGAATTCCAAGGCACACCTGACAGAAATGAAGTGACCTATTTTCTATCCCTTTTATTATGACTGGAATAAATACAAGTTTTACTATAAAAGTATAAATGTATAGAACACTGGCAATATGTCACAATTATAACAGGAAAACTCTGGAAAACAAATAATAATTAGTGAGGTTCAGCAGAAAAACAAAGGAAAGTAAGTGGGAGACAAGCGCAGAAAATGGCTTAAAGTATGTGAAACTATCCCAGCCCAGCTACACTCCAAACTTGACCCTGTGGCCAGATTTCTAAGTAAAAGGTTAGATACTAATCTTTTTGGTTTACAAGCCTGATTGCAGTGGCAGTCCTGGAGTGACCAGTGGTAGCTGACACAACCCCAATGGACTTGGTAGGTCCAACTAGGTTGGATCCACAATGCCAACAGGATATATCTGGACTAGTTGAGCTAGCTGGTAGATTCCCCCCTGGTCCCAACTGGTCCCAACTGGTTGCCTGGACAACACAAAATTATTAGTTACATGCACAGTAGGGTGTTTCACTCATACAGAGGAAAATATCAAAGGTCAATATTTTTCTCCACTTTGCTTGTGCTTTTATTCCTTTTCATGTAAGAAAGATGTGCACCAATTTTGAAAATGATTAAGTGATATTTAGGGGTCGCACACATTTGAACCTTTTTATAATAAACAATTTTCTTCAGTGTTAAGAAAAAATTCTCCTTTTGAACCACGGAAAATGAAAAACTCTAATAATAAAATTGGAAAATTCAAATAAATTTTTGAATTGGTACAAGGACGTTCCCACCTTGGTTCTTTTCGGCACCTCCTTTAGATGATGTTCAACAATCCACAACAATTGTTTTTGCTTCTCATCCTTGACTGATTCATTGAATTGCTTGATTAATGCAATTCCCCTCTCCGCTGTGTCATTTATGACTTTCAGCGTGTTGACTGACTCTCAAGCCATCATTTTTGGTGTACTCCTCTACATTGTTGACATCCCCGATGCTGAAGTTGTTGAAGAATGTCTTCATCCTTTGAGTGATGAAGTTGCTCAGATCCTTGCCTTCAAAAGTCAGGTTTTTCCACTAATCATTCGAGTTCCTTCCTCGATGCAGGTTTGTTCAAGGCCTGGAACATCTTTTCTTTCTCACTTGGCGATATCTATTCATCAAGGAAAGCCAAGCTGACTAGTCTCTGAGAGATACCATAGATGCCTTTTGGCAACTCTCAAGGCAGCCTGGCCCAGGTCCTTGCTCGGATATGAAATCAACAGTTGAATCATGTCTAGGTCATTTTTCTGGGCCCACCTACTGACCACTGCCTTGTGCCAGAACTGGACATAAATGAAACGCATAAAAAGGGCCACGTCGTGCAATCCCTTCACCTCTCGGTTGGTGAGTTCCAGTTGCTCCCAGAACAAAGCCATTTTCAGCACATAGATAGCTTTTGCCATCCACCTGGCTTGATGATGGGCTCCTGGAGTCCTGAAGGAGAACTCAGCTCCACCCCAGCCTCCAAGGAAAAGGAGCGACAGCTTGAGGAGTTCCTCATACTCTTCTCTCGGGTGACATGAACTTTCAATGACTCCACAAAGATAACTCACCATCCTGATTCATTCATCTTCCAAGTACCTAGTCGCTGGCTCTTCTTCATCGATCGTGGTTTTGAAATAATTTTTGTTAATAAAGTCCCAACACTGCTGAAATCATCGAAACAACAGGATTTCAGGACCACTTGTTGGCCCCAGGGACTTATGAAAGACCTCCTTCAAAATGAGTTCATAAATGTGGTGATGGCAAGGCAACCACAAGAGCGACTGACCAAGGAATTGTTCAGTCCTGATACATGCCCCTTGCAAAGTCCAGTATTGGACGCCGTAGTGGCAAATGAGAGGCCAATGATGCGGTCCTGAATTCCAAATTGTTGCAGCTCCTGGATAATGGCTCGAGCCATTTGTTCAGTACCATCCTGGGCAACAGGCACACCAAGAAGATGCTTGAACTCCTTCCCTGTTACCACAACAGCTACTCTGTCTTCCAAGCTTCTAGAGCTTCCGCCAGTAGCTTGGGGTAGTAGCTTGCTGTCCCAGTGCAGAACTAAGAGAGGTGGATCTTTGAAGATTGACGACTCAAGTCATTTGGCCATTTTCTCTCGATACTTGGCACATGCTTGATGAACAGTTGATGGCGAAATAATAATCTGCAATATATCTCGTCTGAGACTTTTAGCAGTTGCAATGAAGGAAGTGCTTACTTGTTGAATAGAGAGTTGTTCTCTATCCCAAGTAGCCATGAGTGTTGGATCAAGTGTGTTCTTGGAACAATGAGGTGACTTTGAGGCCAATGGAGCAGCAAAATCTTCGTCATCATCTGTTGTCACTGTTGAGCTAGAGGATGTGCTATCCAGCTTCATTTTCTCGGAGATCTTTTCAGCTTCTTCAGCATGCTTTCATTTTCGAAGTTCAAGTTTCTTAGCTGCTGCTTCTTTCCGTTTGACAACCATGGTGTGTTTCCTGTCCACCCCAGCCATTGAAGAACTCATTCTGTCCTCCCTCTGGGAGGACAAGAAAACCTTGTCCTCATCCAGAACTGAACTCATGCTCATCACACCTTGACAAGCGATGTCAAAAAGGTCAGCAAGGTCTCCCTTCCACACCTGATGCTTCATAATGGCTTTGTCTGTCTCTCTCGACTTCTCCTCCTTTAAGTTTTGGTACTCTTTGTACAGCTTTAGTATAGCAGCTCTAATGTTCTCCTCTGTCTTTACAGGGATATTCGCCTTCTAAACTTCTTGAAGCTTGATACTTGTAGACCTGATGGCAAGGGGGATTGTTTCCTTCAGCTCCAGGTGATGGTACATAAAGCAGAGGAGGACTTGCTCCCAGGATGGCAATCTTGCTCCTAAGAGCTCTTCGAGTGGAGTCTTTTCAATCAGCCAGATCACCTTTCTTTCCATTTTCAACACTTTTTGCACCTGTTAAAGAAAAGAAAACTACAGTATATTGGAAGTTGGGACATTCTTGAGATTTGGTTACAAAGGGCTAAGGTATCAGAGGTGACATAAGTGTGCAACCTCTAAATGGTGTTGAATTTGCTTCAAATTTGATACATATGCTTTACAGATCATAAGGTGTATGGGGAAGTGCAAAGTGTATTGAAATTCACAACTTGATAGAAGTGGAATACCCTAATGCACAGGGTACAATCAATCAATAATAATGAATTAACAGATAATTAATAAACAAACTGGAACCACAACTTCTCAATTAAGCACTGGAAAGAATACATTACTCAGAATAAATACAAATAATGTTAAGAAATAAAAGTAGTACATATAAATAACATTGACAAACATATCCTATGTTATTTGATCAACCTGTAAGCAGTGCCAAAACCAAGCATGGGCAACAAGCACATCTCTGGAATAAGGTGACTGGTATCCTATATTGATAATAATGGGCTCTATAGCTAGTTGCAAGAGTGAATCACAAAAGCACAGGATTGGGTCAACAGAAATCCAAGCAAGCACTGCAAACTGGCAAGAACTAACTATAAGTCAGGTGTCTAATTCTAAGCAGGCTAAATATATAACACATGCCCATACTTATGTACAATTTGAATACATACCAATCATTATCTAACAATTATCTTAATCATTAACAACACTCTGGACAATTGCAAAGTCTAGTAAACTGATAAAGAATCATAATACCTGTAACAAATAAAATACCTTAATAGGCTTTCCAACAGTAATTTATGCTGTATCTTCCAGAAGTGAATGGGGTCCAGAGCACTTATTGCTAAATACTTGATAACTAAACACTTTTAATGTTTAACTAGACTTCTGTGGGGAGAGAGAAAAACTTGAAAATTCTTAGATTTAAACAATATTTGACTAACAAAACTCCAGAGAATCGGATGAAGCTTGAAAACCCTTGCAATAACCAATTCCCTACTGGATTGGTTAAAAGAATGAACAGGAAAACTTAACAAATTACTGGGAGGGATACTGAGAAAAATACAAGGGATTGGCCCACAGCAAATACTAAAATGGGACCAAAGGACAGATGGGCCATTAATAAGTGAACCTGGGACCCTAGTCAAGCCTATTGCTTGAATGTGGGGTTTTGGGAGAACTTCACAACCCCCGCAGTAGCAATAAGCATCTGATTGGTTGAGTGTGTGATTGTTATTTGTAAATATTAAGTGATAAATGGCAAAAAGAAAGAGAGATAATGACTACTGTAACTTTAAAAGGGAGTGGACAGATCTTTATGAGTTTGTGGAAAGGTCTGAATGTCCATATTGCCTCATTTATAATGAGAGACTATCATCAAACAGAAAATCAAATTTAGAGCAACATTTTACAACCAAACATGCAACATTTGCCACAAAATATTCTGAAGATGATGCACAAAAAAAGGCTTGTGAGTAGTTGCAGCAAAAAATGAGTAGTGAAATAAGTATCCTTTCAGACATGGTTAAAACCAGGTGGGAGCTTCAACTCAGCAAGTTTTACTGGCTCATTCAGCATTATTCAAGAAGGGAAGCCATTCACTGACAGGGGCTATGTGAAGAACTGCATGCTACAAATTGGTAAAGAACTGTTTGACAAATTTCTCAACAAGACCAAAATATTACAAAAAATAAAAGATCTGCCATTATTGGCAAAAACTGTTCATGACAGAGCATTGAAAATGGCTCATCATATTGAGAAGGAACAAATGCTACATTTGAGTACAGCTGCATATTTTTCATTTTCCCTCGATGAGACAACCAACATATGTGACATTAATCAATTGTGCATTATGGGATATATTTGTGGAAACTCAGTGCTCAAAGAAATGCTGGTGAATATTACCAATGAAAAACCAAACGAGGGGAGAAGACATCCTTGAGACTATGATGAATTTTGTGTATGAGAAGGAAATACGGATTGACAATCTTGTGTTGGTGTGTACAGATGGTGTACCCTCAATGGTCTGCAAATACAAGGGGTTCCTAACTCCTTTTGCAGAAAAGCTAAACCAACCCTTTTGACTTTCCATTATATTGCATATCAGGAAGCAGTGTGCACAATCTTGTGGAACTGAAGTAGGTGGTGTTATGGAACTGGTTGTTCGTATCATGAATTTTATTTTTGCACAGGCCCTACATCACTGCCATTTTAAGTCTTTGCTGGAAGAGGTAAATTCTGAGTACTGTAATCTAATAATGCAAAGCAACGTTTGCTGGCTTTCTCTTGGCAGTCTTATTGTGTTTTGCCACCTGCATTAATGAGATTAAAGAATTTCTGAATTCTCAAAAGGAGTCACACCCTGAGCTCTTGGACTCTGATTGGTTACTTAAATTTTACTATCTCATCGACATCACTGGTCATGCCTGAATTATGACATTTTTATTTTTAAAATTTTTTTCCTTTTCAAGCCAAAATAACCTCTAATATTCAGATCATAAGACTCAAACAGTCAGCATTAAAGGTTTAAAATAACTTATGATCCATTACATTAAAAGTATTCAGAAATTATGAAATTATAAATACCATATTGTACATACTGTAATTAACTGGTTTGACCCTATAATATTAAGGTTTAGACAGCATACTAAAAATCTTCCTTTCCAGGAATCTTTAGCCAGAAATTTGTCAGAATGTAGACTTTGGATAGGAAACTTGGATTCTAAGCTTAGAGAGTAAGTAAAATCATTTGTACAATGTGTTAATAGTTAGTAATAAATAAAAATGGAGTATAGCTACTGTACTGCTGTAGATTTACCTTATGGGCCTAGGTCTCTATTTAATATAGGCACTGATTAGTGTATAAGTTTTTATTATTATTATTATTATTTTTTTACTGTTGCTAATTCTCTGTATTATAAATTGGCAGGAGGGTTACCTTCTCACTTTGGTCATTCTCATTTCAATTTTTGTCCATGAAGAATAAAGCTAAAATTGGGAATTAGGTTAGGAGGCTTTTCATAGAAAATACCCTTTGGAACCTACATTGCACCATAGCTATCTTTTTGCCCTTTCCCAAATGAGGAATTCTTATTTTCCAACCACCAAATGGGATGGGATTGGTGCCATGTGGAAAGTAATCCCAAAGACTCTTACTGTTTGTAATTTGAAATTTGTCTTCCACGCACTTTGACATCCTTATTTAACTTGACATTTTAAATAGTCTAACTTCCGTAAAAACAATTTCTGGCTACACCATCTTCAGTGGTGATTGACTAAAGAAAACAATATCAAAGTTTGCGTTAAAGCAACATGATTATAAGGAACATTCTACGTAAGTAAAGAGAGAAACTTTTTTTTGCATTTTATGCACTAATATTTATGAGCAGCAGCTTTGGTCAGATTATGAACAAGTTGTCCGAACCCTAAATTTGTGTTAAAACAGATTCTTCAGAATATTCCATAAGTTACTGCCAAGATGCTCAACTTCACAAATGTTTACTAACTACAATCTCTCAAGCCTCCTGGTGATAACTAGATACGTTCAATACAGTCCAATGCAAAGGATTCAAACTCAGAAACTGCGCTTCCAATTAAAACAGTGAGGTTAAGCAATGTTGGAACTGTTCAGTAGTTGGGTGAGTGACCATCCTCCGCATTCAGATGATGTAGCAGCAACCTATAAATCAGATCCCATGTAAAGCTGTTGATACCCACATTCACATAACCTTTGTCATTACAAAGAGGTTAAACGACTCCAAACTTATTATTATTATTATTATTATTATTATTCATTAGTTCTGCCACATATCTTCTAAAATATGAAAATTATAATATAAAAAACTATTTGTCTGCAGCTCCACTTAACTGATATTTAGTTATATCCCTGCCAAATAAATGTGGAGGGGCCATACTAAATTGCACTCGTCTGTCTGTCTCACCATCTATTCATTTATCCATACAAAATGTTTTCAGCATAAGTATACTTAAGAGTAAAGAACAGTCATTACAAAAAGTTTATTTGAAAATGTGACCTGTCCAGTATAATCGGTTCTTGCGTAGAAATACGAGTTACTCGCAGTATGTATATAGAAGATTTTATGGCATATTTTGCTTACTTTGTAACCCTTTTTTATAGTGTAATAATTACCATTTATTACACCATCACAAAAAATGTTATAAGCGCATGAAATAGTTTGTATTATGTGAGAAGCTTTTTTTTTTTGTGCGGGAAGGAGGGGCCAAGGGTGTGAATGCCCACAAAAAAAACACCCCATAGAAGAAGAAGAGCAAAAATCAAGACCCAAAGTTTTTGAGATGCCTGGACACTGTGTTTGAAAAATTGGAGGTCATAGACAGGGAAAGCTGGATTGAGGGAGGTTGTTCCAGAGTTCGCTGGTTGAGTAGATGAAAGATTGAGAATACTGATTAACTCTTGGCAACAATAGAGAGTTGGACAGAAAAGGAATGAGTGTGTCAGTACATATATATATATATATATATATATATATATATATATATATATATATGTGGTCCAAAATATATATATATATATGTGAACAATAAAATTTTTGTAGCATATTCATACTTTGGAGTAAAATACTTTAAAATGCAAAAGTACAGTTTTGAAACAGTTTCACTAGAAATGAAATTTCTAAAAAGCATAAAAAATTAATTAGTAGTGATTGCATTTTGGTTTTTAAAATTTTGTCACCAAAATGAATAAAATATTCAATGAAAAAACAGATTACCATACCAATTAGTATTTTTTTGTTTTGTAAAAATCTTGTTTGTAGGTTAACTTTTTCCAGAACTGTACCATTCTAATTACTGTATTACTGTTACATATAATTTCATAATTTGTAGCCAGGTAATTTTTTTCTTGTGCATTTTTCTGCAATTTAAGCAGTTGTTATAAACAATAAATTTTTTTATTCATCAGTAAGTTTTGGGATCAGACTGTGTATTCCAGTGGTGGCAAACCTTTTTTGCTGGCAGGTCATTTTTGTTACTTTTGATTTAAAAAAAAAAATGAAATTGGGTGACTAATTTATTTACTATGTTTAGTGAGAAACTTGTTGGATTTTAGCTGCTAATGTTTTAATACAAGGTTTATATCTATTTTTTTTTAATTTCACATATGCAGCACTCATATCTGTGCCAAGGTGATTCCTAGTGGTGGATTTGACAAAATTCATAGAGGAAAACAACTGTTCACATGAATAAGATAACCAAACATTGTTAGCAGATTTGATGCTAGCTTTTCCATTGATGCAAAAGAATTTGGTAGAGAGTTCCATTCTGCAAGAATAAGATTCTCTACTCTTTCTATTGATTGTTGTTCTCTGGTTACACCCAAAATTGACAACTCCAATTCCTTTTCTTGTAACTTCAGATTAAGATCAATAAATTCAGTCTTCCATACTGCACTTTCTTGGAACTCAACTAATTCCATTTCTAAATTGCCAATGTAAAGCCAATGAAAAGCTGATAACTGAAGATCTTCAAATTGAATAGTATGGGCCATATGTTTAAAAATGTTTCAATGTGTATCAGCTGTTTATTTCGGTGGGAGAATAAAATAATTTTAAAACTGTAAGGCAGAAAATATTAAAAATTAGTCATATTTTATTTAAATAAGAGCTTGTGGGTCACTAAAAACTGTCTCATGTGTCAGTGGTTTGCCATCACTGGTGTATTGCATAGTTTGAAAGCCTTGTTACATTATTGCAACTGCAGTGTATGTGTTCAGTCAGTGAACCCATCTTGATGGCTTTTAATTATTTTTTAGCCAATAAAGCATAAAATTTGCTTGTTAATGGCAGTTCTTTGCTATGTAAATATATGAAGGCATTATCATCCCATTTGTCTGAATTGTATAAGGGGCATGTATATGGATGCATATTTATAGATGCATATTTATAGATATACATGCATGTACCTGCATAGCCCTATTTGTATGCATCTATGTGTGTGTGTGTACAGGGTGGCGCAAAAGTCGTGCATCATAGGAATTTTCGGTGTTGATTATATTATATTTTTTTTCTTTTAGGTAGGGGATGACTACGAAATTAACAATAGATGAGAGGGTGAGCCTGGTTTTAATGCATGGAATACCAGGTACTGAAAAATGATGAATTGGTACATAATTCAAGTTCTGTACCGATTCATCAATTTGTTGTACCTAGTATTCCATACATTAAAACCAAGCTCACCCTCTCATCTATTGTTAATTTTGCAGCCATCCCCTATCTAAAAGAAAAAATAATATAGTCAACACTCAAAATTAATGATTCACGACTTTTGCTTCACCCTGTATATACAGTAAAACTTTTGTTATCCGGCAAGCTCAGGGGGATTAGGCCATTCCAGTTGTCTAAATTTTCGTTATCTGAGTGTACCATTAACCTAGGGAAAACCAATGGACAATAATAGTAAAACTCAAATTTTGGCTATACTGCACTGTACAGTGTACACCAATGTAAACTATATTGTAATTAACATAAACACTATGCTAAGTATGTATGGGACAATTGAAACAAGTAAAATTTATCCTTATTTTATTAAAAATGTTAAGGATGTTCTAGATTTTTCCGGATGGCATCAGAAAGCTTCCTGGTTTCTAGATTGGTGAATTGTATTGGCCTAATATGAAATTTGCCAGTTTCTCAAGTTCTCTGGATAGTTGATTGCCGGATAGCACAGGTTTTACTGTGTGTGTGTGTGTATATATATATATATATATATATATATATATATATATATATATGTGTGTGTGTGTGTGTGTATATATATATATATATATATATATATATATATATATATATATATATATATATATATATATATATATATATATATATATGTGTGTGTGTGTGTGTGTGTGTGTATATGTATATATATTAGGGTGTCCCAGCCTCACATGTGAAAATAAAAATTTGCAAGAGTCAAATCGCACACCCCTTTAATTAATTACACTTGAAGAAAGGAAAAAATGGGCGAAATTTCATTGGCCTATTAGGAGGGGAAGGCTCCCCTCATTGACCTTGTTTATTCGACCCTATATGAGCAAACGTAAATGCTCAGCATTAATCATTCTAGAATGGAAGAATGAAATGTAAATTCTTTCTAATGACTAAATTAAAGGAAATGGAAATTCTTCCTAATGGCACATTTCATTTCGGGGGACAGAGGATCTTTTTGTCTGCTGAGGGGAACTGCTGGCGGTGGTATTCAACAACTTGGTACACGAGCTGCCGTTCCTCCTCATTTTTTGTCAGGCCCTCATTGAAATCTTCCGCCCGTTCTGCCGCGTCGTTCACAGACTTCAACGATGGTGCACATCCTTCGAGATCTTTGGGGGTTTTTGGAACCAGCAGCTTCAGGCAATGAAAAAGGTTTTGAGTCCTTTTCGTGACCAAGGTGCTCAAATCCGACCATCTCACGGTCAAGACACTCTTTCCCTCCAGCCGACACAGATCTTTTGGGTTTTTGGTCTTCTTGTGCAGGTTTTGGAGCATGGCCGTCTTCTCTGCATTGGTGGTTTTGGAGGAGAACATAGCGAGTCCAGCTAAATCTTCTTAGGTACCAGAGGTGGCCCCGGAATTTCGTCAATGCGGCGGTACCTACATCATGATCCACTGCCTTGTACCGCTCTAGGTCCTCCAACAGCTCCAGGTCATTGACGGGTGCGTCCGCCATCAATGGAGCCTCAAACCACCTCTGGAGGTAGATGGTGATGGCAAAGACGTTTATCCTGCGTAGTGACTGGACCTCGTGAGTGGTCAGGTGGAATTGGCTTCGGAAGATGAACATCTTAAGACAGTAAATGCCTTTGGCCATCCACCTGGCCCGGTGGTATGCTCCAGGACGATTGTACTGGAGATCTCGTTTGCCATGACCATCGAGGAAGACCAGAGCGAGGATCAGGAACTCGCGGTAATCGTCTCTTGGGTGGCCAACTTCAAGCTGGTCTTCAATGAAGTGGACAATCTGCTCTTTTTTCAATGCCACCCATTCCGAAAGGATGTCGCTTGGGCCATCGCCGTTGAATGGAGAAGCCTGCTTCTGGTCGATGAACTCCCATTGGGATTTGAAGTGAGCGAACAGCGCAATTTTGGGGCCAGAAGACCTGAAGAACAGGTCTGAGGTGATTACCAATTCCATCATGTGGTGTCTGCAAGCCAGGAAAAGAACGTGGCGGTCCATTTGGTCCTGGATAATCATACAAGCACCGCTGTGAATACTGTACTGGTATTCGCCGCTGTTGTGTTGAAGCAGAGACCGGCAATCCATGGTTGATCTTGCAGCCAATCGTCCAGCACCTTCAGAACAGCTCCAGCCATCCGCTGTCCCGTGCTGTCAGGGATTTTTGGGATCGCCAACAACTTCTCAAGATTCTTCCTACTGACCAGCACTGGTATGCGATCCGATTTCCCTCCATCCGAATCAGGGAGGAGTTTGCCATCAAAGTGGATGACAAGCGGTGTATCAGGATTGAACTTGGTCTTGATTCTGGCTGCCAAGTTCTTCCTGGACTTCTGCCATGAATGGTGAAGACTTGATTTGGACAAGGTGACCAAGGATAACTCAACTCCCGCGGCAGCGAGTGCTGGAACCACAATGTGCATCGCTTGGCGTACTGAGGTTCCAGTTCGATCCAGGGCTGCAGCAAAATTGGGATATTGGATGATCCTCCTTGCCGACACTTGGCCGTCCTTGGGAGTGGATCGAGGAGCCGAAGGACCAGGAGAGGAATATTGGACATCATCATTGGATGCTTCGGCCATGGACTCCGAAGAAGAAGAAGACCCACTTTTCACCGTTCCTTTTGCTTGCAGTGAGTCCATCTCTTCGCAGCTTTTCTTCTTCCTCTTCTCTTCAGCTGCTCGGCGTTTCTCCCGCTCCGCTGCCCTGCGAGCAAACTCCAGGTCCTCTCCTCCGATGTACATCTTCCACACGGTTCGCTGGTCATTCAGAAAGTCTCGATCTTCGGGGACTTTGATGAGTTTCATGGCATTGGCATGACCTGTTTCGAACAGTGTATTCAGGTTGGCTTGGAATCCCTTTTCCCGCTCCAGTTGCTTCTCTCCCCCATGGTTTCAGTTTCTGGCAACCTTCTCGTAGTCCGTGGAGAGGGCCTTGATCCTCTCAATGCACTTGGGCTTGTGGGAGGTCGGAATAGATGCCCGAGCCCACACCGCCATAACCTCATCAGCTACCACATTGGCAGCTTCCGCCGTGGACGTTTTTTTCTTCAGAGTGAAGAACAACAGATGTTGAAGAACATCTCCCACTGTCGGGAGTTGACACAGTGTTTCCAGGGGTTCATTTCGCAACACCCCCACCAACCACACAGTCTCCTACTTTCTTGTATCCATAACCTGAAAAGAAATATGCTACAATTAGTATAAGGTAGAGAGTAGCCGTTCAGCAATAGTAACACATGGTTTGAGGGGACCCTTAAAATTAAAGAACACGAATGAAATTCATCTTGCTGGCATGTTTTCACGAGTGGAAGAAATTAGGGGGGTGCGCATGACAAACTTCAGGAACAAAAAAAATTGGGACACACTAATATATATATATATATATATATATATATATATATATATATTAGGGTGTGACAGTTGCCCCAACTTTGTCCTACAATGCTGTTCAAAATTTTGGTGTTGCATATTGACATAAAAAATACCCACGTGCAATTTTTTGAAGATTCATGCATATTCGAGTGAGCACCAGCAATTTGAAAAATAGCAATTTTGCTTATACGCATATGCGCCTATACAGTATATGAGATTACACAACCATCATAAGGGATATTAACACAAATCATTTGCCTGTCTTAATTAAAAGCTGTTATCACTAACACAAAAAAGTTAATCATTCTTATTCTCTCATGGTACATTAAGGGGTTTTATCATATATTCACAAGGTATTATTTCTCTAAAGCAAGAAACCATGATTTCTGTTCGGAAACAGATGATTGTTTGCGCTGATTAGGAACGTGGAGTCTGTCATTTTCAACTACTTGAAGGACTTCTTGAAAGCGCTCCTCATCCCTGGCAACATTAAGAAAGTCATGGCAAAGTTTTACACCATGCTCTGCAGCCTCATTGATGACCTGAAGCTTGTCCACAACCCGTTTCATGTTCAGGTAGTTGTCATGATCCGCCCATTCACTGGCTGGACTGTGGAGAAACTGATAGGGCATGCCTAAAATGGTGAAGAACCGGCTTGAGTCAGGCCCAATTAGGTCCACCAGGGCAGTGCCACTTTCTGGGACAGGGGGAAGATATGGCTTTCCATAGCCCCCATGATTGAGCCCCACTCTCTTAGTAACTTCAGTGCCTTCATGGCAAAGAAGGGCCTTCCTCATCTCCTCTTTTGTCCTTTCTTGTACTTGGGACGAGAACAAAGCCAGTGGGGCCAACTCCTCAGTTAGGTACCAAGTGTGTGTACCGAGTGCCACACGTGCTTTGTCAACTATTGTGGCATCATATGGGGCAAATTCAGCCAAGGTTTCGACCAAATTCAAGTAATTCAGTGGCGCACTTGCTGGAACGGGGCAAACAATCCACAATGGGACAAACAGCGACTGTGAACACAGCAAACCGTTCTAACTTGCTGATTTGACTTTGTCACAACCTCAGCTTTGGGAAACTGCTCTTTGATCTAGCCTGACAAAAGAACAATCTTGAGGGTATAGAGCAGTTTAGCCATCCACCTTGCTTTGTGAAGTGTGCCGGGGTAGACCATTGTGAAGTTCACTGGCTCGGATCCTTTAGTTACAAGCAGCAGACAAAGCTCTACCAACTCCTTGTAGTCGCCACGTATAAATGGTTGGGCTAGAGATTCACGGAAGAAGTCAGCCATCTCCTGCTGGCACTCCTCAAACACTCCAGGCATTGCGGGGTAGTAGTATTTCTTTTTTTCATTGTACGCCAGTTGAGAGAAATGGTTCTTGAACCTAGAAATGCAATTATTGGGATTATTGTATTTCGTACTAATCTATAATATTGTTTTAGGGGTATTAAGTAGTGATGGGACGATTAATCGGAATCGAGAATCGGAAGAATCGAGCATTTTTCAGGAATCGGAATCGGAATTGAGAGAATTGTACCATGATAAATGATTCTTTAACTTTTAATTGAACCAGTTTTGCAATGTAAACTTTAAAATTTAAATGAAAGAGGATAACAAATTTTATTTTTATTGTATTGTAGCTATACATTAAAACATGTATATCCATGATGTGTAATCAAGAAGATTAAAATGAACTGTTACAACTTACAGTTGATTTTTATTTTTAAACCAATCTATTATAATTTATATTACCATACTCATAATGTAAATAGTTAATCTTACCAGAGTAAAATATGACAATTTCCAGAAAAACAAGTATAGAATTATATTTAAAAATATTGAGAATCGGAATCGGAATCGAGAATCGTATCGGAATCGAGACTTTTTAGTGGTATCGGAATCGGAATCGTTAAAAATTTTGGTATCGTCCCATCACTAGTATTAAGATTGATATGATCGATCATTTGCTTGGTGTTAGTATATCTTATAAGTCTAATAAAAGAAATTCCACTAAATTTGTTCATTAGATAATAATATTCCTTGTTATTTTGTAAAGCTTATGACTCACCTCTGGAAAAACATTATGTTTGGACTTGAAGAGCCCTCCACTTTCAAGCAATCCCAGCAAACACCTAGGATGACTTCGCCAACATGCCTGCGACAGGTGCACCAGAATACGGCACACTCTAATTCCTTTTGGAGGGAGACGCAAGCAGCTGTTTTTTGTCCTGAAAAAAAAATGTAATTGTAGTTTAAGGCCACCATTTCAGGCACGTGCTTTTTGCAGATTTCTGTTAAATCATTCACTGTATTTTGGTATTAATGTCGTGATAAATTCACGCTGATGTTTGAAATAGGTTTACCTGTATTGGATGAAGTTGTGTCGAAAACCATACCAATGACATTCTGTTCACACTCCCAATCGACCAGAAGTTGTTTGGTTGCTGTTGATATCAAGTCTCCTTGAACCAGGCCAGCTTTTTGAGTCAAATGCGGAAGAGGTGGGACTCCAAGAAGCTTTGTGCCATTGACACCAGACACAAGAATGGGCAGGTGGTCATCAGTGCCTTTGGAATCCAGCGTGTCGATAAGTTTACCATCCCAGTGCACCAGTACTTTGTCTGATGGTTGCCATTCATCCATGATTTTTAAACTTATTTCTGATACGATGGAAGCTCGGTATCGGTGGGCCGTCCTTGCATTTAGACTCAGCTTTGATGTATCTCCACCACATGCAGATACAAGGGAGTACACAATTGCACTCAGCTGGGTCGGCGAGATGTTGTTTCGAACACTGCATGAAACAAGTTCTGCCGACTTCAGAATATCATGGGGCACAAAAATTGAAACTCCCTCTTTCACTGTTCTCCGATGTTTTCTCTTTGGTTCAGCAGTGCTGGCCTCATCAATGTCATCATCCTCATCAGAGCTAATAGGTGAATCAATATCAGCCTGTACATTCTCAGCATGATCACATTGCTCTCTCTCTTGTCGCTTCTCTTCTCGCATCTGCCTTTTCTGTCGCTTCTGAACCTTTTCTGTGAGTACTTTGTTTACCCCAGAGTAGGTAGCTACTCTGTCACTTAGCATGCTTTTCATAAAGAGTATGTCAGTATCGATGGCATCTTGTTCGGCCTGAGTTTTCCCCTTTTTCGCAGCCACCATGTCTTTCAACACTGTGTTCTTATAAAATTTCATTATCAGGCTCAATTCTGATTTAAACTTCATAATTCCAGGATCATCAGCCCATCTTCTATCCTCATTCTTTTTCATAAGCATCATGTAGTCTTTGTCATAGTAAGTTTTAATCACTCGGCCAATATTGTTCCTGCCTGTAATGGTCGGGACATTCGCCTTCTGGTAATGCAAAAGCACATTGTCAATGGTAGCAGATAAAGCCTGGTCCCAATGCATATCCCGAAGGTTTGCTAACAGACATAGTAAGACCTGCCTATTAGTTGGCAGTTTGCAGCCCTTTATTTCCTTTTCTTCTTCTCGGGGTACGGTGCCCAATAACATTCTGACATACTCATCATCTTGCCGTGTATCCATGATTAAATTCTCTATTCACAATATCAAATCACTGTCAAGGGAAAAGAAAAGAGCATCATTAAAATTAAATGCAATAAAATAATACGTGGAAAATTTGTGGGTCAGCGTTCCAGACCCGGAAATGAAAATCTGATAAAATGTGCTATTTTCACACTTATTTATGAAATTCATAAGCTGAAATAGCAATACTTGCTGGTACGACGGTGCTAGCTCAAACATGCACCAATCTCCAAGAAAATTTACAGGGGTGTTTCCTAGATAAATACACAACACTAAAACTTTGAACAGCATTGTAAGACCATTTTTTGATTTTTGGAGGGCAACGGTCACACCCTAATATATATGCGTGTATGTATGCTTCCTGTACACCATCAACTCGTATAAAAACAATAAGAAGTTGTAATATTAATATCTACGATGCTACATATGCTTAAGAATGTATTAACACACATACTATCAACCTTTCAAATGTTCTGTGTGATGATTCCTTATTTCATGAAAGTCAAGCTTGTTGCTCCTCCTCTTGTATATATAGATGTGTGTTGTTATATGTTACTCTCCTACACCTTTTGTATGTCTTATATATGTAGCGAAAAACAATGAAATTATTATTATTAGTATCATCTATGATATGGAGATGATTTTTCTACCAATAAAATTTAAAAAAAAAATTATTCAGAAAAAGAATACAAGTTACATAAAGTTTTAAAATATTTTTCTGTGCAATTTAGATAAATATTTGATACAGCAGTATTCACATTATTCTAAACTGAATATGCCATTGGAAGCATGAAAGCTTTTTACATAAGAGAAGTGAAAATGGCTAGTAGTAGTAGTAACAAATATATCTAATATTCATGATGATGATAAGAATAAGCAAAAAGTAAAAATTTATCAAGTAATGTTTGATTATTTTACACGATTTTAAATAAAATGATGATGCGTATGTAGTAGAAAATAATAATAATAATAATGGAAAAGAAATTATATTATATACAGTATATATGTACATTGTACAGGTTTTGTTTTAAGGCTGGCATTATGTAGACCAAGCTGAAATGTGTGGAGGCATGTAGGTTCATTCCATTGTTGCCTGATACTCTACTATTTTTCATTTAACCCTGGATAGGAATTCACAGGTCCCACAGACCCAATACACAGTGCATTTCTGACTCATGGTTACCTATTAAGAGTTAATAGGTTTTATTGCCTACTTTGATTTAACATTGCAGTATTGATGTTTTTCCATAATTGTTTTGGAATTACAAAATGTTATAGGGTCAATCTTCAAATTTATGAGAATATTTTGTCCACACAAAACATCTTTGTGTGTGTATATATATATATATATATATACACAGTAGTGTGGACCAAAAAAATGAAGGTTTAAAAATCTTTGTTCCACATGAGTAATGTTATTCCTTTTGCTTACCTTAATCAAATTACAAAATTTGAAACCTCTACGTCAAGTTTTAGGGGTCCAGAGAAAATTGCACTTTTCCTTTTAATGCTGAAAAAATTAGTTTTTCCTCATTTTCATAAGTTCTGCTTTATTTTTTGTTGGAAATTCTTTACGATTCTTGAAAACTGTTTTGAGCAGGTATTGTTTGTCCTCTTCTTTAGTTGTCACTGCTTGATTAAATTTTTCAATCAATGCAACACCCCGCTCAGCTGTGTCATTTGTCACTCTAAGGGCACGAACTCTAGCACAGCCTCTTTGGTACTCAGATCTATTCCCCATGTTGATGCAGAATTTTCAGTGAAGAGAGAATTGAGATGTAGAGCATCAAAAAGAGATTTAGTCCTTGAAGTAACAAAATCAGAAATCCTTTTTTCTTTAAAAGAAGCTAGGGTTACCTTTGCTTCTAAACGTTTCAGTCCCTTATTTCTTGGAGGCATTTTGATATTATTTCGCATTTGCTCCTTTTCTTCAAGGGATATGCTTTTGTCAAAGAAGCTTAATCCAACAAGTGTTTCTGAGAGGTACCACAGATGTCGTTTAATGGCATTTTGGGCTTGCTTGATAACACTTGATATCAAAGAATTTTCCTCCATTATTGCAAGATCTTGCAAAAATTTAAGATCAACATTTGGGGCTTCCTCTGGTTGAGAAGCTTTTGCCCAAGATTTTGCGTATACCAATGCAACAAATAAACAAATTTCTGTTATTGCATCAAGTTCTTTTTTAGTCATCTTAAATTGATTTTGGAGAAGAAAAAGCTTAAATGCATAAATTCCTTTTGCCATCCATCTTGCATGATGGTACGCTCCAGGTCTCTTCAAGGGAGTATTAGAAATGCTTTCTTCTCCAAAAAACAAGAGAACAAGTTGAAAAAATTCTTTATAATCATCTCTCGGCTGTTTAGAGTTGAGTGCCTCCTTCATGATTAAGACTGTTTGATTTTTTAAATCTTGAACTCTCTCAATTATTCTGCAGCTTTGGAATCAACAGCAGTTTGATTTGAGAATGATCCATAAAATCCCATTGAGTTTGAATCTTTTGAAGATTGGAATATCAGTTCAGAGGAATGGCCCATAGAAGTCGGAAGACTTGAGATAGGACAATCTCATAAATATGGTGTCTGCAGGCTAAATATAAAAGCTCTTTTCCAAGTTCTTGTTCAATTTTAGTGCAAGCTCCAGCATGGATTCCGGTATTGGATGCTGTTGTGTCAAATGACAGCCCAATAATTCTCTGGGTCATATCATGTTCTTGCAGGAGAGAAATGCAAACACGAGCCATCTCTGTACCCGTGCCAGCAGTGACTTTAGGAATTCCCAGCAATTTCTCTTCACCATTCCCACTGACTAACACTGCAATCCTTTCCGTTCTTCCTTCGCCTGCAAGAAAAAGTTAAATATATAATTTATATATAATTTATATATATTTATTTTTAATATTTTATTTTATATATATTATTATATATTTAATATTTTATTTATATTTAATATATTATTATATAATATATAATTTTAAATTGAACTTGACTTATTTTAAATTGAACTTGACTTATTTTAAATTGAACTTGACTTATTTTAAATTGAACTTGACTTATTTTAAATTGAACTTGACTTATTTTAAATTGAACTTGACTTATTTTAAATTGAACTTGACTTATTTTAAATTGAACTTGACTTATTTTAAATTGAACTTGACTTATTTTAAATTGAACTTGACTTATTTTAAATTGAAGGTAAAATGGTGTAGATTGTGAAAACTAGCTTCAGACAGTGAAATGTAACCTAATTAAATAGAAATTTAGCTATCAAAATGTTTAATTAAAACCAACCAGATAATAACACATTGCCTAGGTGTGAAAACCAGACCCACAACTAAGTTTTTCACCTGAGAGATAAAATATAAATATGCTAAATTAATCAGACAAAAAAACTAACGATATCTCTGTGAGCATTTTTCCATCCCAATGAAGAACTAAAGGCTCTCCAGGACAAAATGCTTGCTCTTGATATTCTGTTGCTATTTCTTTGCGTAACTTTTGACGAGTTCGAAGCATAGTAGATTTTGACTGTAATGTTTTCCAAATTATGGCCCAAAGACAGCAACAACAGCATAAGACATAGCTGCATCTCGATTGGAAAGATTCATTCTATCATAGGCTGCTACATCATTTTTGTCAATAGGCTTTGACTTTTTAGGAGCCAACATTTTCTTTTTAAATTGCTCTTCAGAGGGACCTTGAAAATTCATTTCAAGGTTGTCGTCATTAGTTGATGGTGATGATGACGATGTGAAATCATCTCTATTGGCAGGCAAGAATGATCTTTTAGATCGCTTCTGCTCTTTGAGGGCTCTTTCACACTCTAATTCTTCACGATGAAGCCTTCTTTTCTCTCTCTCTGCAAGAATTTGGTCTACTGTACCCATGCTACTTTGTGTAGGATCTTCTTGCTGGCTTAAGTAGAAAAGCTTGTCTTCTTCATTTGACATCATCAAAAGGGCATTAGAGTGACCAATATCAAGAATTTCAGCCTTAATTTCATCTTTAAACATAGCTTCTTCAATACGGCATTTTTCCTCTGGCCTTTTTCTGTTTTTCATCAATTTATCATAACAGCTTATTAAAGAGTCAATCTTTCGGATGGCACTGTCTCTACGCATTGTGGGAATCCTGGCTTTCTCCCAGTAGGTCATCACTTCATCTAAGCAAAGATTAATGGATCTTCTTCGTCCCAATTTTTCCTCTTTTTGATGGAAGAAATATTTTTGCAAAACTTGCAGTTTTGTAGGTAAGCGGCAACAAAGTATATCTTTATATAAATGGCCAATGAGCCAAACTTTAGTTTTAGAACGAGTAGCCATTTTTAGTCTAAAAAATTAAATTTCTGAAGTAGTAAAATAAACCAGTTAAATTAGGAGACTAAAAGGTTCAAGCCAATTAGGCAAAGCCTTTAATTTAGAGTTGACCAATTAAGGATAATATATTTTATCCAAAATTTTTGTTTTCCTTATTAATAATTTTCTCTGAAATAATGATCTAAGATTGTTTTTGTACTCTATTAACACCAAAAATTTCTTAAATAAGAAGAAATTTTTTCATAAGTTGCAACTCAAGAGTTGAGTTGATCATTGATGTTCTAAGCGCGCCTATTCATTGGAAAATTTTTATAAGTCATTAAATCTCAGGACCCCTAAATATTCTCATATTTGACCAAAATTTTGCTGACATGTCTATCTGGTCCAAAGGAACAAGGGCATTAATGTGGAACAAGGATTTCTTCAACTTTATAATTTACCCCCCATTTTGGTCCACACTAATATACAGGGTGTACATAAAGTCAGGATCTATTTTTGTGAAGCACTTGGAAATTGTATGGAATTCAATCATAAAATGATAAAGTGGTAACATTTATTAAATAATTAAGAGTAGGATTCGATGTGACGCCCATCAGTATCCCTGCACAGCTCAAATCGTTCTGCAGCATTTCTAAACACATTCTGGAGCATTTGCGGGGTTATGTTATCTGCAGCAGTTCGTATACGTGTACGTAAGTTTTCAAGACTCGTAATCTTTGTCTGATAGACGTGCGATTTGATAAAGCCCCATGCAAAGAAATCTAAAGGTTAAATCTGGTGATCTTGCTGGCCAAGGTCTGTTGCTTCCGCGTCCGATCCAGCGATTTGGAAAACGTCCATTTAGATAATCCTGAACAATTTTGGCATAGTGACAAGGAGCACCATCATGTTGATAGACGACGGTACTAACAATCCTATCCCCGTCGTCTATCAACATGATAGTGCTCCTTGTCACTATGCCAAAATTGTTCAGGATTATCTAAATGGACGTTTTCCAAATCGCTGGATCGGACGCGGAAGCAACAGACTTTGGCCAGCGAGATCACCAGATTTAACCCCTTTAGATTTCTTTGCCATGGGGCTTTATCAAATCGCACGTCTATCAGATGAAGATTACGAGTCTTGAAAACTTGCGTATACGAACTGCTGCAGATAACATAACCCCGCAAATGCTCCAGAATGTGTTTAGAAATGCTGCGGAACGATTTGAGCTGTGCAGGGATACTGATGGGCATCACGTCGAATCCTACTCTTAATTATTTAATAAATGTTACTACCACTTCATCATTTTATGATTGAATTCCATATAATTTCCAAGTGCTTCACAAAAATAGATCCTGACTTTATGTACACCCTGTATATATAGTATATATATATATATATATATATGTGTGTGTGTGTGTGTATTATATATATATATATATATGTGTGTGTGTGTGTGTGTGTATATATATATATATATATGTATATATATATATATATATATATATATATATATATATATATATATATATATATAGGGTGAGTCAAAAGTCTCCATACATAGGCAAAATGATCTTTATTATGCAATCACTTGTAAGTCACAAAATATGCTCTATGTGGGCACCATTACACTGAATGCACATACAGATGCTACATTACTTACACATGTAGTAGAATATATGAAATACCATTTCTTGTAAAAGAAAATACCTTAATATAGTGGACATACTGTACTTTCTCAGAGTTGTATTATTTTCTAGAAATTGTCAAAAACTGAGGTGGACGTAGATTTTGAATGCCACTGTGTGTATATGTATACTGTATTATATTTTTTTTCAGAGCTTTTGATAATTCACTTATCATTGTAATAATAATAATCATCATTGAGCATGTAAATATATAACTGAAATGGAAATCATTTTAAATTTACCTTACTCTTGAAAATGAAAATTAATTTGCATATTTTTTGAATGGGAAAGGTAGCTACCATGTTCTTAGAAAAGGACTATTCTTTAAAGTAAGTATTATGAAACCTACAACATAATACTGAAGTATTAGTTAAGAAGTTTTGTTCAGAATTTTCTACCCTTAGATTAATATTAGATGCATCTTCACCATTGGGTGTACTATTTCATGGTTCAATGTTTAGTGTTCATCACTAATTTATAAGCAAGTCTATTGAAAGCAGAATTATGTGCAAAGCAAAATCAGTAATTTTATATTAGAAAATATTTTTGTTATAAACCAAATATGAATGACCTCCATTTCATAATTTGAAAATTTTAAACAAAAAGATTTTGTCCAAAAATAGCTTGCTAGCTAGCTAGCTCCTTTGAAAACTGATAAAATTAATTTTTAATTCAGGCATATTCTTACATTGATGATGATGATGATGAATTACTAAGGCTCTGCAAAGTAGAAGGTTTGTAATTAGACTGGTTGTACTTTTCATTATTAAAGTAAGACTTTCAAGAAACAAACATTAATCTCAAAACTTTCTTTTACCACAACTGGTATATGCTCCTAAAAATGGTGGAAAAATTTGGACCTTTGGCGGAATTTGATTTTCTCTACCATCGTTCTGGCCCTCAGAATGGCCAACCAAGGGGATATGCCTTTGTTACATACAAAATTCTTGGAGATGCCAAGAAGGCTCAAAGGACCATGGATGGATTGGAGATCTTAGGGCGAAAGCTGGCTGTTAAATGGGCACATGCCCAAGATGAGGTAAATAAACATTTTCTACCTGTTTTTTTTATAAAACTAGCATTTGTATGCATTTCAGTTAAGCTAATTGATCCACCCATTAGATTTGACTCAACTTTATATTATTAGAAAGTTTCATTGGTGTTAACATTCCAAAATATTCATTTCCTATGCATGCCAAATTAATTTATTTGGTATGATAAATCTTAAAATTTGTTTAGAACAGAAACATTCCTTCCAGTTGATATTACTAGAGTTAATTCCATATACTGGTGTTATAATAATTATTCAGTTATTCATGTGAAATAGCAGTCACTAGTTTCATTTCTTCATTGTTTGTATTTTATGTCCAAAGTGTCCACCTGACAGTCCTGATTTACTTTGATTTAAAAAACAAACTATAGGATATATCAAGGTGAATAATTGCCACACTTTCCAAAACTAATTAAAAATTGGTGGTTTCACTTAAATTCAGTGAACTTGGCACACACATGTTCACAGTGTCCTCCCTCTTATGAGTTTGGGCAGTGTAATTTCTTCCAACAGCTTCCTACGTTTCAACAAAAATTAAGTTTGTTTCAAGCTCAATCACTGCTCTGATTTTAGTGCTTCCAGTGCCTTTGAATTTTCTTTAAAGAAACTGCCTTTCAGACGTCTTCATAAGAAGTCACATGAATTAAGGTCAGGTAACAGAGGTGGCCATGCGAGAAGGGAGAGTACTTGTTAAACTGAATGTTGGACCAAAACTTTCATACAAATCCAAAAAATGACAGTTAATGCGTGAGGTCTTGTGCCATCTTGCTGAAACTAAACTCTGTCCATATCAGTGTCTTGGCTCATAAGAAACGGAATGAACCATTCTTGGAAGATTTTCCATGAACTCAGCTTCAACTATATATGACATACCTAAATCACAGTAGGTGCTGGAGTCGATTATCGGTTTTTTGTAGTTACATTTTCAGAAGAAAAAAGTTTGCCTACAAACAATTTCCAGAAAAAATAAACAATTACTAATTAATAATGATTAGGTTTTGTTCAAAATGTTATTATTATGACCAAAAAGAATAAAATATTGGAAGACTAACAGAATATTAATAATTAGTAATTTTTTTTTTTAATAGTTGTTTGTCAGGGAATTTTAAAAATAATCTGACCATCGAAGAACTGAATATAGGTCACCTCCCAGTTTTGTTGAATGTAATCCATATTGTATATAAGTCAGTGTTGCCTAATTGATTCACGAATTCATTGCATACTGTGCTGTTACTGCAACAATCCCCACACTTTGGACGAGTTGCACCATCATTACAAACGACATTCCAATTATTCTTGATGCATTGCGGCTCACTTTTGATAACATGCAGCATGGCGTTCATTTGTAATGGGGTTATGCATGGTTGGAGCTTAGTTCTGAGAAATTTCATTAAGTTTATACGGTCATTAAGGTACATTCAATGGGTTAGGCCTTATAATCATCCATTTTGTTTGGGTCACTTTAAGTTTTTTTTCAATTTTGTAGACCAAATATGTTGGAAAAACGAAACCTACTCCACCCATTCTTAGTATTTCTGCCAAAGAACTGCCCACAAACGACAATGTGAAAAAGATGAGGTGAGGACTTTTCTTTTGATTTTAAGATCTACACTCGTTCTACAGTACGTTCATAGGTTATGGGGTACAGTGTTTAGCATTTTATTGTACAATACATTGGCATATTTGTTATCCCCTCGTGTAGAACATTAGTCAGTTTTTTTTTTTTTTTTTACAGCTATTCACACCATTTTTTCATTGTAGTAGTTAACTGCTCTATTATCTAACAAAATGAGTGGGAATATGAAAATTATCTCTAACTTATGTATACACACACACGCAGATGAAAAAGAAAGCTTCTGGTGTGAGAGCTTGATAATGTGATCAGAAGGGTGCCTGATTACTACAAACAAGGGTAGACCAGGTACCGTGCAGAACTGGAGCCTAATTTCAAGATTCGGTGCGGAACTGGAGCTGAAACTTGAGATCTGGTTTGATGCGGAGCCAGAGCCCTGCCAACCCTACTACGTACAAACTATTTGTGATAGGAGATATGAATGAGAAAGCTAGTATGGGTCCGGAGGATGGTTTGTTGGGGAAGCATGGTGTACCAAGGAGTGAATGACAAAGGGAGTCGGCTGAAAGAGTTGTGTAGTGAGAAAGCTGTGTAATGAATTGATTTTTGAACATAAGGGGATACACAAATATACCCGTATTGAACAAATGATATGTTGAGAGAAGTT
Organism: Bathynomus jamesi; assembly: GCA_023014485.1. Lineage (NCBI taxonomy): Eukaryota > Metazoa > Arthropoda > Malacostraca > Isopoda > Cirolanidae > Bathynomus > Bathynomus jamesi. Next base: position 408,293 of record JAJOZX010000412.1, on the reverse strand, counting down.
TGATAGAGTTTGCACTCATGAAAAGAAATATGCTGAAAGAGGTAGGCTATCTGTCACGTGTAGTGTAGTGTAGTGTGAATGGGAGTTTCTCTGATCATATGATAGTCCTATATAAAGTTGAGTTTATGTCGGGGATGGAAAAGCGCGAATGGAAAAAAAGTGGGTCACAAAAGAATTAAAGTGGAAAAGTTGATGGTGAGAGAGGTAGCGGCTAACGTCCGTAGCTCAGTGGGTAACACCGTTTCCTTATAAACGAAGTGAAGACGCTGAGGTCGGCGGTTCGAACCCCGATGATGATGGTAATAATAATAGAGGAGTTAGGGCAGTGGGCCGCATTAGTTGGCCTGAGCGCTTTACCATTTTCTGGCCTTCCTGAATAATGATGAGAGGTAGTGGATGAGTATAGCAAACGAGTGCATGTTGAGTTTAGTGTAAAAAATGCGGAACAAATGGATATGAGTGAGATGTGGAATGTGTACTAGGAATGTCTGATTAGGGATGCAAGGATTGTTTGTGGGGTTACAAAGACAGGTGCGAAGAAGAATGCAACATGGTGGGATGCTGAGGTTGCAGTAGCAATTGAGGATAAAAGGAGAAAATGGATGTTCTGGATGCAGGATAATTATGATAGAGAAGAAAGCAAGGAAAGTGTTAAGAGAATAGTACAACAGAAGAAACGGGGAATAAATAATGTGTTTGAAAAGAGTATGAGTGAGAATCATGTAATGAAGAGAAAGTTGTTCTGGAAGGAAGTGCAAAAGTGCAGGAATGAACCTAAGGAAGTTTGATAGTA
>JAJOZX010000412.1:400000-402500 GCA_023014485.1 Bathynomus jamesi | reverse complement strand
CTTTTTCTTTGTTTTTCCGCTGAGATATGCCTTTAAATAGAGGCGAATCGGTTCTTCTGAAATAAAAAAAATAAATATATATATATATATATATATATATATATATATATATATTAGGGTGCATCAATTTCCCATGATTTTTCAAAATGTTTATTTCAATCTGTCCCTATGATTACTCTGTTCCAATGCCTGAATAGCACATATGGCCAAATTTCAAAGATTTAGTGGTCATCTAGGGGGTCCACATCATTGATGCAATATTTAGTATTGGAGTTAAATTGACCAAAAATTAACATTTTATATCCCCATTTCCTGTTTGCAAAAGTATGAACCAATAAAAAATGTGTTAAATAATCAAAACAGGGATACATTACATGATTTCTACATTACATTCTGGTTTATACATACATTATTGGTGATACAAGCAAGTTAAAGTCAAAAGAACACTACGTTAATAAAAATGTTCAAGAACTGTAAATGAACATGAACACTTAGTTTAGGCTCTAGTTTTCCTCTTTCGAAGATTAGGAAGCTTCTTTCTGTCGGATTCAACAACTTGTAGGACATTTGGTAATGTTGTTGTGATCTGGCAGCCATGAGAAAATCAGAATTAGCTTCACCCCACACTCAGCACAATCATTTATGACGTTAACTGCCGAGATGTGTTCTCTGGACATTTGAAAGGAAGCTAATTCTGGCCAATTTTCGATATTATGAGTCAGGAAAGAACTGTCAAGTTCAGAACAGAGAAAATGTACCATGAATCTTCGTTGATTAAGTCACCAAGCTTTGTTGTGCTGGAAATGGAGTTTGGAAATTTGGGTTCCCCAAATCCTGTGCAAATCGATGTTGTGGTAAGATGCCTGATCTTGTGCTGGCTTTACTGCTATAAATCTCTCAGCCAGATAGCAGCGTTCAGCTTCAGGGACTGCATCATTAAAGAGCGCAAGAGGTCAGTCAGGTACCGCGCTTGAACAGGTGATCCACCACCAGCTGTACAGCAAGCAAACAAAGTTCACAAACACGCAGTTTGGGTCATTGTGCTTCTGTGGTAATGGGTTCCAGAGGGAAAGAACTGATCTGCTCCTCCAGCAGCACCATCTTAATGGAGTAGAGAAGCTTGGCCATCCACCTAGCCTTGTGTACAGCACCAGGACGTCGAAATGAAAACTCTCTACTTGTCCCATCCAAGTAGAGCAAACAAGATCAGAAAATTCTTTGTAGTCATCACGTTGATGCTTCACAACAGACTGCGCGTATGAAATTGCTCTGGCCCTATAGTCATGGATTATGGTTTGTATGCCATCTGAATAAGAGGTACCATCCCAAAAATTAAGTGACTGATTATTGTTGTGCGGAACTGTGTCAAAATGCTTTTGGAACCGACAGAATATGGTAACTTCTACTGACAATGGTGGTTCTATTTTCAGATCATTGAAGACTTGTGTAAGGATTACCTCGCCAATGTGATGCCGACAAGCTGACCACAGTAAAGCTCGACCTATGTCCTGTTGCAGACTAACACATGCAGCACAGCACTCACATGACCAGTGTTACTAGCTGTTGTGTCAAAAGTCATGTTCACTACCGAGTCAACACAATTCCATGATCGGAGAAGCTCCATAGTGAGATTAGCAATGATTTGACCAGCTGGCTGATCTGTATTTGGCTTGTAGGAAGGCACACCAAGAAGTTTGATGTCATACGAATTGCCAACTGCTATGGTGAGCCTCTCTTCAGCTTTAGTTTGGTATGACAGAGTTGACATCAGTTTAAAATCCCAGTGAAGAGACAGGAACTGTGGTGGAACCCAGGACTCTCTGACCAATGATGCAAGCTCTTCACCAACCTTACGTCTTGCTCTGTCGGCAGTAGAATATATGTGAAACTTTTTTTTTCACCTCCTGATTCCTCAATGATGGCTTTGGTAAATGCTGCATGTTGGCCGGTGTGATCTTCATGCTTGTAGACAGGGAAACCATCCTATGGTATTTGAGTATGTCATGACTTATAAAAGCAGTTGTTCCTGAGCGAGTTGCTTGGCGAGATTTTCGTGTTTTTGGTTTGTAATCCTCTATATCACCCTCTTCATCCTCAACATCACTGTTGCTTTCCTCACTGTTCTCAATCTGAACTTTGCTTGTAGATGCTTGGGCTTCTTTATGAGCTTTAAGCTGTCGTTCTGCTTGCATCATTTCCTTTTCCTGCTTTCTTTGGACTTTTGATGCGAGCTTCTTGTCATGGCTTCCAAATGATGCGACTCTGTCTGATTTCATTGACCGCAAGAACTCCAGATCTTCAGGATCTTTTATGAGTTGCTCAGCATTCCTTGGCCACAACTGAAATGTTTCTTGTAACTCCTTTTCGATCCCCTTAAGCTTCGCAACTGCACCAAGCGAAGAACACCGATCCACTGGAAGTTCCCTAAGTTTTGCATTTTTTGCAGATAGTGCTATAATTTTTTCAACAGCTTTCCTCTCAGTAATCATGGCAATGTTGC